>JAYKKT010000090.1:33300000-33715000 GCA_036023115.1 Brasenia schreberi | reverse complement strand
TTGAACAGTAAAACTTCTCAATAAGTAATCTCTTTTTGCTGCAAGTGCAACTCTTTCTGAACTATGCGAGCACTAGGAGTTGCGTTACCATATTTAATCCCCAATCTCATAGCAATAAAGAAGATAGATTACACACCCTCACAGTTTAATCATGAACCATTTGGAGTAGAAAATCATGATATAGCACAAACAATGAATATGTGTGTTCGTAGGTACATATGTATGTATATACATATATGTATATGTATGTGTCTATGTATATGTAGATAGGTAGATACACAGACAGATACAACTACAACGATACAAATACAAGACCTCAAGAGACATAGCACACTCGAAAGGAAAAGTAGAGAAGACATGTATATCTATAACTGAAGACAGAAAAAAAGAGCAAATTTTCACAATTCTGTGAGTGCTATAATTGCAGATGTAGTTTTGTGCTGGTTATGATGAAGGAGAATGTAACGATGACAATGAATCAAAGAGCACACACACAGACAATACTGAAATCACTTTTAGCAAAGAAGCCTAGCCTAGCCAAGATCAAAGAGGTATCGTGCCCTCTATAATGCAGAATGCTGACTTTGCTTCGGGTTACCAGTCGAAAGTATTGTATTGTATTTTCAGTCAGCGTCTTGTACAGCTTCAGTTGCTACGAACCAAACCATCTTCAAGAGTCCACAACAAATAAACCTCATCAGAACCAACGGCAGAGACAAATCCTAGAAGGATAAAGGTGCATGACTTTCAGAGATCAAATCCACCACCGTGAACCGAGATCCCTATGGGAAGATCCACTTGAATTATTTATACACAAGCCTTGAGAAAAAAATGAAGGCCTAGACGCTCTTCAAGAAAAACCTCATGAATAGTAGCACAAGAAACTTTTTCCAGCCTTGCCTCTTCCTGTCAACCGGAGAGACAGGTAAATGAATTGCATACACCAAGCCAAACTCCAAACAGAATCAGACACAACACCAGATCAACAGAAAGAGCTATCCAAACATGGCGCCACCACGTCTTTCGCATGAGTAGCTGTGATCTGGCCCCGGTGTTTAAGCTTTTCTCTAAAGATCCATTCGGATAGGGCTCGATCACCACATCAATCGGACCATCTGGACCATTGGGGACACCGTTAGGAGAACCTTGAAATTTATGACCTCCATCAACTCTCCGAACGTTTTCAAGAGACTGAATAAGACGTAGAAGAACAGGATGCAACGCATCACGAAGACAGAATGATGTCAAGCCGAAACTGCCCGTTGCACCATTCTGGATTACTGCCTCGAAATTTTCCTTGACGCGACCCAGGAAGTCAAACAGACCTGCTTTCCCCAAGCTTACATCCGCAATCACGAAGAAAACATGACCATCTTCCATTAAAAATGCAAAGAGCCGATTTCGGAACGTTTGGAAGTACCGAGCGTGAAATGGAGGTACGTTCTCTAAGCATAATACAGCCCAACTGTCTGCCTCCGGATCTCCGCAGCTAAATGCTGTAAGAATTCCGGCTCCGGCAGAAATGGAGCAGTAATAGATGGTGTTTGGCATGCAACCCATCTGTGTTGACTAGGAAAAAGAAGGAAGACATAAGCAAAAGAATTTTCATGTTATGACAAAATCAGGGTGCATAGCTTTATTAAGGAAGAAAGGGAATTCTAAGAACCCTATGCTGCTATTTCACAATTCCGAACTCAAGTGTTGGTGATGGCCTATGATTCCATGGGTAGTTTCATTCGACATCATGATGGGCATAACTTACAATTATCCAACTTAATCATGTCACTAGGCATTTGATTAGGGCACCGTACAATGATCCCAACACTTTGTAGCATATCTTCCGTACGGATACAGTAACAATTAACAATTCTTCGATTTGCATAAGTTTTCCAAACAAGAGTAGCAATCAACTGCGGGTTGTCAGGAAATAAAGCATTGCTCGCTCGCTTGACTTTTAAAATATTCTCAATAAGCTGAAATTCGATGAGATATCCATATTTTTCATATCCGGTGTTCCGAAAAACCAGCAAAATATAAGCAGAATTCATTTATTAGGGTTCCTAATTCTTTTTGACGAACAGAAATCACCCATATTGGCATAACTCCACTGCTCAATAAGAAAGTGAAGAACCAACAACCAAAAGTGAAAAGAAAAGGAATTCTGAAAAACGCGTCTTCGTACCTGAGAGCTCCAACTCTTCTTCAAAGCGAGAACGCCAATCCCCTGAGAGAGAGAGAGAGTTTATTCAGAAAAAGAAGAGAAAAGGAATTCTCCAACCCCTTGAGAGAGTCTTCTCCGGTGTATTGCCAACTGTTGGACGAAATGCGGGTGCAGAGAAAAAAGAAAGTGAAGGAGTCATCGCCGGCCCCTCGCACGAAGTCCACTAAAGCCAATACATTGCATACATTTCTTTCTATTTTGCCTCCCGGTCATACAATCCATCACGTCCACTTCGTCGTCATCACACCGTCTCTTTCTCTCTCTCTCTCTCTAAATATATATATAATATAGAGAGAGGAGTGTGGACCCCATTTCCAACTGGCTAAGAGCAAATAGGTTGGGCTTATCCGCGGGCCCACTCATCCCCGAGTTTACGTTAAAGGGTTAACAGAAATTCTGGGCAGTGAAATAACATTTAAAAACCAAATTACTAT
Source organism: Brasenia schreberi (assembly GCA_036023115.1). Lineage (NCBI taxonomy): Eukaryota > Viridiplantae > Streptophyta > Magnoliopsida > Nymphaeales > Cabombaceae > Brasenia > Brasenia schreberi. The sequence continues at coordinate 33,712,345 of JAYKKT010000090.1, read as the reverse complement.
AAAAAAAAAGACATTAAAAAACAAATTCGTGTAAACCAACTTAATTGTCAAGGTCTTAGAGTAATTATTGGAGGAGAATTCCATAATTAGCTTAGCTCAGATCATTAGTCTTACGACTAACCATCCGGTTAAGCTGGTGATAGAGGATCAAACAATCTGATTAAGCAGATCGACCTGTGAAATGCTGAACATGCGTCGTGAGTACAGTGGATAAAATGGTCATCATCCAGCACGAGTTTTAGGTAGGGTATATACACATAACCCGTCTTAACGGGGATAAACATGGACTAACACTTTAAGAAAATCATCCAACTATCAACTATTTCACAGTATTTGTTTATTTTGTTAAATGTATAGAACTTCTCTTTTAGTGAAATGTATAGAGAAAGACTATAAAAATCATAAAAAAAATTAACTTATGTTGAATTAACTATTAGTATGGTACATGATCGAGTTCTATCAAAACAAAAAAGAAACATGTAACCAACCCATCTAATATAGCAAAAAGTTGAGTTGTTGTTTGTAGAGAACTTTTCCGAATATGTGATAGAATACCATGTAAAACCAGTTATGGGTGGATAACTTAATCATATGAGCAATAGTTTGAAATTTAGAAGAAAAAATTATCAAAAAAGAAATTTTAACTTATAGAAACTAAATTTTCTACTCAAAATCTTATGTGAAAAGTTACATTTTTTTTTTTAACTTTAACGAACTTGGTACCTGACTTGTTCCGTTCGTTCAGTTAGTTTACCAGCCCCATGTTGCTAGGGCACTTCACACTTTAGTTATCACAAGGACACACCCTAGACACGCCCACAGCATATTCTTTGTGTTTTTAAATACAAGTACCCAAATTTTAACAAAACCATTCTTTTATATGTTAAATATCAAAAACTAGTTTCTTAAAATCACTAAAATAGGGAGATGGAGGGACAGCAGTACCCGGACTTGCCATAAATAAACTATAAGGATTCAACGAAATAGCCAAAAGAACGCTGTACCAATGTTTTTTTTTGGTTGACAAAATGCCCAATCACATATTGGTACCCAAATGTCACAAATCTCCTCCCGTACAAGCCATATATTTGACCTTTATAGAGGGGTAAAATCGTCAAAATGACTACAAGGAGAATGTTGAAGAAGTTTTTGGTTTATTGCAAGAGCATCGGCCTCAATCCATCTACATCATAGGTTACAGTGTGTTACACAGAGATAAATAAGAAAATACGATATATATATATATATATATATATATATATGTGTGTGTGTGTGTGTGTGTGTGTGTGTGTGTGTATGTGTAGTGTCCTGGCAATTGAGCCACTTAGCGCGTGAGACTTGGTTATGGTTTGGCTTATTTCAATGGTTCCAGGCGGTTGAAAATGCATATATAATGACCTTTCAATGGTTCGAGTCCGTTGAAAATACATATTTAAATGGAGTAATCATTGATCATTCAGACTCATCGTGTTTTCGCTCATGTTCTTGAATTTGATTCAGTTCAACTTACTAAGATGCTAGGCTTGGTTGATAAAATAAACTCCTGGAAAGATCTCCGATGTTTGGATGAGTCTTCATGTCCGCTCATGATTTTCTTTTCATTTGCGCGCAGACTGCATCCCGAGAGGTTCATACTTGTTGCTGGAAAACAGACTGGGACGGATCATCAGATGGCGGAGTGCTTTTAAAGCTCATGAATCTACGAACGAAGGAATGTAAGAATGGCGGTGAGTGAGAATCTGAAGTCAATGAGGCCAGGAAGAGTCGTCCCTGAACACAGTCAGTAACCTCGGATCCTCTCCTCTTGAAGCTGAGAAGGAACTATTTTCTGTTTGAGAGAGCCCACTAGGAAACACTACATAAATATGCATGGGTTCGCATCATCAAACAAATGGAGTCGTTTTCATGTGAACAGCAAGGGTCCCGTCATTCCGCCAACTTGGCTACGATGTGCCGGACACAAATCCAACAACGAGGAAAATCACTAAGAAGCATGGTTTTGATACTTTCAGCAAGTGATGCTTATGTTGAGGACGTGATCAAACCACGTTTGTTTGGAATCTGAAGTACCCTAAATTGGAGAAGTAGCTGCAAGATCACTAGTATAGTGGAGAATAAGTTGACAAACTCTACTGTGTCATGTAGCTGTGATATATGTACAAAATTGTATTATTCATAGATGTATAACTTCCGATAACAACATATCAAACCTTATTGTCAGCTGACATATTATGGTGCCCGATGACTGATGGCATCTTCAGCTGGATTCCACTATTTTGGGATGAGAGATATTCTGTTTCCAATCTCATCTTCTTTTTTCACATTCTGTTCTACCTCTTCTCTTTCTTTCCTTTTTTTTTCTCTTTTGTTTCTTTTTCTTCCTCCATTTTTTTGTCTTCCTCTTTTATGTAGTAATTGGTTTTGCAGTACTTTATTTGAATTATATTAGACAATAATTTGGTTAGTTCAAATTTAAGATTAGTGACGCCTTTGAGTTTTGTGGACTGATTTATCGAGTCTTTTCTAAATTTTGTTGTTTAGTGTGTGTGTGTATGTTATTTTATATTTTATATTTTTATTTAGTTCTAATGATTGTGTGTTAATAAAAATCCGATATGTCCTCATTATAGTACTATTAACACTTATGAGCCTGAGTTTTTAACCTGCTAATGTAAAGTGTAAAATTCACTTAGCTTAGCAACCCTGTTGACTCAAAAAGATCTTCAAAAGTGAGGAAGTGTGGTCGGTAACCTGCATGGGCATCCCTTGCCACAAGGCTATGAATCCCCAAGCGGCAGAGTTTTGTGCCATTAGATGAGGAAGCCTGCATGGTCGGTCCCAAGCCCGGATAAATGAGGAGGGTTGTGTTAGGTTTCTAACAGCCCAAATAAAATTTTGTTGGACTTATCTACTATGGATTCTACAAATTATGAAAGGGCTTTGTGGAAACAAAGAATCCAAGTATCCAACTCCATAAGTATAGGAAAAAGGCTTAGTTGTAGTAGATGAGAAAGCCTGCAACCAAGATTTACTCACCCTTGATGAAGCCTACATTTAAGCACTAGTCAATATGCATCGGGAAAATTCATGTTTTCTTATTGGAAGGACTGAATTTCAAGTTCATGTTCCTGCGAATGGTGAGAGTGACAGCAACCATGAACTGTGATACAAAAACATGAGACGTACACATTCATTGAGATGTACAACGAAGCATGAGAGAAAGAATTGAAGGAAATCTGGAAACAAATGAATTTAACGTTTACACTCCCCTGCTTTGTTATCTGCTGCATGAAACCTTATCTTTGTGTTTCAAAGCGAAATTTCGTGGGGAGGGAGGGTCTGATCTTATCCATGGTTAGCTTGTTGAGAACTGTCAGCATCCGTGCTATCTGAAAACATGACGAATAACAAATTTTCATGATCAAACAGGAAATCTTAGCATATAATTTACAACAAGAAAGATCCCACAAAATTCAGAAAGAACTGTGACAAACCTTGTTTGAAACACCAGATCCTTTTGAAATATTCCAAAAACGGGGTTTCAGGAACAGGTATAAGTTTACCAAGAATTGCCAGAGGCCAGCTAGTTTCACATAAGAAAACCGTTAGTTCTTATAAATTGTTCAAAGGAGAAAACACTGCTCGAGGGTTCCTAACACTAAAAGATTGCAAACTTAAAAGAGATGGCACCACTTGCTGAAGATAGACGCCATAATGCAATAAGATAAAACTGCCAATGCAAAAAGCCAAAAAACTTCTGTTCTTGCTTTTGAGTAGCACAGTTGGTGGAAAACACAACAGGATGCATCTGTCTGTCTGTCTGTTCTAAGCAATTGTATTTTACAGTCTAACTCCATTTTTTTTGGTGCCAAAACCCCACATGAAAAAGGAGGGTTGCATTGGGGAGTCAATCTTGATGACCAGCATAAAATCAGTCGGATCTTTTTCCATGGAGGTTGGAACTTATGAATGTCAATATGGCACAATATGGAGCTCAATAGCAGCATAGAATCCATGTAGCCGAATCGGCTTAGCCTGGGGAAAGGCTTGATTCTGGTTTTGATAATTGTATTTGATATCCTCGTGTCCCACAACTAGATATGAATTTTTTATTGCATTAAAGCAAGAGGACTTCATCTATCAAGAGAATTTTGAATGCATATAATTAGCCTTCAAGGTAAATGGTTCAAACAAACTCTCATGGTCCTCAAGAATAAGAATATAGACTTGTTTAGTTAGAAGTTTACTTAAGAGTAACCCATCCATTTGTTGCCTATTATCTATGCTGGACATATAGTGGCAGCACTTTTCACAAAAAGTAGCAACTCTGTCAGATGAAAAACACTTTTGGCACTATATCAAGGAATTTTACGATGTAACAAATCTAACATCAGAAGCAATAGTCCAACTGACAAATCTCATACACGAAATATGATAATATCACCAACCTTACAAAACCAAGAGCAACTGATACAATCCAGAACTGCCAAGTCAACTTCACAGTAGATGCGAATTTCCCAACAAATTCTACAATCAAAACCTACAAAAGGCTCTAGAATGTGAGAAAATTAGGGATGGGTTGAAAAGTATAGCACAAATCTTTCTGGAACTTCTTACCTGGCAAAAAATAGTGATGGCAATTATTCCAATGAAAAGGTGGTTTCTTGTGATTCCGGAAAAAACATTCAGCTTTTCAGGTTTCCGACAATTGAATTCATTAAACACCTGCATTACAGAAAATCTTGATGACAAATTTTCCTCAAAAATTGTGCAATAAATGTACTAGCTTGCAGGTTTTCCACATAAGTTTAGTCAAACAAGCTGAATGTACTTGTATGACTGAGATTCATATTTTTGGCCTTCGGTTGGAAATTAATTGAAAATTGAAGATGCACTTATTTGAAGATTTGTGATCTTGATAACTTTAAGGTTGCCTTTTCATGAGATTATGGTCTCCGTTTGTTGGCCTTTTGTTGGAAATCTTTGTGATTAAGATGTTCCATGTTGTTGGCCTTTTGGTTGGAGAGTAATCAATATTGAAAAAGACTTATAGTTATCTTGATTAACTTGTAAGTGATAGAAGTGTTTTAACAAATTATTATTTGAAGATTTGTGATCTTGATGACTTTAAGATTACTTTTTCATGAGATTATGATCTCTATTTGTTGGCCTTTTGGTTGGAGAGTAATCAATATTGAAAAAGACTTATAGTTATCTTGATGTTATGGTTTTAACAAACCTTGTGAGACCTTTTGAAAAGCATGAAGTTGATTCCTTTGACTTGTTTTAATCATTCAAATGGATTGTCTTACTTTTTGAACCGTAGAATCACTTTTGAGTTTAAAGGATATTTAAGGGCCTTGGGAATTATATGTTTGACTTGAAGGTTTTGAGCTTTGCCTTAAAAACCTTGTTTGGGTTCGAGTTTGTCCTTAAAACTCGGGTTTTAAGCTTAACCTTAAAAAGTTTGTTTGACTTGGCGGGTTTTGAGCTTAACCTTAAAAAGCTTGTTTTACTTGGCAGGTTTTGAGGTTAACCTTAAAAAGCTTGTTTGACTTGGCGGGTTTTGAGCTTAACCTTAAAAAGCTTGTTTGATTTGAAGGTTTTGAGCTTTTCTTTAAAAAGCTTGTTTGGGTTGTTTGTCCTTAAAACTTGGGTTTTGAGCATAACCTTAAAATGTTTGTTTGATATATCAAGGTCCCCTTATAATATCACAAGTTTGTAGTGATTTATGAATCTAGTTATTATAAACAATCCTATTTGAATGATATCAATGTTTTCTTTCAAATGAGTTTCTTGAGAACATCAACTTATTTTTTGGTTTACTCTTTGGATTAAATATTATACATTGTCTTTGTGATTTCATTAAGATTGAGCAAATATATGTATTGATACTTCGTTGATTTTCATGCAGAATGACAAATAAGTTGACACATTGATTATGGAACAATGATTTGGAGTTGTTTCAAAGGAAGCTGTGGCAACTTGGATACTAATTTTGTAGAAATTTTTGTAACAAGTGTTGATTTCATTCCATTCATTGAAGAAGATCGAAGAAAAAATGGCTTTCTTTCATTCACCTTTTTTCTGGCAGAATCGGCTCCTTCTTGGGCAATTGTCTCATTATACTTTCTTGATTAGTTACAGCCCTAATGAATCCCAGATTTTATATTAAACCTAATCTAACTTAAAAGACCTAATTACCCTTAAGTATGGACTACGATTCCCAATGGATCGTTCAACCCTTACATTTACTTAGACACTAAACACACATTTATTTAGACTCATGACATGACATTAACACAACACTATACACATATTAACGACACACTATGACACACATATTAACACTCCCCCTCAAGTTGGGTGAAATATAGATGTTACACCCAACTTGCTACACAATCTCTGAAGTAGATCTCTAGTAACTGCTTTGGTCAGTATGTCTGCACATTGATGTCGTGACTGCACATGTTCTAATTGAAATTCCTTTGCGAGTACACTATCCCATATAAAATGACAATCTATCTCAATATGTTTTGTCCTTTCATGGTATACCGGATTTGAGGCTATCTGTATTGCAGCTTTACTGTTACAAAATATAGGAATAGGTTTTCCAGTAAATAAGTCCATTTCCATTAGTAAATATCTCAGTCATTTGCCTTCACACATTCCTGATGTTATTGCTTTGTATTCTGCCTCAGCTGTCGATCTAGCTACAACTGATTGTTTCTTACTTTTTCATGAAACTATGTTACCACCAATCGGAGTTATATATCCTGTGGTCGATTTCCTATCTTCTGTTGAACCTGCCCAGTCCGCATCTGTATAAATCTCAATATTAGTGTGACCATTAGCCTTGTAAGTGATTCCATATCCTAGAGTTGTCTTCAGATATCTTAATATGTGAAACACAGCATCCATGTGATGCTTAGATGGAGATTGCATAAATCTACTTACTATACTCACTGCATACGCTATGTCTGGATGTGTGATGGTCAAGTATATTAATTTCCCAACCAATTGTTGATATTTGGTCACATCTATTCTTTCAACTCCATCTTCTAGCTATAACTTGTGATTTACTTTCATTGGAGTATATTACAGTTTTCCATCTTCACATCTTGTAAAAGATCCAACGTATATTTTCTTTGATTCAGAAAAATATCATTTCCTGAATAGGTTACTTCAATGCCTAAAAAATAATGTAATCTTCCAAGATCCTTAATATCAAATAATCGATGAAGATCCTTCTTTAATCTCTGGATTTCTTCAATATCATCACCTGTTACAATAATATCATCCACATATACTAATAGTAAAGTTAATTTATCTCTCTTTTTAAAGAATAATGTATGATCACTTACACTTCTTATAACCTAAGTTTATAATACTTCTGCTGAATTTTTCAAACCAAGCTCTTGGAGATTGTTTTAACTCACAGATAGCCTTTCTTAATCTACATACCTGCCGCTTCGGATTTGGATATCCTGGTGGTAATTCCATATAAACTTCTTCTAAATCACCGTGAAGGAAGCGCATTTTTAATGTCCAAGCGATGCATAGGCCACGGCAAGACACGTAGCTACCATGGATAAGAATAGCGAGAACGGTAGGCCATTTTTGCAACCTTGGGGAGAAAAGTATCACCATAATCTAACCTAAATACTCCGAGTATAGCCTTTAGCTACTAAACGGGCTCCCAGCCAGATCAATCCGACCATCCGGGCCCACTTGGAGAAGGCTAACACCTAAGAGACGCCCAACAACGAGTAGATTTCCCTAAAGAAGAGGTGGAAACAATTGTCCAAAGTGTTGGCTGGATTCTAAAGTTGTCATCTCGTCCCAATCATAACCCTGTCGCCATCCCGGATGAGAGACTGATTTCTGTAGACAGCTTAGGAATAGATATAAGAGGAAATAGCAAACACAAGGCACAAAGGCACAACGTGGAAGGAGATAAACTAGTGATAACTTAAGAAATTATAAATTGGATGAGAGTTACGTACGAAGACCTTGTACCTTTGCGAAGAAACATAGGTAAATCAATAGAAGATCTTTGCAGTAGGATTCGGAGTAGGTTCGAGAGATTGGAGCGAAGATGAATCCACATGTCTCCTTCCAATGGCAACTTCCTCGAATTGTGTTTGGCGGGACGACGGCGATAAGTACATAGAGGACAAGGAATGGGAGACACGAGATGGAGAAGAAGACTCCGACAAATCGGAGTATTAAAGAATCAAGTAACAAGTGGAATAGGAAAATTGATCGACGGGCACACCGGGAGACGAGAATTTAAGTGTCACTTGGATGTAGTGAAATAAAGGTGCATCCTCAAAGAATGTGACATCAATGTGCGGACATGTAGAAAACGATGAATAGAAGGGGAATAGCATCTCAGTATCCTTTTTGTACACGAGAATAACCAAGAAAGATACTGACGACGGCACGTAGCGGACAATTTATCGATACCTAGGTGTGAAATCATGTACTAAGCAAGTAGAACCAAAAACACGTGGAGGAATTGTGAAAAGTGGGTTCATGAGGAAACAACAAGAAATGAGATACTTTGTTATTCAAGCTGCGAAGGATGGCATCCGAGGTTATCAAAAAACCAACGATGAAGTACGTCATCACCCCAAAATTTTAAAGATGCATTGGCATTTAACAAAAGAATCTGGCCGAGTTAGCTAATAATATGGCAATGTTTTCTTTCAAAGCAATACCATTTTGTTGTGGTGTATGTGGACAACGATGGATTGATGAACAATGCCATAAGAAGCCATAAAATGATTAAGGGAAATGAAAAATATTCTTTTGCATTATCACATATGCAAGATGCGAATAGGATGTCCAAATTGAGTTTGAATTTCATTGCAAAAGTTCAAAAATAGTACCTACAACTCTCGAACGTTCCTTCATTAAAAAGATCCAAGTACATCTTGGAAAAGTCATCAATAAAAGTAACATATTACCTATATCCTGAGAAACGAAGGTATCACACATGGTCTCCAAACATCAGAATGTATCAACTCAAAAGGAACAACCGATCTGGATTCATTACTAGGAAAAGTAGCTCTATGATGTTTTGCTCTTTGCCATACATCACGTTGAATTATCACATCACTAGGAATTGAAAGGAAAATAAACTCTCTTAATTTTAAAACAGGCAAATGTCCTAATCTACTATGCCAAATTTTTATTTCTTCTTCAGTAGTACTGGCCACCAATGCTCTTTGATGTTTTGGAATATGATTTAGACACAAGAAATTCACAAAAAAATGCACTTTCTTTTCTTCGATCTTCAAAAACATGACATATATACTTACCGGTATATTTTTCCAAGTATGAACGACGTTGGCTGATCGCTAAATCTCTGTAGAAGGCTCTGATACCATGTCGATTTCATTCCATTCATTGAAGAAGATCGAAGAAAAAATGGCTTTCTTTCATTCACCTTTTTTCTCGCAGAATCGGCACCTTCTTGGGCAGCCGTCTGATTACACTTTCTTGATTAGTTAGAGCCCTAATGAATCCCAGATTTTATACTAAACCTAATATAACTTAAAAGACGTAATTACCCTTAAGTATGGACTACGATTTCCAATGGATCTGATCCAGATCCATTGGGTTCAACCCTTACATTTACTTAGACACTAAACACACATTTATTTAGACCCATGACATGACATTAACACAACACTATACACATTAACGACACACTATGACAAACATATTAACAAAAGTTCGTTAAAAATTGAGTTGTATTTGATTTATGTTGGACAAAATTCTGTTGTATACCCCGTAAGTTTGAGGGGGGGTATTAATGTAATAGGGTAGCACGGGTCATCAGGGCCCGTGCACCACTTGGATATGGCCCAGGGCCACTACGGCCCTGGCCATAGCCGTTGGAAGCCCCAATGGCTAGTGCTGGCCAACGGCTATGCTTGGCGAGCAACTAGATGTTGGAAACGTAGATGCGCAACGGAAATTAAAATCACAAACATAAACAAAGAGGAAATGTTGAGATCGGAGGAGGGGGCGGACCTCCAATGGAGGCCGCCCCCCTCTTTCTCTCTCTTTCTTATTCACACACTCTTAAACCCTAATACAACTTATCAGCCCTTATATAAGGAGCTGTAAAACGTAAAATGACCAAAATACCCCTAGTACAGAAAATTACCAAAATACCCCTATAGTTTCGGGCGAGTACAATAATACCTAGAAACATAAAACTAACACAAAGACACTAGATAAACATATTCTTCAACACGGCTATGCCTGGCCAGCAACTAGCTGTTGGATTCCAACGGCTAGTGCTGGCCAAGGCTGGCCGGCCAACACTAGTCTCTAGTGCTTTCTTTTGTTCTTCTTTTATGGCTTCACATGTACATATGTAACCTATATAAATACCCTATCATACTATGAATAAAGTATGCAATCTAGCACTGCTTCTTGACTTGTTTTGTATGTGATTCCACTCTCGTTGGTTATTCTTGAAGATCAACATTCGTGATTGAATGCCATTTGACACTTGGCGACTTGGTGAACTTGATTCATGCAATATCAACTTTCGTTCATTATGAAAAATCACGCCATACGAGGGAAACATGTTGGAAATTAGTTTGAGTACCTACTCAATTTCATAATCAGAATCGATCCAACAAAGCTTACTTCAGCAGTGATTAGACAAAGAAACCAAGGAATGATAATAGTATGGCCTCATTAGTAGATATGAAGAAAGAAATTGAACTCCTTAAAGTCAGACTAACTGATTCTCAATCTGCATCTATATCATCTCACAGTGATCCTGAGGCCGCGGTGGCATATCCTTTTTCTTTCCTGACTCAGGGTAATATTAGTTCTTATTCACGTATTTGGGTTATTGATTCAGGTGCGACAGATCATATGGTCAGTCGAAGAGAGTTTTTTGATAATTATGAATTGTCTTAAGACAACATTAATATCAAACTCGCAGATGGTTCCTATACTCCCATAGCTGGAAAATGAAGTATTACTACTTCGTTTGGTATCTTAAAGAATGTCCAGGATGTTCCAAATATCTCAGTCAACTTATTATCTTTGGTTGCTATTACTAGAGATAAAAAAATGTAGTATAATATTTGATTCTACTGGGTGTTACTTTCAAAAGATATAGACGGAGACGATCTTTAGACATAGTGTGAGAAGAGGCTTATATTTCTGCGAGGATCATAAAGGAGCAACACTGTAATCAATTGTGGTCACCAGAGAACAGAAAGAGGACATATCTCGATGGAATCAAAGACTGGGAGATTTACCATTATCTAAGTTGAGAATGTTACTACCTAAATTTAAGGAATGTAATAATTTGAATTTAAATTGTGAGACTTGCCAAAAGGCTAAGCATCATCGTGTTTCTTTTCCTTTAAGTGAAGACAAATCTGTTATTCCTTTTGAGATTGTTCATTCAGATAACTGGAGCCCTTGTTCTACTATATCTGTGCATGGGTATAAGTATTTTGTTTTCTTTATTGATGATTGCACTAGATTCACAATGATATATCTTATGAAAACCAAAGATGAAGTGAAGAATATTCTTCCAATATACTGTCAATGTGTACATACTCAATTTGAGAGAGCTATAAAAGTTTTTCGCAGTGATAATGGGGTGAGTTTATGTCTCAATCCCTTAATTCATACTTTCTAGCACAGGGAATCTTACATCAGACTTCATGTGTCCATTCTCCTCAACAGAATGGGGTTGCAGAGAGAAAGATTAGAAGTTGCAATGACACTTCTCATTGGATGTAATGCTCCTAAATACTATTAGGATGAAGTGGTTTTAACTGCAGTCTTCCTGATAAATCGAATGCCCAGCAGTGTACTCCATGAAGATACTTCATTTCATTTATTATGTCCCTCTCAGAAACAATTTCATTTGCTCTCAAGGGTGTTTGGTTGTACTTGTTTTGTACATGTTCATCTTGGATTGAGGGATAAGTTAGATGCTAGAGCGATTAAATGTATTTTTCTGGGATACTCGTCTACCCAAAAAGGTTATAAATGCTATGATCCACTAAGAAGGAAGCTATATGTTACAATGGATGTCACTTTTCATGAAGATACTTCATTTTATGATTCATCATAAGTTGATCATTCATCTATTCAGACTCCCTGTCATGCCACTTCTACCAGCAGAAGCACATCATATACATATGAAGGAGAGGAAGAGATGTCATTTTCTCGTGTAGAAATACAATAGGGGAAAGGAAGGTTGTTGCTCCTCAACTATCAATCACTTCCGATCATAATTCCGTCCCAGAATCAGTTCCACATCAGATTCAGGAAGTCTCTCAGCATTCTAATGATGAGTTGGACGACTTACCTATTGCTATCAGAAAAGGAAAACGGAAAACAACGAAATATTCATTGGAAAAAATGGTATCTTACTCTAATTATCCTAGAGAATATCAGGTGTTTATTATGAATGCATATTCTACTCTCATATCAAAAACCTACGAAGAAGCAAGACAACATCCAGAGTGGAAAACAATAATGGAAGAAGAAATTACATCCCTTGTAAGGAATAACACGTGAGAACTAACAGATCTGCCCGCATGACGGAAAACTGTCGGATGTAAATGGGTATTTTCAGTAATGTATAAGGCTGGTGGCAATATAGAAAGATATAAAGCTAGACTAGTAGCTAAAGGGTACAACCAGTCTTTTGGTATAGACTATAGAGAAACATTTGCTCCTTTTGCAAAGATGAACACTATCAGGATTATTTTGAGTTTGACAGTAAATAAAGGATGGCAATTATGGTAGTTAGATGTTAAGAATGCATTCCTTCAGGGTGATTTTCTAGAAGACATTTATATGGATTTACCTCCCGGGTATACAATGGAAAAGACGCAAAACAAGGTTTATAAGTTAAAGAAATCACTTTATGGGTTAAAGCAATCTCTACGGGCCTGGTTTGAAAAATTTAGTGATGGAATCATAAAGTTGAGATTTAAGCAATATGTGAGTGATCACACACTCTTCATCAGACGAGATCAAAAGACTATTATATTACTACTATATGTAGATGACATTATCATTACAAGGGATGATGCTGAAGGTATAACCTATCTAAAGAAAAGGCTCCATACATTATTTGATCCGAAAGATTTAGAAAGGTTACATTATTTTTTGGGAATAGAAGTAATTCATAAAGAGAATGGATTATTCTTAAGCCAGAGGAAATAATATCTTATACCTACTGAACGAAACGAAAATCGAAGATTGCCGAATATGCTCCATTCCTATGGAAATCCCTAAGGGTAATAATCTCGACCTTACAGAACCCTATGAAGATATTGGAAAATACCAGAGATTAGTAGAAAAACTAATATATGTAACGATCACAAGACCAGATATCAGCTTTGCAGTTGGATATGCAAGTAGGTAGATGCACAGCCCTTCTAAACATCATATGAATACAATTTTCCATATTATTTGATATTTGAAATCCTCTATCACGTATGGCTTGTTATATACTCTACACCCAACTTTGGATATAGAAATTTACTCCGATGCTGATTGAACAGGTTTGAAGACTGATCGGAAGTCAACATCAAGCTATGTAATGTGTAGGAGGAAATATTGTATCCTGAAAAAGCAAGAAACAGTCTCTAATAGCCTGGTCCAGTGCAAAGGCAGAATACCAAGCTATCGCTCTAGGTATGTGTGAGGGACAGTGGATTATCTCACCCCTAAAAGAAATTGGATTTAAAGAAAACTCTCCGATTACATTCTTTACAGACAGTAAAGTTGCCCTGCAAATAGCACAAAATCCAGTCTTCCATGAAAGGACAAAGCACATTGAGATCGACTGTAACTTGATTTCCAAAAGAATTTTCAATCTAGTTTATGTTCTCTTAGAGGATTATATTAACTAAAAAGAAATATATTAATCAACCAAACATTGACTTACAGTTGGCGGCAGATTGGAGGCATTCCTCCAATCTGCATACAGCCTGAAATCGGCACTATAGAGCAACCGTCCCTTTCTTACCTCTTCTATCTCCAACTAAACCCTAATCAACTATTAATACTCTATCTAACTTAATTTCCTAACCTACCCCTAATAAGTATTAACTATTTCTAAGATGACATAGGATTCAAAATGACATGAGACATGAATATGCATTTACACGACCCGACTTTCATTACACTACACGACTTTCCTTAACACTCACCCTCAAGTTGGGTGGAAAATGTTGATACACCCAACTTGGATAAGGTCTCTTTTAATAGTTTGCTGGTAGTAGCTTTAGTTAAAAAATCAGCCCTCTGTTTTATAGAATGAGCATACTCTAGCTGGAATTCTTTATTAGATATCTTCTCCCTGATGAAGTGGCAATCAATTTCTATATGCTTGGTCCTTTCATGATATACTGGATTAGATGCCATCTGAATTGTTGCACGCTATCACAATATAGAGGTATAGGATGGTTAAGTGAATAACCCAATTCGCTAATCAATGAAGATATCCATTTTCCTTCACACATAGCTTGTGCTATAGCTCTATATTCAGCTTCTGCTGTAGATCTTGCAACCACTGTCTATTTTTTACTCTTCCAAGATATAATATTACCCCCAAGTAAAGTAACATAGCCAGTAGTTGACTTCCTGTCATCATAAGAACCAGCCGAGTCAACATTAGAATAAAGTTCAATGTCCAAATTTGATGATTTCGAATAAAGTAAACCCATTCCTGAAGTTGATTTGAGATATCGAAAAATTTTATACACTACATCCATCTGATTTTTAGTTGGTGAGTGCATATATCTGCTCACAATCCCAACTGCATACGTAATGTTTGGTTGAGTAATAGTCAAATATATGAGCTTACCAACTAGCTTCTGATATTTATGGATGTCCTTGAACTCTTCACTGTCACCATTAAAAAATTTCTGGTTTACCTCCATTGGAATGTCGCTAAGTTTGCATTCAAGCATTTGAGTTTCTTCAAGGAGGTCCATTAGGTATTTTCACTGAGTTAAAGAAGATACCTTTGTCAGAGTAAAGAACTTCTATGCCCAAGAAATAGTGAAGCCTACCCAAATCCTTAATATATAATAATTTATGAAGATTCATTTTCAACTTTGATATTTCTTCAAGGTCGTCTCTTGTAAGAATAATGTCATCAACATAAGCAGCGAGAATAGATATTTTTGTCCCTTTCTTGAAGAATATTATATGATCATTGAGGCTTCTGCTGTATCCCAGACAACACACTACTTTGCTGAATTTATCAAACCAAGCTCTTTGAGACTGTTTCAACCCATATATTGCTTTATTGAGTTTATATACTCTATTAGAAGATGACAAATTTCTGGTAATTCTTGGAGGTAGTTCCATGTACCCTTCTTTATTTAAGTCTCCATTTAAGAAAGCGTTTTTAACATCCAATTGCCATAGATCCCATCCCAAGTTTGTTGCCATACTTATTACTTAGAAGTATTCTGATTGATGTAAGTTTAGCCACGGGTGCAAATGTTTCTGTATAATCAATGCCATATGACTGACTGTATCCTTTAGCAACCAATCTGGCTTTATATCTCTCCACTGTTCCATCTGCCTTATATTTAATAGTAAACACCCACTTGCATCCTACAGTATTTCTATCAGAAGGCAACTGTGTGATGGTCCATGTATTATTTTTTACCAGTGCATTCAATTCTTCTTCAATTGCAGCTTTCCATAAGGGGCACTTGATTGCTTCTTAAAACTTTGAAGGAATCTTATATTTTTCAGCATTCATAATGAAGTTTTGATAACTCTAAGACGTGTTGGCATATGAAACATAATTAGAAATTGGATATCGTGTACATGTATGCTTACCTTTACGAACAACAATAGGAATCTCAAGGTCACTGTCCACTTGCACTTGAGGATCTGATTCAGGGGAAATCTCTTTAGCACATGGTTCTTCTTGAGAGTACACAATCTTCCACTGTCCTTTCTTGTACGTCAGAATCTCTTATGATTGTTGTGTATTCTCACTCTGATGGTCAACTATCTCATTATACTCCCCCTCACTAGGAACTAGTGGAAGGATACAAGATAGAGTTTTAGTAGATTCCATGGGAGTAGAATAATAAGGAGCAAGTTCAAAGAAAGTAACATCCATAGAAACATATAGTTTTTTAAGCAAGGGGTCATAGCATTTGTATCCTTTTTGAGAGGTCGAATAGCCAAGAAAAATACACTTATGGACTTGGCATCAAGTTTATCACGATTGGGAAGATGAATATGTATAAAACAGGTACACCCAAAGATACGAGGAACTAGATGAAATGGTTTTGATGCTTTATTAACACTATGAATAGGACTCTCCCCCTGAATGGTAATACTGGGCATTCGATTTATAAGATAAACAACAGTAAGGACAACATCTCTCCAATAGAATTTTGGAACATTACTTTGAAGGAGAAGGGTTCTGGCTACTTCCATAAAATGACAATTCTTCCGTTCAGCAATACCATTCTACTGAGATGTATCAGGACATGTAGTCTGATGAATAATTCCCTGTGCTTGTAAATAATTTGCTAACTGAGTCCTAATGTATTCTCCCCCATTATCGGACCGAAGAATTTTAACAACAGCATTGAATTGAGTACAAATAAATTTATGCATAATGGGAAAAATAGAGGCAACTTCAGACTTTGTTTTCATTAAGTAAACGATTGTAAGACGAGTACAATCATCAATGAAGGAGACAAAATACTTATGACCAAACAAAGAGTTTACTGGACTTGGACCCCATACATCAGAGTGAATAAGTGTAAAAGGTTTAGATTGTCGAGAATTACTTAAAGGATAAGATGCTCTTTGGTGTTTCCCAAGTTGACAGACTTCACATTCAAACCAAAATTTATTGGACTGGACTCTAAATTGAGGAATAAAATATGGACTTTTTGACACAGGAAGATGACCAAGACGATAATGTCAAAGACGAAGATTTGCATCTTGAACTGGTGTTGCTGAAATGCTATAAGAGGTTGAAGGCTGATAATAGTCTTCAAGAATGTATAATCCTTTCTATAGTTTACCATGTCCAAAGATTTTCCCCCTCTTCAGATCCTGAAATACACAATCAGTAGGATGAAAAGTTACACAACAATCCAAGGCACGAGTTAAAGAGCTGACTGAAAGAAGATTTATCAAAAAACTTGGAACATGATATACTGATGGTAAATCTGAAATACATGTAGATACACTTCCCTGTCCAATCATATAAGTGAAAGAACCATCTGCCAATTTAATTGGTTCCTGATGAGTCTTGTAAGCTGAAAAATATGATAATTCTCCTACCATATGATCTATAGCCCCTAAATTAATTATCCAAGTTTTAGAATGAGAAGGAGAGGAGTGGTTACTCTTGACTGTATGTGTAGATTGAGCCACT
The DNA here is from genome assembly GCA_036023115.1 of Brasenia schreberi. NCBI lineage: Eukaryota > Viridiplantae > Streptophyta > Magnoliopsida > Nymphaeales > Cabombaceae > Brasenia > Brasenia schreberi. The sequence continues at coordinate 33,694,908 of JAYKKT010000090.1, read as the reverse complement.
GTAGCTTGAGTGGAGGAAGCAGAGGATTTTTCAGAGAATCTCTGTTTAAGACCTTCTATTCTTTTTATAATCACTTCAATGCCATCGGTGCTGGGAGTTGAACTTTCTGCAGAATGTACTGAGGTGTTGCGATTTCTATAGTAATCTGATTTATCATGTAATTCCCAACAATGATCTCTGGTATGACGCGATTTGCCACAATGAGAGCAAACAAGTTTGTCTCCATTGTCTGAAATAAATCGACCACGGCCACGGCCACGACTCTGGTGTCCCCCTCTGCCACGAAAATCAGAACTGTCTCCTCTTACCTGAAGTGCATGTTGATCTGTATTAATAACATGATCCTTCTCAAGATTCCTACGATCTTCTTCTCTGATTAATAATGAGTAAACAGTTCACAAAGAAGGAAGCTCTTCTCTGCCTAAGATATTCAGTTTGATTGATTCAAATTCTGGATTCACACCCGACAATAAATCAAATACTTTTTTCTTTTCAATCTCAACGTGTCTTTCATTATAACAAGCAGAGAACTTGATATTCGTATAGTAGAGTAATTCATCCCAAAGACCTCGGAGATCTGCATAATATTCACTGATAGACCGATTGGCTTGTTTGTACTTTCTGATTCTCTCCAGAATCTCATATTCTTTTGCAACATTCTTCTTCTAGGAATAAGCCTCTGCTACTGCACACCAAATTTCATGAGCAGATTCTAAAAACATAAAAGTTTTGGCAATGGAGGGAATCATTGACTGTAGCAACCACGATGATATTAAAGCATCTTCTCTTCTCCAGGAAGAATAGTGTATATCATTAATCTCTGGGATTGGAATTTGACCCATTAGATGAGCCCATCTCCCCCTTGCTACAATAGCTAGTTCAACCGACCGAGCCCATTCCAAGTAATTTCTGCCATCGAGTTTTGTAGTTATAATTTGAAAATTTTCTATCTTCTCCAATGAGATAGAAGATTCACCTGTATGAGTAGAGCTTTTAATCCCTTTTCCTTTGGCAGCCATTGATCAAGAAGTAGTTGTTGCACCAACGGATGCGATTGCCCCAAACCAAATTGTGTATTCAAGACAAAAAAAAATTTAAGCAATCAGATTGTCACACATTCAACATTGAAATAATCTTCAAAGAATCGTGCAGTAGGGAATGGCAAGAAGAAGTCAACGCAATAGTATTCTTAGTAATTTGGTGTCAATGATATGTCCGCAACAATAAGTGATCACACGAGATCTTGATTGTCTTTAATGGTAAACTCCAAGTCAATCATCTGTCCACTGTGCAAGTCGATTCAATCGCTGTCCATGCTGTCCACGTTAAACACCAAATCTTGATTCCAACTGTCCACGCTAAATGTGATTATGAATTGTAATACCAAATCAATAATCTGTCCACTTAGCAATTTGATTTAAATCGTGATCAAGTAACAGGTAATCACCAATACTATTTTAAGATTCAAGATAAAGAACGATTAGGGTTCACGATATCAAAACAAATGTGAATCAATACTGATTCACGTTGAATCTCATATCTGATTTCAGATTCTTCTCACTGCACGCATGTAGATGTGTGTCAATACCTTTTTCCTGTCGTCTTCATTAAAAAATTGCCATAGAAGGATCTAATATCATTTTAACTGAAAAGAAATGTATTAATCAACCAAACATTGACTTACAGTTGGCGGCAGATTGGAGGCATTCCTCCAATCTGCATATAGCCTGAAATCGGCACCACAGAGCAGCCGTCCCTTTCTTACCTCTTCTATCTCTAACTAAACCCTAATCAACTATTAATACTTTATCTAACTTAATTTCCTAATCTACCCCTAATAAGTATTAACTATTTCTAAGATGACATAGGATTCAAAATGACATGAGACATGAATATGCATTTACACGACCCAACTTTCATTACACTACACGACTTTCCTTAACAGATCAATTGGCAAACATTTTCACCAAATCAGCATCACTTAATGGCCTTCAGAAAGCACTGTCACAATTGAAAATTACAATCTTCAGGAGTCAATTGAGGGGGCGTGTTGTGAAGAGCAAGTTGACAGAATGTTTAGAGTCTAGGCTGTGTCGTGTAATGTCTTTATGTTCAGTTCTATGTAATTAGTGTGAGTTATGTACGGTTTGGATCCCAATGGATCAAATTCTGATCCATTGAGACCCGAATCCTATTAGTTACTAATTAGGGGCATTTTAGTCTTTCAAGTTATATTAATAGTATTTAAAATGTTGTCATTAGGGTTAGTGGGATGTGAAAAAACGTGGGCAGCAGGTGGGCGGCAGCCAAGGGGTGCCGACCAGCACCTTTCTTCATTCCCTCTTTTATTATTCTATTTTCTGATGAATAAAATATATTTTGGAGGGTCAAATCAACAGTGTCAATGCAAAAGATGTTGGTGCATCATACTCCTCTTGTACCATTGTGCCACACAAGTTCTCTACATCAATGAGTGTCACATGCCTGAGACTATAACATGAGTCAAAACCTGAGCTTGGCAATGTCAGCTTTACAGTTTCTAATGTCTCAGTGGTGCATCTTATCAGTTTCATTTGTCGCAAAAATTGGCTCACTTTGTGGGACGTTTTCTAATCCCTGAGAGCCAAAATTCTCTCACCTACAGTTTTGGAGCCGACCCTTAAGCCAAGTGATCTATATACCACATTTGAGCATTTTTATTTCTTGTTCTCTATCATTTATGCTCAAAACCCTAACCAGGTCCAGATAATGTTAAAAAGTGGGACGTTTTCTAGACTGCTGAGACCAAGAAAACTCGAACACTACAGTAAAGACTTACTAATTGCAGGATAGACTAATAAAGCACGACTCCATGACATAAGCTTTATCAAGAACAAAGGCACCATCTTCATTAGCCATCAGTAATCATATATATATATATAGAGAGAGAGAGAGAGAGTAGTATTATCTTATAGTATAAACCAACAAGAATATACAACAATGCCGGTAAATTCATGTTCATATTCAATGATAAGGCAATTTCTTACTTGGCACATAACAAAAGCATTAAAGATAAAGGTGTTCTTCAATTTCTCAGCATCTGTTCTTGTCATATTGGTAAGCCGCAATAGTTGTGTACCACAAAACTTGAAAACAAGGAGAATGGTGACTTGATATAATGCCTGAAACGCCAACAACCAGAACCATAGTCAAGACAAGGAAAAAGAAAACAAAAATTTGAGGTTTCAGATCTCCGTGAATACAGATCCACATACTTGGACCATGATATTTCTCCACATAATGTTAGTAATAAGAGGATCCCTGCCAAATATAAACAGGAAAAGCAACAAGGAAGTCTTGTGTCATGACTATGAAATTATAACCATTTAAAGTAACAAAAACAATGATCAGACGGTCACAATGAAGCTTTGCCACCTTCTACCAACTGGTTCTCTATGCATCAGTTCATCTGTAGGTGGTTCAGTAGCCAATGCAAGTGCTCCAAGAGTATCCATAATAAGATTAACCCAAAGAAGCTGTAGAAGAAAACCCAGTCTAAGAAAATGATATAATACCAACATGAACAAATTCTGCAGAATGAAAACCTGGACAGCTTTTAAAGGCACATCCCCAGCAGAAACAGCAGCAACCACGTTAACTACGAGAGCTGCAACATTGACAGTGACTTGAAACTGTATAAATTTCTGAATATTTGCATAGACAGAACGTCCCCAACAGACAACCTGAAGGATGAATAAAATAATACTCACACAAGGAACTGAACGTGCAAATGTGAAATAAAATGTGAGGCTCAGCACTAAATATTTATATACATGGTCCAGACCTTCACAACTGAGGAAAAATTGTCATCTAAGATGATTATGTCCGAGCTTTCTTTAGCAACTTCTGTTCCTTCAATGCCCATTGAAAGACCTATATCTGCCTACAAACCATAGAGCGGAAAACGGTAAATATTAGTACATAAAATTATCAGTGCAGGTTGAATACTCTGGTGACCAAAAGACGAAATGAGATGGTAAAAGGAGAGTTCCATCTGTTAGACGAGTTGATAAAGTATATATAGTTTATAAGTCTGGTAATGGGTCGTGTAATGGGTCATTATATGGGTCTAGTGTAGATTTGGTCTACTTAGTAGGAGATAAGATTGATTAGGGCTAATTTTGTCATTCAAGTTAAATTAGGTATAAATAAGTGTTAGGGCCAAAAACGTGGATTAGCATTGGCAGCACAGGAGCAGCCGATTGTCTCTTGTTAGGGCAGATTGGAGAACTGCCTCCAATCGGCCACCATCTGTAAGTTGTTCTTTCATATTTAAATCAATAAAGTTGTTGATTTTTTATAATATGGTATAAGAGCCTATATGGCATTCAAATCGATTTTTTTTAAAGAGGAAAATCAGTGCCTTTATGCGTGAAGGAAACAAAAGTGCATGTGGATGAAAATAGATTGGTGGCTGATCGTGATTGTGCAAATTGGATGATAATCATGCAGATTGATTGGCTGATAATCGTGCAGCTTGGCTGTTTTCTTGATAAGATATTGTGATAGTATATTATCTTTACGCTTTGTTTTTGTGGCTGCTAATGTACTGCTTGCAGACTAACTGAAACCGTGAAGACTTGAATGATTCTAATCGTGACTGTTTCATCATTCTTGTGACTGGTTCATCTAAATCATAATTGCTTGGAGATCTAACTTGCCGATTAAGAAATAGAGATCTATTTACCTTTCAAAAGGGAGATCTTGCATTGATTGAAATTCAGTAAAGAAAACCTAGTTCTAAGGTTTCTCTAGGAAGAGAAACGAAGCCCTATTCTCATTTTTTTTTTAAATTCGGCTGATTAAACAAATCAGATTATTGAAGGCAGATCAGATAAGCTTTATTATATTTCTTGATCAATGGCTGGGAAATGGAAAGGGATTGACAATTCCTTCCACACAAGTGAACAGTCCTTTTCATTGGAAAAAACAGAAAATTTTCAGATTATAACTACTAAGTTAGATGGCAGAAATTACTTGGAATGGTCTAGATCTGTAGAACTGGCTATTATAGTAAGGGGAGATGGGCACACCTAATGGGTCAAATGCCAATCTCAGAGACTCGTGATACACACTATCCTACCTGGAAAAGAGAAGATGCTTTAATATAATCTTAGTTATTACAGTCAATGATTCCATTAATTGCAAAGACTTTTATGTTTCTTGAATCTGCTCATAAAATTTGGTGTGCTGTCTCGGAAGCCTATTCCAAAAGGAAAAATGTTGCAAAGGAATATGAGATACTGGAAAGGATCAAAAAATATAAACAAGGCACACGGTCTATCAGTTAGTACTATGCAGATTTACGAGAACTTTGGGATAAACTTCTTTACTTTACTAATATAAAGTGCTCTTCTTGTTACACTGAAAGAAATGCTGAAATTGAAAAGAAGAAAGTATTTGACTCACTGTGGGGTGTAAACTGAGAGTTTGAATCAATAAAACTAAATATCTTGGGCAGAAAAGAACTTCCTTCACTTGGCACAGTATATTCCTTATTAATCAGAGAAGAAGATCGCAGAAATCTTGAGAGATAGTACCTTAGTTACAGATCAAACATGCATTTCAAACCAAAAAAGACAACACTTATTATCGTGGAAGAGGTGGACAACAAAATAGAGGACGTAGATGTGGTAGATTTAATTCTCATGATAAGGATAAACTTGTATGCTCTCATTGTGGGAAATCGAGGCATTCTAGAGAAAATTGTTGGGAACTAAATGGGAGACCTGATTTTTCCAGAAATCAAAACTATTCAGCTAACACTACATAAACTCCCACTCTTAGTACAACTGGTATTCAAGAGATCATTAAAATGATAGAAGGATTAGAAACAAAATTATCTGAACATTCCCAACTGTCTTCATCTCAGGCTACAGTAGTACAAGCAACTCACACTGTAAAGGGTAATAACTCATCTCCTTCTACTTCGAAAACTTGGGTTATTAATTCAGGGGCTACAGACCACATGGTGAGAGATTTATTATATTTCTCAGAATACAGATCTCTTAAAAAATAGGAGCCGATTAAGTTGGCAGACGGATCTCATACTTATATGATTGGATAGGGAAGTGTACCTACATGTTTTTCAGACTTAAAATCAGTCTACCATGTTCTTAGTTTTCCTATAAATCTACTTTCAATCAGTTCATTAACTCGTACTATGAACTATAGTGTAACCTTTAATTCTACTGGATGTGTATTTCAGGATCTGAAGACGGAGAAAATCTTTGGTCGTGGTAAACAACAAAGGGGATTATACATCCTGGAAGATCACTTGCAGCAAACCACCTCGTATAATGTTTCAGCTCCAGCAATTTAGGATGCAGAGATTCGATTATGGCATTGTCGTCTTGTCATTTACCTGTGTCAAAACTGCAATATATTTTGCCTCACCTTAGAGTCGAGTCCAATAAATCACATTTTGAATGAGATGTGTGTCAACTTGGGAAACATCAAAGAGTTAAGTGACTCTAGAAAATCCCAACCTTTTGAACTTCTTCATTCTGGTATATGGGGTCCGAGTAACTTCTAGCTTATATACTTAACTATTACTCGTCAAGATATCACTTATGCAGTTGGCATTGTTAGTAGATATATGCATTCTCCTACCAAGAGTCATATGGACGCCGTGTAAAGAATTCTAAGATATCTCAAATCAACATCTGGTATGAGCCTACTGTTGAAGAATATGAGTTTAGAGTCATTTGTAGTACATATATTGTCTTAGAACAGTAAAATTGATGTTTAGAGTATTATTGTAATTGTCTGAAGTCATAAGGGTATTTTGGTAATTTTCTGTATTGGGTATTTCGGTCATTTTACGTTTTACAGCTCCTTATATAAGGGATGATAGACTGTATTAGGGTTTAAGTCGCTGTGAGTAAGATAGAGAGAGAAAGAGGGGGGGGGCTCCATCTCCTCTGATCTCCATTGTCTCTTCTTTTTTATTAATATTTTCTATTGTTTATTATCAGTTGCGTTTCTTAGTAATTACAATATGGTATGAGAGCCTATAAGGCTATTAGATCGAGCTTTTAAAGAAAAAAAATCATGTTGAGAAGGCGGCCAAGTTCTCTTTATGGTGGTTGCGATCGACGAATATGCAGTTAGGCAACTCAAGAAAGTTTTGCACATCGGAGACAATATGCGAAAAGACTATTTGCCTGCCAAGTCTGTAGGCATGCACGCCATGCTACTGGACACGTTCAAGACACCTGTTGCCAAAATCTGGAGGAACTCAGGTGCTCATGTTGTTCCTAATCTTGTGGTTGTTCAGGCATTTCTTACTGAAGAAGAGGTTTTGCATGAGCCTGCTAATGCAATATGATATGATTCATGTTCTTCATACTGCTTAGAGAGTTCATACTGTAATGGTGAACCTGATTTTATTGGTAGAATAGTCGAATTTTTTAAAGGAATTGACAGCAAGAAATATTTTATGGCACAATGGTTTTATAGAGCCCAAGATACAGTTATAAAGGAACATTCAAACCTCCTTGATGATAGGCATATTTTCTTATCTAAGATCAAAGATAAAAATTTAATGGACTGCATAGTCTCGAAAGTGAAGATTATACAGGTTTCTCCAAATGTAAATTTGCAAGCCAAAGAGAGGAAAATTCCCACATGTGACTTTTATTATGACATGTTCTATTCGGTGCCATATTCAATATTTTCCACAACCTTGCATGAGAATTTAGAGTCAAGTAAGTGGTTCATGTTCATCAATAACCACTGAAAGTGAAGGGAAGTAAGATTCAGAGGGACAATCAAATAGTTCCAATGCCTATAGGTCTGAGCTAGCTTTGTTAGACTTGTATTCATGTTGTTGTGGTGCAATGTCTACTGGGCTTTGTCTCGGAGCTGGACCATTTGGTGTAAATCTTGTGACGAGGTGGTCTGTGGATATCAATGAATATGCTTGCCAAAGTCTCAACTAAATTATCCAGAGACACATGGAAGCGATGGTGAACCCGACGTGAACACGATAACTCATTTTCTGGAGACTCTGCACATCCTGAAAATTGAAAAAGGAAGTTCTCAAGGAAGACGAAAAAAAAAGAAGGAAAGTGTTGGTTACAAGAAATTCTGGAAAGAAATATTTGATGTCAATCTTTTGAATATTAAATAATGGAGCTGGGAAAAATAAGATAGATTACTTTCCTGATTTTATGGGACAGAAAACAAGAAAGGTAGTTATGGAATAACATCTTCCTGATTTAGTGGAGAAGATAAGATAAAAAAGGAAGACTTATCTCCACATTTTTTTTTAGAAAAGGAAGAAAAGTGTAACTGTTGTCCATCTTCCTGATTTAGTGGAAATGATAGGATAAAAAAGGAAGACTTATCTCCACGTTTTTTAGAAAAAAAAGAAAAGTGTAACTGCTGCCCATCATCTTAATAAAGGAAGTATAAAAAAAGGAAAAGATAGAAAAATTGAGAAGGTGACAGAGAAGGAGTGCAGCTTTATCCATGATGCAACAACGGAAGGAACTTGTTTGCCAAACAACTATTGATCAATCACCTGTCCAAAGGAAGAAAGCACAAGTTCATGTTGAAGTTTGAGATCAAGCTAAAGTGGAAACACACGGCCTGGCAAATGCTGCAATTGATATTGACTCTGGTACACAAGAGTGCTCATGTATGAGCTCATTGCTATCTAATAAAACCTCAGTTGAAGAGACTTGCTTACGTCAGCTTCAAGATGCGATCACACAGTTGAGTAATGCGACAAAACTGTGCATCAAAGACAGTTTACATCGTTAACCAATTATTTACTCTTCCATCTTTTATACTAGGATGCTGTCATCTGAGGCAACCAGTACAGAAGCATGTGAGTATCTGAAAATTATGGAAAATGGTCGTTCCATAATAAAACCAAAGGATCTAGAGGATGCTGACATGCATCTAGTCATGAAAAATAATACAAAATAGGCAGTATAAAGCATCCGAGTAGGCAGACAATGAGTATGATTATGATGATGTTTCGGCCATTAAATCAAAGAAGAAACATATGGCCATGAGAGATCATGTATCAATTAAACATCAAAATGTACTGAAGATGGTCTCAACTCAAGATGAAACAGAAGTTGCTGATCGAAAAGAAACTCAAGTATTGAAGAAGCATAAATATCAAAAAGAGATTGGAAGGATGAGAAGGGGAGAACAACGGCCTCTTATAGTTCTGACATAAATTTTTTGAAAAATGGAACCATAGAATTCATTTTTTTCTCCGTATCTTTCTTGTGGCTTCTATATTAGCTATATGGTTACAATAGCTTCCCGCTCATTAGTTCTACCCTAATGAAATTTTAAATCTCTTACAATTGCAATGGATGACAACAGTAGTTCCATGGCATCACAATTTTCTCCTAGAGTATTAAGACGTCCTCAAATTTGCATTTCACCCACGTGAATTCTTAGGGCAATGGCAGAATTTCGTTTTGTTGTTGGTGGAATTAAATGCCCTCAGATTACTCGGGAGGAAATAGTGAATGCATGCGGAGTGGAAGATGTTCATGATGGAACCAACTATTTCAGGATTGCCTGTGTTATTGCAGTTACAAAAGCCCGTGACACATTTGAGCCTTTTCTTCATCAGTTGGGTTTCAGACTGCTACACATTTTTGAAGAGACTGCCTCCCATCTCTGTATATCTACTGCAAAAAAGATGGAGAGCATTTAAGTGCTCACAACTTGTTTATGAAGCGTGTTGAGTCTGCATCCAATACTTTTGCAGAATCTACTGAAAGAGCATGTCACGGAAAATAAAGAAGATGGATGATAAGGAAGGAACCAGGCTCTAACTGGATTGAAGTCAATCACGGGTTCATGTACTCCTAGTTGAAGACTGCTCACACCCACGAACAACAGAAATCTATGGTGAATTAAAGAAGTTATCGACTTGGATGAAGGAACAAAAATATATTCCAGACATGCATGTGTTGCATGAGGCAAAAGAGGATATGTCTTAAAGTTTTTTTTTAAGGGTGATGACAATTGTCCAAGCAATTTCAACAGTGAAGAGGTGTTCCAATTAAAGGCAGATGATTGCAAGATTAAAACAACAACTTCAATCTAGAGTTACTATAGTAAAGAGAAAAATATAAAGCAAGAAAGAAAAGGCAGCAGTGTAGGGCCCCAACATTCAGTTGTGGGCAGATTGGATGGAATGTCTCCAATCTGCTAATTCTTGAAAGTTTACAGAAAATAGGTAAATGCTAAAGGTTGCAGTTATGAGGACTGCTGAAATGATTATATTTGCAGCCATTGAAAGTGCAGAAATTTACAGCTATAAAAGCTGTTGGAAAGGACAGTTGTGAAGGCAAAATTAAATAGTTATTGCATCCATGAAGCTGCTTAAAATGAAAAGCTAGGAAGGCTAAGTGTTGCAGCAAAGAAGATTGCTTAGAAAATGGACGGCCAAGGGGCTAAAAAAATTTAGAAAATGCAGAAAATCAGTCTTTTTCACTATATATGCATGAAAATTAAATCATTAAAGAGGCCAGTATAGAATGTGGCAATATCACCAAGAATCATGAAAGTTAAGACCTTGAGTTGCTGAAGTAAACAGCCAAGAGGGTTGGAAAAGCGGCTACAGTCACCATGTGAAGAGGCGCAGACCGACTAGTATGAGCAGATGTCTATATTCTGCTATTTGAGTGGTAGAGAGAGGGCACCCAACCAACACACCGGCTGCAGCCACTATGTGAAGGGGTGTAGAAAAAGTCGTGTAAAGTGTGTATGGTGGAGTAGTACCTCCTATCACAAAAGATCAGCTTTCTCAAGAGCAGAAAAAACATGATTTTTAAGTGTAGTTGTCAAATCACTTTATGGAGAAGAAAAAAGAGAAGAGGAGCAATAGACACCCATAGAAGGGTCGGGTGTTACCCATGTGTTCTTAATTGTTTGTTTTACAGAAGCCTCGAAGAAATTACTAGTGCACGTGTGATAAAGAAAGTCATGAGATGATCAGCCAGGAAGGCTGAGTTGATGTTGCAGTCATAAATGTTGCTTGAGATGATCAGCCAGGAGGACTTAGTTGATGCTGCAGCTAGAGATGCTACTTAAGATGATCAGCCAGGATGGCTGAGTTGATGTTGCAGTCAGAGATGCCGCTTGAGATGATTAGCGAAGAAGGCTAAGTTTATATTGCAGCCAGAGATGCTGCTTGAGATTATCAGCCAGGACGGTTGAGTTGATGTTGCAGTCAGAGATGCTGCTTGAGATGATTAGTCAGGAAGGCTAAGTTTATATTACAGCCAGAGATGTTGCTTGATATGATCAGCCAGGAAGGCTGAGTTGAAGATATTGCAGCCAAAGAAGCTGTTGAAGATTAAACCAGTGATGAAGACAGATGAAGAATGTTGCAGACAGATAAGATTTTTGGCAAGTTTGGAGTTTGAAATATCTCACTCCCAACTTGAGGGGGGTGTTGAAGAATATGAGTTTAGAGTCGTTTGTAGTACATATAATGTCTTAGAACAGTAAAATTGATATTTAGAGTATTATTATAATTGTCCGAAGTCGTAAGGGCATTTTGGTAATTTTTTGTACTAGAAGTATTTCGGTCATTTTACGTTTTACAGCTCCTTATGTAAGGGCTGGTAGACTGTATTAGGGTTTAAGTCACTGTGAGTAAGATAGAGAGAGAAAAAGGGGGGCGGCCTTCATTGGAGGTCCGCCCCCTCTCCTTCGATCTCCATTGTTACTCTCCTTTTTTATTAATATTTTCTATTGTTTATTATCAGCTGTGTTTCTCAATAATTACAACACCTACTTTATTCCAAATCCTTAAATCAACAGCTTACTTTTGAACTCTATTCAGATGCAGATTGGGTTGGATCTCAAGATGACCGCAAATCAACTAAAGGATATGTTACCTTACTTGGGGGAAATATTAATGGAAAAGTAAAAAATAGACTTTTGTTGCCAGATCTACAGTTGAAGCCGAATACAAAGTAATAGCTCAAGCAATGTGTGAAGGCAAATGGGTGTCTTCTCTAATCAGTGAACTTGGATTCAATCATATACATCCTATACCACTATACTGTGACAGCAGTGCAGCAATTCAGATGCCTTCTAATCTCATATATCATGAAAGAACCAAACATATAGAGCTGATTTTTTTACTAAAGCTACTACTACCAGACAACTCAAGGACACGTTATCCAAGTTGGGGGTTCTCAATATCTTTCACCCAACTTGAGGGGGAGTGTTAGACGAGTTGATAAAGTATATGTAGTTTATAAGTCTGGTAATGGGTCGTGTAATGGGTCATTATATGGGTTAGTGTAGATTCGGTCTACTTAGTAGGAGATAAGATTGATTAGGGTTAATTTTGTCATTCAAGTTAAATTAGGTATAAATAAGTGTTAGGGCCAAAAATGTGGATTAGCATTGGCAGCACAGGAGCAGCCGATTGTCTCTTGTTAGGGCAAATTGGAGAACTGCCTCCAATCGGCCACCATCTGGAAGTTGTTCTTTCATATTTAAATCAATAAAGTTGTTGATTTTTTATAATACCATCAAGAAGCTAGACCGAAATCAGACAGCCCAACTCGGTTGTCGGTGTGGAGTCTGTGAATATAGTGATTGATAAACTTGGCTCATTGGTCAGCCATATCCAAGGTCAGATACATCTGCAAATGTGTTTGGTTAACATTGAACTGAGTTAATTTTTCCCATATAGAATATCTTTTTAATGTTTTGGACTGTAATCGGTATGCATTGGTTGCTCTATGAGAATCTCCCTTGAACTATGGATTTTTTAAATTTAGATATTATTATTTTATTTATATAAAATAAATAATATGGGTTGTGTTTTATTTTATTTAACTCTGCCTATGTAAGGAATCACCCTTGCATGGTCGGTCCCAAGCCCAGAAAAAGGAGGAGGGTTGTGTTAGGCTTCCGACAGCCATCGTAAAACTTTGTCGGACTTAACATGGATTCTACAAAAAAAAAAAAAACAAAGAATCCATGTGGCTGACCCCATCTAGTATGGGAAAAGGCTTAGTTGTAGTTGTAGATATTATTATTTTATTTAACTAAATCAAATTTCTAGCATAAATTTAGCACATTATTGTAGAATGTAGATATTGCATTGCTATATTTGTAGGTATGTATTTTGAAATGTTTATTTTCACTTTATGATATTATATATATATGCCAATATTCATGATTCTTGAAGACGTTGTGCCATACCCCTCAACATCACATCTGTATCTACACCAATACCCATCTGACAGAACAAATCTCTAACCTCATGTAGTGCCGGAGCATCATTTGTGCCATCTCCCGTAACAGCCACAACATCTCCATTGCTCCTCAATGCTCGGACAAGTAGAAGCTTGTCATTAGGAGAGGATCTCCCCATCACCTGCATCAAACAAAGTCACGCTTAACCACCGCATCAAGAAACAAAAACTGTAAAAAGGATCCCCATAAACAAACTGGTACATACTGATATTTGTCTCGCAATTGTCTGCCTTTGTGTCTCTGAATAGTTGTGAAATGTTCTTCCCTCGATAATGATTGGATCCACTGCAGACGCCTCTGATTCAAGAATACCACACTCCAAGGCAATAGCTTTCGCTGTTTGAATATTATCTCCAGTAACCATGCGTACCTGCATGGATACACACAATAGCATGCAAAGTACGAAAGGATGAAACCGTTTTCCAAATATTCCTTAAAGTTTTTTGTAGTTTAAAACAATGGAAATATGGTCCGCTTGAAATAATGGATCTTATCTTACTAAATCCCTAACCTTTTAGGATGATTTCGAAGAAAACATGAGATGAATTTGGGAAGGGCTTGGTTAAGAAAAATTGTAAAGATAATATCAAGAAGGTAGTTAATCCGCCAAGATGAAATCACCATGACCAAAGAACATTATCTCATCAAGAGTGTTATGCACAAAGGCCAATAAATATCAACAACAAACTTCAAACTTCATCAGATAAGTGCTTCAGAAGCAAGCATGTATTTTACAAGAATGAATGGCTATATATAGGGCATAGTACACAGAGAGAGAGAGAGAGAGACAGAACAGTACTATAGCTAGTAGCTTATGATCCTCATCCCTTTCTCATATAAAATATTGATTATTTTATGTGCTTCGGCTTCCATGCAGAACCTGATAGATGAGATCTTCATGGTACTTTAACTATTGCACAATAAAACAGTCTATGGAACCTTCTCATCCATCTCCAGTAGCATTTCTTACGTAGTCTTCATGAATAGAATGAGTATGACTGTGACTGAAGCAGGTAAATCCAAATACTCCAAAGAGTGGCAAGGCTAAGGGTTCTTTGGGCCTAAGAATACTTGGGGTACTAACAATTTAAAACATAGGATAACTTTTTGACGCCTAATACTGGAGTAGAAGCTAGGAACAACCTAGTTGGAGTGGTGCCATGCAGCTAGAGATGGAAGCAAGCCAGAAATGATGCTACGGAAGCTTGTGAAACACCTAATGGGAGAAACCCTATGGCTAGAAATGGGTGTCCATCCTGAAGTGTGAACAAGATCGTGTTAAGATTAATCTTTCTTTATTAGAAGAGGAGGATTCAAAAGCATACAGGGCATCCCATTGAAGAAAATGACCAAGGAGAAGCCGCCACTTTACTCCTTACTCCATCTTAGGGTTTCTAATATATTTTCAGAAATATATAAATTGTATAATTTAAAAGACTAATATATCCTTACACTAATACATAATTAAAAGTATCAACTAAAACACACATAGGATGGATACTCATACTCCCCTCAAGTTTTAAATTACGGCACTCACGTAAGGAAAAGGCTTGAAATGGAGTTGGTATTATCATAAATAAAGATTTAAAGGATAGTGTAGTAGACATACAACGATATGGTGACCAAATCATGACATTGAAATTAGTGTTAGGAGTAGAGGTTTTGAATATAGTTTGTGCTTACGCACCTAGGTAGGACTAGAAGATAGTATAAAAATGACTTTTTGGGAGGAGATAGATAAGGTGATTCAAAGAATTCCACGAAGGGAAATTATTTGTTTAGGAGGAAACTTAAATGGACATGTCAATAAAGAGACATTAAGATATCAAGGTATCCATGAAAACTTTCGTTTTGGGGATCCAAATGAGGAAGGTAGGAAGATTTTAAATTTCGCTATGGCATTTGATTTCTTTAGTCAATACAATCTTCAAAAAATGAGATGAACATTTAATTACTTATAAGAGTGGTTTATCACAAACACAAATTGATTCTTTTATTTGTAGGAAAAAAGTTAGAGCGTGTTGTAAAGATTGCAAGGTAATTCCAGGAAAAAGCTTAACCACCCAACATTGACTTTTAGTTATAAATTTACCGGTAAAAAAGTGGACAAAGAAGAAAAGAGTACATCGAGCGATTCAAACTAAATGGTAGAACCTCAAAAGCGAGAAATAAGATATATTTAAACAGAAAGTCCTTAAAGGAGATGCTTGGAATTATGTTGGTATACCTTGTGATATATGAAACAATATGGCTATACATATTAGGAAAGTGACAAAAGATGTGTTAGGTGAATCTAAGGGAGGTTTACAAGCACAAAAAGAAGTTTGGTGGTGGAGTGAAGTAGTGCAAAATAAAATCAAGGCAAAGAGGGCACGTTACAAATTACATTATGCTAAGAAAACTAGTGAAACTTTAGAGGCTTATAAGAATGCAAAGAAAAAAGCGAAAAAGATCGTCAGTGAAACAAAAGCTAAAATTTGAGAGGATTTATATAAAAAACTCAACTCAAAAGAGGATGAAAGAGATATTTTTAGGATAACTAGGGCTAGAGATAAGAAAACTAAGAAACTTAATTTTGTTAGATGCATCAAAGACAAGGATGATAAAATTCTAGTGACAAATAAGGATATAAAAATAGATAAAAACTATTTTTATAAGCTTTTTAATGAAAATAAAAATATTAATATTAGCTTAAGAGAGTTAGCCAAATTAGAATATTATACAAACCATAATTTCTACTGACGTATTGAAAAGAATGAAGTCAAAGAGGCTCTTAAACATATGAAGGGTGGTAAATCGGCCAGACAATATTCCTATAAAAGTTTGGAAAATCCTAGGAGAAAAGGAAATCACTTGGCTCACAAGACTATTTAATGAGATATGGAAAAACCAAGAGATGCCCGAGGAATAGAGAGTGAGTACACTTATACCCATATACAAGAACAAGGGAGACATTCACAATTGTGCGAATTATCGAGGTAAGTTAAAGAGTCATACTATGAAATTATGAGAAAGAATTGTCGAAACGTAGGTTAATACAAGTATCGAGTAAAATAGAGAACCAATTTTGATTCATGCCAGGTAGATCTACTATGGAAGCGATTCACCTTTTGAGACGTCTTATGAAACATTTTAGAGCAAACAAAAGACCTTCACATGATATTTATTGATTTAAAAAAAGCTTATAATAGGGTACCGAACGAGGTTCTTTGGAGAACCTTGGAAAAAAGAGGTATCCCATTGACATTCATAAACCTTATAAGAGACATGTATGATGGTGTAAAAACATGTGTGAGGACCATAAAGGAATGACAAACTTCTTTGAAGTTAATATTGAGTTACATCAAGGATCAACTTTAAGTTCATACTTATTTATAATGGTGAGACATGAGTTAACAAAACATATTTAAGATGAAGTACCTTGGTGTATGTTATATGTAGATGACATTGTGTTAGTGGAGGAGTCTAAAGAAAAAGTTAATAGAAAATTAGAACTATAGAGAGAAACATTAGAAAGTAAAGGCTTTCGACTTAATAAAACAAAGACAAAATAGGTCAATTTTTTAGAGTGATGGAAGAATTGATGGAGATGTTATGCATAGAATTAATGCTAGTTGGTTAAAATGGAGAGGAGCATCAGGTATTCTTTGTGATAAGAAGATATCATTAAAGTTAAAAGGTAAATATTATAGAGCAGCAATTAGGCCTGCCATGTTTTATGGTTGAGTGTTGGGCAGTTAATCATCAACATGTACAAAAGATGTCTGTGACAGAAATGAAGATGTTGAGATAGATGAGTGGTCATACAAGAAAAGACCATATACATAATGAGGTTATTAGAAACAAATTAGGAGTAATAGAGGATAAAATGAGAGAATATCGTTTAAGATGGTTTGGACATATATAAAGAGGATCAAAAAAAGAACCTTATGAAGGTATGTAAAACTAAATTTGGAAAGTATTAAAAAAGCTAGAGGATGACCACAAAAGTGTTGGAAAGAAACAATAAAGAATTATCTAGCTTATTGTGAGTTAACTGCTAACATGGCACACGATAGGGATATGTGGAAACAAAGAATCCATGTAGCCGACCCCATCTAGTATGGGAAAAGGCTTAGTTGTTGTTGATGTTGTTGGTTAAAATGGAGAGGAGCATCAGGTATTCTTTGTGATAAGAGGATACTATTAAAATTCAACAACAACAATAACTAAGCCTTTTCCCATGCTAGACGGGTCGGCTACATGGATTCTTTGTTTCCACATAGCCCTATCATGTGCCATGTTAGCAGCTAACTCACAATAAGCTAGATCATTCTTTATTGTTTCTTTCCAACACTTTGGTCGTCCTCTACCTCTTTTAATACCTTTCAAATTTAGTTTTTCATACCTTCTTACAAGTTCTTGTTTTGATCTTCTTTTAATATGTCCAAACCATCTTAAACAATATTCTCTCATTTTATCCTCTATTGGTGTCACTCCGAATTTGTTTATAATAACCTCATTATGTATACGGTCTTTTCTTGTATGACCACTCATCCATCTCAACATCTTCATTTCTGTCACTGACATCTTTTGTACATGTTGATGATTAATTGCCCAACACTCAGAACCATAAAACATGGTAGGTCTAATTCAACAACAACAACAACAACTAAGCCTTTTCCCATACTAGACGGGGTCAGCTACATGGATTCTTTGTTTCCACAGATCCCTATCGTGTGCCAATGGTAGGTCTAATTGCTACTCTATAATATTTACCTATTAACTTTAATGGTATCTTCTTATTACGAAGAATACCTGATGTTCCTCTCCATTTTAACCAACCAACATTAATTATATAAGTAACATCTCCATTAATTCTTCCATCATTCTAAAAAATTGACCCTAGGTATTGAAAATTTTCCTTTTGGGGAATGCAATGTTGAAATTCTTCAATAGTGCAGTAGACGAACAAATATGAAAAGGATAATAAACATTATAGAGTAATAAACTTGAGATTTGAAGGAGGGGGCAGGCCCTCCAATGGAGGTCACCACCCTCTCTCTTTCTCACTCTCTATTAATCAAACTCTTAACCCTAATACAAACTTCTAGCCCTTATATAATGGGTTGTAAAATAAAAAATTACCAAAATGCCCTTAGTACTCCAGGCAATTACAATAATACCCAACTATTATAAATTACAGAAATAACACTTAAAACACAGCAGATACATATATTCTCAACACCCTCCCTCAAGTTGGGAGTAAGATACTTCGAACTCCAAACTTGTCGTAAAACTGGTTCTTTCTTCACCACACGTGCACTAATGATCTCTTCGAGGATTCTTTAAATCAACTTAAATAATCAAGAATACTTGGGTAACACACGACCCTTCTATGGGTGTCGGTTGTTCCCTCTCTCTTTCTTCTTCTCCATGAAGTGATTCGATAGCTACACAAAGTCATGTTTTTCTACTTCTTGAGAAAGCTTATCTTTTATGATAAGAGCTACTATCTCCACCATACACACTTCACACGACTTTTCCTGTGCCCCTTCACATGGTGGCTACAGCCGGTGTGTTGGTTGGGTGCCCTCTCTCTACCACTCAAATAACTGAATACACACTTATACTCATACTAGTCGGTCGCGCCCCTTCACATGGTGACTGCAACCGCTTTTCCAACCCTCCTGGTTGTTTACTTCAGCTACTCAAGGTTTTAACTTTCATGCTTCTTGGTGATACTACTACATTCCATACCAACAAATTTCTCTGACCTCTTCTATGATTTGATTTTTCATGCAAATGTAGTGAAAAGTAAACTGATTTTCTGTATTGTCTTTTTCTTCTATTTGTATTTCTGTTGTTTGACCAAATAAGGAAACACTTACTATGTAAGAATTCATATTTTGTACATCTTTTCTTAATTTTACAACCCCTTAGCTGTTCATTTTTCAAGCAATCTTCCTTGCTGCAACACTTTTCACCAACCTTCATGGTTGTAATCTTCTTCAACTTAGCCTTCTTAGCTATTCATCTTCAACAGCTTCATGGCTGCCATGATTTTCAGCAGTTGTTTAATTGCAATCATTCTTAAATTCAGTCTTCATGGCTGTCTTTTTTCAGCAGCTTTCATAGCTACAAATTTCTGCAACTTCAATGGCTGCAAATACAATCGTTTCTACAGTCCTCATGATTGCAATCTTCAGCATCTATCTCTTTTCAGTAAACTTTCAAGAATTGGTAGATTGGAGATATTCCATCCATACCCACAATTGAACGTTGGTGTACTTACACGGCTGTCTTCTCTTTCTTGCTTTCTTCATACTGTTTTTTGAACATCTCTCTAGAAAACTCATAGCACCAACTGACGTGCACATCATACGTCACTATATTTCACTGTTCTATCGTCATGTTAACTAGTTCCATCCTAGCGGCATCGATGACCTTAAACTCATTTAAGCTACAATATTGCCATCCTTGTCAAAACGACCAACGATAATGACAGGGAGAGCCATAAAAATAATATTGTACAATGATTGGAACCAGTCATCATAGAACCGTTATCCAGAAAAGCCAGTTCGAAAGGTGAACCAGAACTGAGTTAATGTGAATGTAAGATTCTTGTAGAAGAAGTATGTGACGACCTTGCAAACTCTGATGTATGACCAACGTCCACGCTAAAATACTTCCAAAGACATTAATATATTGCTATCTCGTCAACAAATCACAGGCCATGAGCAAATCCAAGTTCACTGTCACCACAACACATGTAAAAGCCATAGTGCTCACATCCCAAATACCAATTATTTTCCCCGATGAATTGAGACCTTTCTGACTGGCAGCTGTAGTGAAATGGTATAATATCAATGATTGAAAAAATGCGAAAAAAAGGCCCACACTGCAATTCAGCCATAATCTTAAAAGCCAAGTAAATAATTCCACCGTTTCATCTCCTTTTTAAGTATGACAGTCAAAGCAGCAACCCTTATGCAAGTTCATCGAGCTTTCTTTATTTTGTATGCGAGCTTTCTAAGTCCCCAGTTGTTCAGCCTCCACACCATGCCATTTTTCTCCTTCACAAAATCTTGAAATTTTGAAACAACACACTCAACCTCTTTCATTCGGTCTTCATGAATCAAATATACCACTTCATAATGGCGAGTTCTGCTCTCATTTAGATGACTCCATTTTAAGATTCAAGAATTCAAACATTCCCTCTTCTTCTGTATCTGCAAATTCAGGCACAAGCCCACCATCCCCTTGCACTTTCAGGTAGCAGTTACCTTCTTTCTTTCCTAAAAACGTGGGACTCATCCTTATTTTTAGAATCATCCTTATCGTGATTTCTTTTCCTTACCATAACTTTTTTTGGTTAGTTCTCCCACAAAATCAGGAAAGTACTTTCCATATCTACCTTTCTGGTTTGCTTTTCACAAAATCAGGAAAAGTAATCTCTAACTTCCATTTCCAGCATTTGAAATTCAAAATAAATAAAGTTACCTTTCTCACACAATTCAAATATTACTTTTCAAGATTTTGTGGGACCTTCTTTAAAAGAATCCAGCCACCATAGTTACTTTTGGCAGCCAATAACTTCCTTTTTCATCTTCTTCTTCTTCTTCCTTAAGAACTTCACATAAATCACAAGAACATGCAGAGCATATACAACATCAGTATCGCAATCAAGAGGAAGCTCCTCATTCCAATTCTTACCCTGCAGCTTTCTTTAGGAACAGACCTGCCTAAAAAATGGGTTAAATACTTCTCACTCTTAGAGTTGAATTATCACCCAAGTCACATGGATTCAGCGGTGAGGACATGGGTGTCATCGTAGAATCACCATGTAAGAAGGAAATAGGAAACAAAAAATGGAGTTGACCAGAGATAGGATTCATCTGCAGTTGCTTTCTTCTCGTTTCTGTCGCTTTCATTGTTGATTCACAGATTCTTCTATTGTACCCTTTCTTGTTACAGCATCAAAGAAGAAGAAGTTCTAGAGTGGCTCCCATTTCCTCGAGATCGCTTTGATTTCCTGGTCAAGAATGCCCCCAATGATTGCACACACTGGAGGATGTTCCTCAATGGATACCAACAATCTTTCCAAAAAAGTGTTACTGGTAGAAAAGACTCATTCACTAAATTTGCTTAACAAATATCTTTTCGGAGTTCAAGGATGCTTTGGAGATCATCATATGATGTTTCGCCAGGATTTCTTCCAGCATCTTCTTCAAACTTTTCAATCACTCTCATTACAAAATATAATTTAGTAACATTTCTAGGAAGACTATTCCAAGCGATAGAAACTACTTCCTCAAAACTCGGATAGCGCAAGAGGCACTCTACAACACCTTCAGGAATTTTCTCCATGTATCTACAATTCTGTAGATCAACAAATATTTTGCCACGTGATCCTCTACAATCAATGGAATAGAAGGCAACCCTCTTCTGTTTTCTATGACACCTGATGTTGATCACTTTTTTTCCCATTAAAGGAGGGTCTACCAAGAAGAACAACATCAAACTTTCTGAAAAACAATCATCACATCCTGATACACTAACAGGCGCTTTGATGAAAGTCAATGTTTCGCATGATACTCTAATATAGGCAACCATGAAGAACATATCTTATAGTCTCTCGTATCGAAACTTCTCCACAACCAACAATCCCTTTGAGTCTTCATTGCGACTGCTCTCCCAACATGATTTTTCTTTAAAACACTCGATCTAACAGTCTTGTAGACTCTGATACCATGTTGAAATTCTTCAATAGTGCAGTAGAAGAACAAATATGAAAAGGATAATAAACATTGAAGAGTAACAAACTGGAGATTTGAAGGAGGGGCAGGCCCTCCAACGGAGGCCGGCCCCCCTCTCTTTCTCTCTTTCTTAAGATCAACCTCTTAAGCCTAATACAAACTTCCAGCCATTATATAATGGGCTATAAAATAGAAAATTATCAAAATGCCCTTAGTACTCCGGGCAATTACAATAATATCCAACTATTAGAAATTACATAAATAACACTTAAAACACAGAAGATACATATATTCTCAACATGCAATGTGTGTAAATTTTAATTTCTATGTCCTCTGAAGTGACCAACTCAAACTTACATTCCATATATTTTGTCTTTTGTTATACTATGTCGAAGGCCTTTTGCTTTCTAATGTTTCTCTCTATAGTTCCAATTTTCTATTAACTTTTTCCTTAGACTCCTCCACTATCATAATGTCATCTCCAAATAACATACACCAAGGTACTTCATCTTCAATATGTTTTGTTAACTCATCAATCACCATTATAAATAAGTATGGAGTTAATCATGAACATATACAAAAGATGTCTCAGACAGAAATGAAGATGTTGAGATGGATGAGTAATCATATAAGAAAAGACCTTAATACATAATGAGGTTATTAGAAACAAATTAGGAGTAGTACCAATAAAGGATAAAATAAGAGAATATCGTTTAAGATGGTTTGGACATATAGAAAGAAGATCAAAAGAAGAACCTGTAAGAAGGTATGAAAAACTAGATTTTGAAAGTATTAAAAGAGGTAGAGGACGACAACAAAAGTGTTAGATAGAAACAATAAAAAATGATCTAGTTATTATGAGTTAATTGCTAACATGACACGTGATAAGGCTTTGTGGAAACAAAGAATCCATGTAGCTGACCCTATCTAGTATGGGAAAAGACTTAGTTGTTGTTGTAAGGTTTCCCTTCAAATAACCTTCAATTCAGTCCTCTATGAGAGGACAAAACACATTGAAGTGGATTGTCACTTTATTCGAGAGGTGTATGAGAATTTTCAATCTCATCCATGTCAGTTCAGAGAATCAATTGGCAGATATTCTTAATAAACCAATGGTTGCAAATGGACTAAAGAAGGCTCTTTGCAAGTTGGGCATTTCTACTAGTGAAGACCCAACTTGATGGGGCATGTTGAAGGCTGTTTAAGTTTTAATTTTATAGTTAAATTCATGTATTAGGTCGTTCAGCTCCTATTAGATCAGAATCTGATCCAATAGGAGTTGAGTGTCATCTTAATTACTTATTAGGGGTATATTAGTAATTTAGTATTTTAAGTTATAAACTAGTATATAAGTATAACCTAATTGTAATGTTATACATGAAAAGGAAATAAAGGAGAGAGAGGCACGACAACAAGAGTGAAGCGCCAACTCTCATTTTGACCTAAAAATTTTGATTTATGGTTGATTCTTCTTGTAATGAAGTCTATGCTTCAATATAGTTGCGGAAGATCAACGAGTGAACAATACCACAAAGTAACAATCACAAGCCCTTAGAAAAGGGAATAGCCGAGAGCAATAAGTGAATGCGAAAAGGAGAATAAACAAAGCACAAGTTTGAATAAATAATCGTTATTCATTAGTCATCAAAGGCTTGAATTTACAAGAGATTACAAGTGTTTATAGAGAAAGAATGAGTGAAAAAGAGTAAGAGAGAGTGAGGGAGTAAAGAGAGAAGGGAGAGGGAAGAGAGGGGGGCTGGCTGCAGTCAACCCCCAACGGCTAGTGGCCCAGGGCCTGCTTGGCCCGGGCCAGAGGGGCCCACACCCATTTTCCTAACACTCCCCCTCAAACTGACATCTCCATGACTTGAAATTTGCCAATTAAAGATTGAAACTGAGGGGCAAGTAAGGACTTGGTGAACACATCTGCAAGTTGATATTCTGATTTTACAAACTGTAGTGTCAAGTTGCCTTGTAGATGCTCTTCACGAACATAGTGATAGTCCATCTCTATATGCTTGGTGCGCTCATGAAAGGTATGGTTGTTGGTTATATACATAGCACTTTTGTTGTCACAGAACATTATTAGAGAAGCTCTGCCCAAGTCTTGAAGTAGTTGTCGCAACCAAGTTAGTTCTCTAGTATTGTTGGCCATTGCACGATACTCTGCTTCAGTGGACGAAAGAGACACCTTTTATTATTTCTTGCATCTCCATGAAATGAGTGAGTGACCAAGGAATATGCAATATCCAATAGTAGAGTGCCTGTCATTCACATCACCACCCCAATCAACATCAGTATATGCAAGCAACTGAAAAGTCTGAAATAACGAGGAGGAAGATAGAAATACTCCCTTAGTTGAGGTTTGTCGAATATAACGAACAATCCTTATAACAGCACTCATATGCACTGAGATGGGTGCATGCTGAAACTGACTTACAGTATGAATAACATGAGCAATATCAGGCCGTGTTATGGTGAGATATGTGAGTGCTCCAACCATCTGTCTATAAGGTGTAGGATCACTCAGAAGTTCACCATTAACTAGGCGCATCTTCTGGTTGATTACTTCTGGTGTCTCAACAACTTTATCATCTGTAATACCTGATCTAAGAATAACATCATTAGTAAACTTAGTTTGTGATAAAAAGAAACCTCTATCATCATGAGTTACCTCAATGCCAAGAAAATAGGAAAGTTGACCAAGATCCTTCATTTCAAACACATTATCAAGTTCTTGCTTAATTTGTTGAATACCTGTGTCATCACTACCTGTAATAATCATATCATCGACGTAGAGCAAAAGGATAACAATACCTGCCGATGATTTTCTTATAAACAGGGTTGTGTCAGTATAATAGATAGTAAAGTCATGCAATGTCATGAATTCAGTCATTCTATCAAACCAAGCTTGTTTGAGACCATATAAGGCTCTTTTGAGCTTTAAGACTTGGTTTCTAGGAAGATTGAGACCCGGAGGAGGCTCCATATATACTTCTTCCTTCAACTAACCATTCAAAAAAGCATTTTTAACATCTAACTGATAAATATTCCAATGATAAATGGCACATACAGCTATAAGTGTTCTAACAGTTGTCATTCTAGCTACAAGATCAAAGGTTTCTTCATAATCAATTCCATATTCTTGAGAATAACCCTTGGCAACCAATCTAGCTTTATAACGATCTAATGAACCATCACCATTAGTCTTGATTTTATAAACCCACCTACAACCTATAGTCTTTTTGTTTGATGGTCTAGAGACTATATCCCAAGTTTGAGCTCTAAATAAAGCATCCAACTCTTCATTCATTGCATGAGTCCATTCTTGTGATAATTGAGCTTCTTTAAAGGTTCTAGGTTCCTTTATAGCTGAAATATTTGTTACTAAAGCTTTATGTCTTGGTGAAAAACTATCATATGAGACAAATCTTTCAGGAGGTCTAGAATCACGATTTGACCGTCTAGGAATAGGCATAGATCTCCTATTGTAATGTTGATCAAAGGGTGTAATAGAATGTTTGGTAATCATAGGTTCATCAAGCTCATTTTCTTGATGAATTACCTCTTCACCTAAAATATCATTCAAGAAGGAGTAGGAGGAGTCATTAATAGAGCTATCATCATCCATGCTTTTAAAAACATATTCATTTTCAAAAAATCTAACATTTCGAGATACATAAAGCTTATCATTTTTACAATCATAACACATATATCCCTTTTTGGTTATTCCATATCCTAGAAAAACACATTTGATGGCCCGAGATGATAATTTATCATCTTTGTCAGTATAAACAAAGCATTTACATCCAAAAACAAGCAATCTTGAATAGTTAGAGGAAACTTTAAAAAGTTTTTCTATAGGAGACATATTTTGTAAAACCGAAGAGGGCATCCGATTAATTAAATAGACTGCAATCATAATAGCTTCTGCCCAAAAATTTTGGGGAACACCACTTGACAAAAGCAAAGTTCTTGTGGTTTCCAAGATATGTCTATGCTTTCGTTCGGAAACACCATTTTGTTGAGGAGTCTTAGAACAAGAAGTTTGATGTATAATCCCAAACTTATTGAGGTGGTTTTTAAAATCCTTTGACATAAACTCTCCTCCTGAATCCGATCTAAAAATTTTGATTTCTGAATCAAATTGATTCTTTACAAGATTATGAAAAATAACAAAATTTTGAAAGACATCAGATTTTGCTTTTAAAAGATATACCCATGTATACCTAGTAAAGTCATCTACAAAAATAACATAATAGGAAATGCCTCCTTTAGACAAAACAGGTGCCGGTCCCCATACATCCAAATGAATTATTTCGAAGGGTCTTGTTGTAACACGTGTTTTGTTTGGAAATGGGAGATGTTGCATTTTACCAAGAATACAATCTTTGCAAGAAAAAGATTCCTTAAATTTCATTCGAAGAGGACATTGATACAATTTTTGAGCATTAAGATGTCCAAGTCTCTAGTGTTTAAAAGAGACTCATTTGTCAAAACATTAACATATCCTATACTATGCAAATAATCCATAATGTAAAGTCCGCCCTCTCTATGGCCACGCCCAATCACATTCTTCGAGAGGCGGTCCTGTACAATACATCCGGTGGATGAAAAGGTTATAACACAATTTTGATCCGAAATTTGGGATACGGAAAGTAAGTTTAAATTTAGTTTTGGAACAACACTAATTTTGGAAACTTCAAAATTCTTGTTTTGCAAGTCACCAATTTTATCAACGTTTAATTGTGTACCATCCGCCGTATAAACACATGATAAGGGTTTTTGAACACATGATTTTAAGATATGTTAATTACAAGTCATATGAAATGAAGCACCCGAATCAAGAATCCAAGAAATCATACCTTGAGTTTCTTTTGTTGAAGATGAGCAAGCCACACCAACCGTTGTTTTTTTCTTCGTTTGGGCTTCAAGTTGCTTTAATTTTTGTTCAAGTGAAAGAAGGGAAGAAGACGAAGCATGTTCTTCTACTACGGCCACCTTCTTTTTCAATTTTGGGCAGTTTGGCCTTATATGCCCGGCTTCTCTACAATGATGGCAAATGATGTCTTTTCTTCCTTCTTCACTTTTGAAATGAGGAGGTCAGTAAGCCTTCATATTTGCTCCGGGTTTTGATGCGGCAAAGGCGGTGTCTTTTTGAAGTCTTACTTCATTCATTCTTGTTTCCGCCATTTGAAGATCGGTAAGAATCTCTTCTTTTGTAGGAAAAGGTTTTTTATGAATGAGTGATGATCTTACCCCTTCAAATTCTTTCCGGAGACTTCTTAGAAATTGATATACAAAGTCCTCATTGTCTTTACATTGTCTCTCACTAAGATATTGTGTACATTTCTTTTTGTAACCATACAATTGATTCCAAACATTAGAAAATTCTCCAAAAAATTCGTTTACCCCTTTATCTCCTTGTTTAAGTTAGACCAATTTGTCTCTTAATGCCATCCTATGAGCCACATCGCTTTGAACATGAGATTTCTTTAAATATTCCCATGCTTCTTTAGCGTTAGTGAAATCGATCAAAGTGTCCCTAGTGTGCTCGTTTATATTATTCATGAGCACCCATAGGATTGTTCTATGGTCTCCTTCATATTCCTCTTTTTGTTCGAGTGTGGCATTAATAGAGGGTTCTACCTTTGAACCACTTACATAGCCCCATAATTTTTTGAAATACAAATAGTTTTCCATAGATTGGGCCTATGTTTTATAGTTCGAAGGTATTAGACGAAAATTGAAACCCCCTTTATCATCCATAGTTAAAGGAGAAAGAAACTAAAGAGGCAAACTTACAAAATATGATTGGCACGCTTCTTGAGGCAATGAATAATACAAAATACGATTAGCACGCTTCCCGAGGCAATGAACAATACTCCCACGATCAAAAAATGGCTCTGATACCATGTAATGAAGTCTATGCTTCAATATAGTTGCGGAAGATCAACGAGTGAACAATACCACAAAGTAACAATCAAAAGCTCTTAGAAAAGGAAATAGCCGAGAGCAATAAGTGCATGCGAAAAGGAGAATAAACAAAGCACAAGTTTGAATAAATAATCGCTATTCATTAGCCATCAAAAGCTTGAATTTACAAGAGATTACAAGTGTATTTATAGAGAAAGAATGAGTGAAAAAGAGTGAGAGAGAGTGAGGGAGTAAAGAGAGAAGGGAGAAGGAAGAGAGGGGGGCTGGTTGCAGCTAGCCCCCAACGGTTATAATAGTAGCCGTTGGGGATCAGGGCCCCCAACGGCTAGTGGCCCTCCTGGCCCGAGCCTTGATGGCCCAGTGGCCCAGGGCCTGTCCGGCCCGGGCCAGAGGGGCCCAGCCCATTTTCCTAACACTTCTTTGATTTTGATTTGGGTTTATTACAACAAGAGATGTGTTGTCCTTCTCGACACTTCGACGATCTTCTTCTCTAACTAATAGAGAATAAATTGTTCCAAGATAAGGGAGTTCTTCACGGCCTAGAATATTGAACGGCCTAGAATATTGATCTTGATGGCTTCATATTTAGGGTTTACACCCCACAAGTCAAATACTTTCTTCTTTTCTGATTCTACATTCCTTTTAATGTAACTAGCTGAATATTTAATGCTTTTATAGAACTAAAGTTCATCAACAATCCACGAAGATAAGCATAGTAATCACTGATTGAGCGTGAGCCTTGTTTACGTTTACTAATTTTTTCTAATATTTTGTATTCCTTTGCCAGTTTTTTTTCTTGAATACGCTTCAGAAACAACATGCCATATATCAGTGGTTGATTCAAGATACATGAATGTTCTCGCAATAGATGGTTGCATGGATTGAAGAAGCCACAAAGAGATTAATGCGTTTTCCCTTCTCCAATTAGGATATTATGGGTCATGAGTGGCTGGACAAGGGACTTGACGAGTTAGGTTAACCCATCTCCCTTGGCCAACACTGCCAACTCCACGGACCGTGACAACTCCATAAAATTTTTTCCATCCAATCTTGTTGTAGTAGTCTTATTAGCCGACCCCGTCTAGTATGGGAAAAGGCTTAGTTGTTGTTTGTAATCTTGTTGTAGTAATCTGAAAGGTTTCTATCTTCAATTCGTGGGAATTTCTAAAACCATGAAGCAATTATAAATACCTTTGCCTTTTCCAGCCATGTAGATGCGGACGTTTGGTTTGACTCTTTGAAGATGTAGATAAGAGGCTTGTGAAGGCGATTGACATAAAGAAATCCAAGCTTGGTGCTATAACACAAGACCCTGGATTGCAGCAGTGACGAATCCGATGTGGTGAAGAAATGGAGGGCACAATATAACGACGATGTGGTGGAAGGAGAGTCGCCGATTCTCTTATATGATGCATAATGAATATCACCTTAAGATTGGTTGCTCTTGATATTGTAATGAGAAAAATCACTAACGAGCAACAACTCAAGACTTTATTTGTTGGTCATCTCTAAGGAATTTCTGCCAAAGTTTGTATTAAAATGACACTAAAATCTGCAATGCTTCTTTACAATCATCTCCTAGTGATTTGTAGTAGGGTTGTCTTCTCGAAATGTATGATTTGAGGCCTTATAGGCTATGATACCATGTTCTAAACATTGATTTTATTGATAGAATAAAGGGATCTTACATATTTCAGCAGATTGGACAAGAACATTCAAATCTGCACATATGCAGAAGTTGGCTCCCTGCCTTTTTTCTCTGGCAAATTGTTGCTCGATTGGCTGTCCTTATTCTCATAAAATGAAATTTCCTCATGAAACGTCACATCCATGGTGGCATAAAATCTTCTCTTAACTAGGTCATAGCATTTATACCCTTTTTGTGTAGAGGAGTATTACAAAAATATACATTTGATTGCCCTAGCATCATTTTTGTCTCTATTACTTTATGCACATGTATAAAGCAAGTACATCCAAATATTTTCAAAGGAATATAAAACTACCTTTGGTTATGACACAATAGATAGAAGGGAGAATCCCCATTAAGAATTGCATTAGGCATGCGATTTATAAGATACACAGATATTAAGGTGACTTCTTCTGTTGTGGAGAGTAAGAGCATGAAGTTTGATGTAATATGTCCTTACTTAAAAAGTAGGAATGTAAGGAAGTACTACTCTCTCCATTATCACTTCTAATAATTTTGGTAGAAGGCTGAAATTGATTCTTAATAAACTCACAATACTATGGGCAGAGCATTCAAAACTTCATCTCTTGTTTTCAAAAGGTAAATCATGGTAAACCTAGAGCAATCATTTATAAATGAGACAAAATATCTATAGTCATGTAAGGATATAATGGAACATGGACCCAAATGGACAATTTCAAAGGGCTTTAAAGATCTAATTTCATTAAATGGAAAGAAAACATGATGATGTTTAGCTCTCTAATAGGTATTGCATCTCAAAATAAAATCATTACAATTATGGAATTCATGTAATAAAAATTTAATCTTAGAGAGAGGAAGATATCCCAATCGTTGATGCCAAAGTGACAATTTTGTTTTATGTTTTTCAGCAAGTAATGAGGTGATAAGTCTCCTTTCATGCCTTCACGGGATCTGCACCCATTTGATCCTCGCGGATGAAGTCTTCCACTTACACATGAAGCCCTAATTGATATTTATAAGTTAATCTAACTTAAAAGACAAAAATTGTCTGTCATAAAAATTGTCCCCAGGAAGAATTCCGTATTCCTTGGCCTCAACTTTCTGCCTTGAATACGCTTCTAAGATGATTTTCCAAATTTATGATGAGGATTTAAAGTACATAAAGAAGTGGCTCTTGACTGTAAAGCCAAGAAGAAACTAACGCATCTTCCTTCCTCCACTTGGGATATGATGAATCATTTTGAGAAGGACAGAAAAGTTGGCCAGTTAAGTATAGCCATCCCCCCATGGCTAATATAGCTAGTTCTATTAATCGTGACCATTCAAGATAATTACAACCATCAAGTTTGATCGTAGTAATTTGAAAGGTGACAATCTTCTTACCCCATGAAGATCTGATGTAGAAAAGGGAATTTCAAGAGATTTCCCTTTATCTGCCATATGAAAACCTCACAACTTCAATGTACTACACTCGATAAATTAACCCACATGCAGATTTACCCAAAACAAAGACTTTCCGAAGAGAAAGCTACTAAGAGGAACTGATATATTCAACGATGATCACCAATATATATCCAGCGATGATCACCAAAGTCACTAGCTTCTTGAGATTCCGTCTAGATCACCATACCCATACACAAATTTCAGGATCTGTTACTTCTTTGAGTTACTAACAGGTGG
This sequence comes from Brasenia schreberi, assembly GCA_036023115.1. Taxonomy (NCBI): domain Eukaryota; kingdom Viridiplantae; phylum Streptophyta; class Magnoliopsida; order Nymphaeales; family Cabombaceae; genus Brasenia; species Brasenia schreberi. The sequence goes on along the minus strand of JAYKKT010000090.1, from coordinate 33,663,582 downwards.
GAAACCCTGCTGAGAAATTTCAAAGGAAAATACCAGATTTGCGACTGTTGATGACAAATACGTTGTTTTCACGCAACATTGCTTTGATATCATATGCTTTCACAGCCTTGTAGGCTCCGATACCATGATAAAGTCAGAGATTTTAACAATAACAACTAAAACATTTGTTTGACTACGAGGGATCAACACACTTCATGTGGCAAGTCTTTTCATGCGCCCTCCTACACTCTCATATGAGTATCATGTATAGGATTCTAAAGGTACTTGAAGAAATACCCAGGAGAAAGGTTATCATATTTAAAGCACGGGCGCTTTGTTATGGAGGTGTATCTTAATGCAGATTTGGCAAGTGCAAATGAAGATGAGATCTACTATAGGTCATTGCATGTACTTAAAGTGCATTTTAGAGCATCATGGAAACACAACAAACAAACAGTTTTATCTGGATCAAGTGCAAAAGAACTCTTAGACATGGTATACATGGGGCCAATAATGTTCAAGACTCTCCTGGAAGAGTTGGGCTTGAAGACAAAGACTCCAATAGTTCAATCAAAGTGTTTTGCTATAACAAGACAGCTAAAGATTTCCCTGATCTCATCTATCATAATGTACAAAATATGGATATTATATTCTCATTTTATAATCAAATAAATTAAAGCAAAAGAATTCCATATAATATATCTATTTGTGTACAACAAGGGTATTGATAATTTAAGATACATTGGTGATGGTAGAAAGTTGGGATCATTATTATCTTCCCTTAAAAAATTAAGAGGGAATGTTGAAGAGAGCAAGTCTACATGGTACCTCAGTCTGGCGCCTTCCTTTGTTATGTAGTCAAAGCACTTTAAGTCATAACATAGTACGTGTGTTGAAAGGTATGTTAGAGAATAGTAAAGCCCTAATGCATCAATTTGTGTTTACAACAGCGGGATATATGTTTCTTACCTTTGACTCTTTATCTAGACTATATGAAAGGCCAAAAGTATCCGAGTGTGTATTTTCAGAATAATGGAATACACGCCTCTTACTTCAGTCTCTCCTTTTTCCACTTCATATTCTTCCCTCACTTGTAAGTAGGGATGTCAATAGGTCTTATCTTAGCGCAAAGAAACAAAAAGTAATCAGATTCAGTACACGGGACTTAGATTAAGAAACAGAGTCAGAATGTTTTTTGAAAAACTGAAATCTGACTTCAAGCAAGTTACCATCACCCAACAAAACATCCAAATCAAATCTGATTAGGAATTACAGTTTAAACTTTAAACATAGCAAATTTTCTATCATACCCAAAAATATGAATAGATATAAAGACCAACAACTCTAAGCACATCCAAATAATATCTTTTGAAGAATATTTTGCTAGGAAACCTACTTCACCTGATTTCAAATTCAAAACCCTAAGCCCACATGTCAGGTAGCAGGCAAAGAAAACTTGGACCTTTAAAGATCCAGTTGATCGTACTTCCTCAAATACAAACTCTACTTGAATTCATTCTGGCTGTCAAATCCTATGTGATTTCTCAAATGGACATCCTTCTTCCTAACAATCATACTAATCTGGTTCAAATCCTAATTGGTTTTGGATCTGAAAGTAAATCCAACCCATGGTCGTGTGGGTCTTTCCAATCTCCCCCTCCCTCCCTCCCTCAGCAATAGTGCCATAGCGACCATGTAAAACTCAATACAGTACGCTACAACCAAGAAGGTTAAATTGAATAAAACATATGATGGCAAAGGCAAAATGATGTCCAGAAGGCACATAAAATAACAGAATGATGCATAAAACATAGTGAGTTAATACCAATGCTGGGCAAATCAACATTGAAACAAGGGAAATGAAATCTTGAAAAACATGTTGGTTTACCTTCACTCCAGCATCTTGACAAATTTTAACTGCTTCTTTTACACCTGGACGACAAGGATCCTGCAAGAAAAATAAAAAGTAAAGCACGTCAAATTTAACTTGAGGCCTTTCTAGAGGATAAGATAAATGAGAACCGCATCAAGTTTATTTGGTTGCAAATAAAATGTTTCTCATATGGAACTGAGTAAACAGAGAAAAACTATTAATTTATAAGTGTATAATCAGTTCATCGTTAGAAAAATCATAGGTAACCCATGACTCGGCATGGAATTGGATGGGCAGAGTAAAGGTAAGCTGTGATTTTACCTTCCTAATTGTATCACTGCCCAAAGATCAAAGATCATTCAAACTTAGGAACCTGTCCTGGAAATTCGAGTTCACTGTACTTGAGAGTCAAATTTGGAACAACACTTCCTCCAGATTACAGTGTTTATCAACCATCATTATGCTGCCTTACTTGATGGCAAAGCCAAAAGTAAGGTTTGAAAGATTTTAAGTGCAAAACTGATGAGCAAGATAACAATATCCTGTTAAGAATATGGAATCATGAAGTGAAGTCACGACCTGATACATGAAGCAAAGCTGATCCGTTGCTGCAATTTTCCTCTTGTTTCTTTGCTGTAGTTTAGTGTAGTGTTTTGTAATTAGTTTTGTTGTAATTAGTTTTGTTTTTAAAGGTAGCTTTAAATCAGGTTTATTAATGGCACTTGAGTAATAGTTGATAAAACAAATGTATTTTCTGTTTCTTTTAATGTAATTTTTATTTTAATTATGTAAATTAGAACCAGGGCCATTCGGCCCTAGTATGTGTGGACCAGCCCCCTCCTCTTACTCTTCTCTCTCTAACTCACCTAATACTCTCTCATTCTCCCTTCTATAAATATTGTCCTTATGTACATATTGAAATATGCCTTTTGTGGCCAAATAATATTAATTTTTGTTTTATTGTGCCTTTATTGCATATGCTTTATAATCTTTTACAAAGGTTTTGTGATTGACATTTTTGAGTGATATTCACCGATCGTCCGCTACTACATTAAAACATCGACTTCATTACATGGCACCAGGGTCATTTGCGATCGTGAGAACATTATTTATTGTCTCGGAAAGCGTGTTAATCATATATTTGATCTTATTGTAAGTTTACCTCTTTAATTTCTTTTTCTCCTTGAAATATGGATGATAGAGGGGGATTTAACTTTCGTTTAACACTATCGAACTAAAGGACATGAGCTCAATTCATGAAAAACTATCTATATTTTAAAAAACTATAGGGTTATATAAGTGGTTTAAAGGTAGAACCCCTTATTAATGCCACACTTGCAAAAAGAATAATATAAAGGAGGTCATAGAACGATCCTATGGGTGCTCAAGAATAATGTAAATGAGCGTACTAGAGAAACTTTGGCCGATTTCACCAATGCTAGAGAAGCATGAGAATAGTTAAAAAAATCTCATGTTCAAAGTGATATTGCTCATAAAATGACATTAAGAGACACATTGGTCTCACTTAGACAAGGAGATAAAGAGGTAAATGAATTTTTTTGTGAATATTTCAATGTTTGGAATCAATTGTATGGCTATAAAAAGAAATGTACATAATGTCTTAGTGAGAGACAATATGAGGATAATGAAGACTTTGTATATCAATTCCTAAGAAGCCTTCGGAAAGAATTTGAACGGACAAGATCATCTCTTATCCATCGAAAATATTTTTCTACCAAATAAGAGGTTCTTACCACTCTCCAAATGGCGGAAACAAGAATGAATGAAGCTATACTTCAAAAAGAACATTGTCTTAACCACATCAAAACCCAGAGCAAATATGAAGGTTTATCACCCTCCTTATTTCAAAAGTAAAAGTGAAGCAAGAAAAGAGATCATTTGCCACTATTGTAGAGAGGTTGGTCAATTAAGGCCAAATTGTACTAAATTGAAAAGAAAGGTGACATTAGTAGAGGAACAAACTTCATCCTTCATTGTTGCACTTAAAGAAAAAGTAAAGAGACTTGAAGCTCAAATGAAGGAAAAAGCACCAATAGGTGTGGTTTATTCTTCCTCAACCAATGAAGTTAAAGGTGTGATCTCTTGGATTCTTTGTTCAGGTGCATCATTTCATATGACTAGCAGTGAAAACATTTTAAAATAATGTATTAAAAAACCTTTATTATGTGTTTATACTATGGATGGAACACAATTAAGTATTGATAAAATTGGTTACTTGCAAAACAAAAATTTTGAAGTTTTCAAAATTAGTATTGTTCCAAAATTAAATTTAAATTTGCTTTCTATATCACAAATTTCGAATAAAATTATGTTATCACTTTTCATCCATGGAATGTATTGGAAATGATCACCTCTCGAAGAAGGTGATTGGTCATGGCCATAGGGAAGATAGACTTTATATTATGGATTACTTATATAGCATAAGACATGTTAATGTTTTGTCTAATGATATTTTTCTATGGCATACACAATTAAAACATCTTAACATTCAAAAGTTGTATCAATATCATTTTGAAATAATACTATTGAAAACTTTTCCTTCAAAAGTTGTGTACTTGGCAAAATACAACATCTGCCACTCTCAAACAAAACACACATTACTATAAAACCGTTTGAAATCGTCTATTCTCATGTATGGGTTCCTTATTATGCAATTCCATAGATGATTTCACTAGATATACATGGGTATACCTTTTAAAAACCAAATTTGAGGTTTTTTCAAAATTATCATATTCCATAATCTTGTTAAAAATCAATTTGATTCCGAAATCAAGATTTTTAGATCTAAATCAGGAGGAGAGTTTATATTTAAAGAGTTTTAAAATCATCTTAACAAATTCGAAATTGTGCATCAAACCTCTTGCACTAAAACTCCTTAACAAAATAACATTTTGGAATGCAAACATCGGCATATTTTGGAAACCACAAGAACTTATTATCTAGTAGTGTTTCTAAATTTTTTGGGGTTAAAACCATTATGACTTTTATTTACTTAATTAATCAAATGTCATCTTCCGAAAGTTGTTTTTCTATCATCTAGGGATCCACCCTAGTTTGCATCTTAAAATACTTTAATATTAAAGTGCTCCTTATTGGTATAAAGAACACTATAACCAGGAGTAGTCTTAGATACCACAATAAACAATAACTTGCATCCATATGGGATTTTGATAGAGCATGCACAAATTTGCTTGTCATTCCCATTGCATATGCAATATTTGGAAGGTTAATAGTAAGATAAATTAATTTTCCAACTAACCTTTCATACTGGTCCACGTCTTCGTATTATTCATCATGAAGGTATAGTTTTTTATTGACTTTTATTGGGATATCACTCCTTTACAACCCATCGTGTTTGTATGCTGAAGAAAGTCCATAGTATATTTCCTTTGAGTCAAGAACACACCCTTATTGAAATACAAAAACTTTGATTCCTAGAAAATAGTGCAATTGGCTCAAGTCTTTTAGATCAAAACATTGGTGTAGCTTTACCTTAAGACTACTGATTTATCATCTCTTGTAACAACAATATCTTCTACATAGATAATAAAGATAGACATGTTTGTTAAGGAATGCTAATGGAATAATTAATAGTGCTTTGTAAGAAATATTGGGTCGTGTAAGTGCATATCTATGTTAATTCAGTCTTCTGTTATCTTAGTAATAGGTAATACTTATTAGGGGTATATTAGAATTCAAGTTAGGCCAGGTATTTATAAGAGTCATTAGGGTTTAGGTTAGTAAGTGGAGAAAGAAAAAAACGGCAGCCAGAAGTGTGCCGAGTTCTGTTTTTAAGGAGATAGGAGGGATGCCTCCAATCGTCCAACTATTGTAAATTTGTTTCTTTTGATTAATGAATGATTGATTCATATTATGGTATCAGAGCCTAGCAGGGCTACAAATCAGTTTTTTTTTTGTTTGAAATCATCGATATTATGTTTGGGAAGATAAGCCCTAAATCATAAAGAAATCGTGTAAGAAAAAATCTATTATTGGAAGTTATTGGATGATGTTTCAGTGATTTTGGGGAGAAGACGTCCAATTTTTTGTGGGCTATTCATGATTTCAGTTCTGAACCTATTAGAAGTTATTGAATATGCAAGAATGACTTCATTTTGTGGTTGAAGAAGATTCACGACAATCTTATATACAAGAGAAGTGATTTGGCCTTCGTGATTAGGCATTCTTGAATCTTTTCGATTTCAGATTCAAACGCACAGAAATAAGTCCCTTCTTGTTCAGACATTCAAATCATGCTATTGTAATTTGGTATTTGGCATTATTGAATCTTTCAGATTTCAGATTCAGACGCACAAAAATCAGTTTCTTTTGTTCAAAAATTCAAGTCGTGCTAATGTGATTTGGTGTTTGGTTCATAAATCAAACACACATAAGGGAATTTTCAAATCTACTTCCTATCCAATAACAGTGAAGAGCCCATTCGTTTAAAGCATTCTTCTAAGTTACCCATTCTGAAATTCAGATTCATAGTCATTTATACTTGGTGCTTGAAATTTAATAAAGCAAGACATATTCGTTTGTGGCAGCTTCAACTTATCAAATTAGATAAATTCATTCAAATTGTTTGACTAATGGTTAGCAAAGGGAAAGAAATTGACAACATCTTCCACAATGGTGAAAATTCCTCTTCATTTGAAAAAACAGAAAATTTTGAGATTACCTCTACGAAGTTAGATGGCCGAAATTATTTGGAATGGGCCATATCTGTGAAACTCGCGATTGTAGCAAGGGGGAGATGGGCACATCTAATGGGTCGCACTCCAACTCCAGAGCCCCATGATACTCTGTATCCTACATGGAAAAGGGAAGATGCCTTGATATCTTCTTGGTTACTACAGTCGATGATTCCATCAATCACCAAAATGTTTATGTTTTTAGAATCTGCTCATGAGATTTGGTGTGCAGTGGCAAAAGCATATTCCCGAAAGAAAAATGTTGCAAAAGAATATGAGATACTAGAAAGAATCAGAAAATACAAACAAGCTACTCGGTCTATCAATGAAAATTATGCAGATCTCCGTGGTCTTTGGGATGAACTCCTGTATTATACAAATATCAAGTGTTCAGCTTGTTATAATGAAAGAAATTCTGAGATTGAAAAGAAGAAAGTATTTGATTTATTGTGGGGGTCAATCCTGAATATGAATCAGTTAAACTGAATATTTTAAGCAGAGAAGAGCTTCCTTCATTGGGCACAGTTTACTCTTTATTAATCAGAGAAGAAGATCGCAGGAATCTTGAGAAGGATCATATTCTTGGTACCGATCAACAGGCCCTTTAGGTACAGGGTGATAATCCTCATTTACGTGGCAGAGGTGGACACCATAGTTGTGGTCGTGGACGTGGTAGATTTCATTCTGATGAAAAAGACAAACTTATTTGCTCACACTGTGGCAAATCACGCCACACTAAAGATCATTGTTGGGAATTATATGGTAAACCTGATTATTATCGAAATCGCCATGCATGTGTTCATTCTGTAGAAAGTTTCATTCCAAGCACTGATGGAATTCAGGAGATTATCAAAAGAATAGAAGGTCTAGAAAATAGATTATCTGAAAAATCTGCTTCACCTTCTTCTCAAGCTACAGTGGCGCAGGCAACACATACAGTAAAGGGTAACTATTTCTATCATTCTCTCTCTAAAACATGGATAATTGATTCAGGGGCTACAGATCATATGGTAGGCGACATATCATATTTTTCAGAATACAGGACTCTAAAAGATCATAAACCAATTAAATTGGCAGATGGCTCTATCACTTATATGATTGGAGAGGGAAGTGTCCCCACATGTTTTTCAGATTTATCATCTGTATATCATGTACCCAGTTTTCTGATGAATCTGCTTTCAGTTAGCTCCTTAACTCGCATCCTGGACTGTTGTGTAACTTTTCATCCTGTTGGTTGTGTTTTTCGGGATCTGAAGACGAGAAAAATCTTTGGAAATGGTAAATTTCAGAAAGTATTATACATTCATGAAGATCAGTCTCAACCTTTGACCTCTTACAGTAGTTCAACAGCAACACCTCCCGATGTAGAGCTTAGTCTGTGGCATTATCGTCTGGGTCATCTACCTGTGTCCAAAATTTCATCTGTTATCCCTCAACTTAGAGTCCAGTTAAATAAATTTCAGTTTGAATGCGAAGATTGTCAGCTCGGGAAACATCAAAGAGCTTCTTACCCTTTAAGTGATTCCCGGCGGTCTATACCTTTTGAACTTATTCATTCTGATATATGGGGTCCTAATCCTATCACTTCTTTGTTAGGTCATAAGTATTTTGTCTCCTTTATTGATGATTGTACTTGCCTTATAATCGTTTACTTAATAAAATCAAAATCTGAAGTTTTCTCTATTTTTTCCATAGTGAATAAATTTATTTGTACTCAATTCAATGCTTCTGTTAAAATTCTTCGATCAGATAATGGAGGTGAATACATTGGGACTCAGTTACAAGATTACTTACAATCACAGGAGATTGTTCATCAAACTACATGTCCTTATACACCTCAGCAAAATGGTCTTGCTGAGAAAAAAAATCATCATATTCTGGAAGTTACGAGAACTCTCCTACTCCAAAGTAATGTTCCTAAATTCTACTGGGGAGATGCTGTCCTTACTGTTGTTTATCTCATAAATAGAATGCCAAGCAATATAATCCAGGGTGACAGTCCTATTCTGAAACTTAATAAAGAATCAAAACCATTTCATCTAGTCCCTCGTATCTTTGGGTGTACTTGTTTTGTACATATCCACCTTCCAAACCGGAATAAACTTGATGCCAAGTCAGTAAAGTGTATTTTTCTTAGTTATTCGACCTCTCAAAAGGGGTATAAATGCTATGATCCTCTCCTTAAAAAACTCTATGTTTCCATGGATGTCACTTTTTCTGAATTCACCCCTTATTACTCTTCTTAAAAGGAGTCTATTGAACTTCCTTCCCGTGTTCTTCCACTAGAATCTAGTGAGGGGGAGTACAATGATATGGTTGATCAGAGTGAGAAGGCACAACAATCAAAAGAAATTATGAAGTATAAGAAAGGACAGTGGAAGATTATTTACTTTAAAGAACCATGTACTACAGAGATTTCCCCTGAATCAGATCCTCAAGTGAAAGTGAACAATGACATGGAGATTCCTATTGCTGTTAAAAAAGGTAAGCATACATGTACACGGTATCCAATCTCTAATTATACTTCATATGCCAACACTTCTCAGGATTATTAAAGATTTGTTATGAATGCTGAGAAGCATAAGATTCCTTCAAAGTTTGAAGAAGCTATAAGTGTCCCTTATGGAAAGCTATAATTGAAGATGAATTGAATGCACTGGTGAAAAACAACACATGGACTATCACACAGCTACCTCATGATAGAAATATTGTAGGATGCAAGTGGGTGTTCACTATTAAATATAAGGCAGATGGAACTGTGGAGAGATATAAAGCTAGATTGGTTGCGAAAGGATAAAGTCAGTCGTATGGCATTGATTATACAGAAACATTTGCCCCTATGGCTAAACTCACTTCAATCAGAATACTTCTCAGTATGGCAGCAAATTTGGGATGGAATCTTTGGTAACTGGATGTTAAAAATGATTTATTACAGGGAGATTTAAATGAAGAGGTGTATATGGAACTACCTCCAGGGATGATAAAAAATTCTTTACCTCCCAATAGAGTATGTAAACTCAATAAAGCAATATATGGGCTGAAACAGTCTCCTAGAGCTTGGTTTGATAAGTTCAGCAAAGCAGTTTGCAGTCTGGGATACAGTAGAAGTCTTAATGATCATCCAATATTCTTTAAGAAGGGAACAAAAATATCCATCGTGGTTGTTTATGTCAATGACATTATTGTCATAGGAGATGATCTTGAAGAAATATCAAGATTGAAAATGAATCTTCACAAACTATTTGATATTAAAGACTTGGGTCGACTCCACTACTTTTTGGGCATAGAAGTTCCCTATTCTAACATAGGTATTTTCTTAACTCAAAGAAAGTACTTAATGGATCTCCTTGAAGAAACAAATATGATTGAGTGTAAACCGAGTGACATCCCTATGGATGTAAATCAGAAATTCTTTTATGATGACAGTGAAGAGTTCAAAGATACTCATAAATATCAGAAGTTGGTTGGTAAACTCATATATTTGATTATTACTAGGCCAGACATATTGTGAGCAGGTATATGCATTCACCAACCAAGAATCAGATAGATGCTGTGTATAGAATTCTTCGATATCTCAAATCAACTTCAGGGATGGGATTAGTCTATTCAAAGTCATCAAATTTGGACATTGAAATCTATTCTGATGCTGACTGGGCTGGTTTATATGATGACAGAAAATCGACTATAGGATATATTACTTTACTTGGAGGTAACATTGTATTCTGGAAAAGTAAAAACAAACAGTAGTGGCTAGATCTACAGCAGAAGCTGAATACAGAGCTATAGCTCTAGCTATGTGTGAAGGAAAATGGATATTTTCGTTGATTAGTGAACTAGGATTTAGAATTAATCATCATGTACCAGTCTATTGTGATAGCAGTACAGCAATTCAGATGGCTTCTAATCCAGTTTATCATGAAAGAACCAAACATATAGAAATTGACTGCCACTTCATCAGAGAGAAGATTTCAAATCAAGAATTCAAGCTAGAGTATGTTCAATCTATCAAGCAGAGGACTGATTTTTTAACTAAAGCCACAACCAACAGACAATTAAAAGAAACGTTATCCAAGTTGGGTGTTATTAACATCCTTCACCCAACTTGAGGGGGAGTGTTAAGGAATGCTAATGGAATAATTAATAGTGCTTTGTAAGAAATATTGGGTCGTGTAAGTGCATATCTATGTTAATTCAGTCTTCTGTTATCTTAGTAATAGGCAATACTTATTAGGGGTATATTAGGAATTCAAGTTAGGCCAGATATTTATAAGAGTCATTAGGGTTTAGGTTAGTAAGTGGAGAAAGAAAAAAACGGCAGCCAGAAGTGTGCCGAGTTCTGTTTTTGAGGAGATAGGAGGGATGCCTCCAATCATCCAACTATTGTAAGTTTGTTTATTTTGATTAATGAATGATTGATTCATATTAATGTTTACCCCCTTCTTAATGAATAAGGTATGATCAATCACACTTTACGATATCTCAAGTTCTTTACACCACTAAATTTATGAAACCAAGCTCTTGGAGATAGCTTGGGACCATAAATAGTTTTATTCAATTTGCATAACTTATCCTTTATTTTCATATCATTAAATCCATGAGATAGCTCTATATAGACCTCTTTGTTGAGGGTCCCCCTTAGAAAACATTTTTCACATCTAACTGCCATATATCCTAACCTTTGTGTGCAACTAGGCTTATAATAACTCTTCTATGATAGATGTAAGTGTTGTAACTGGATCAAAGGTTTTAGTATGGTCAATGCCATATAGCTAACTGTGTCCCTTAGCTATCAAACTTGTCTTGTAACATTGAAGACTCTCATCCATTCTAAACTTAATTATGTAAACCCATTTGCAACCCATTGGTTTTTGGCCTAAGGGCAAATCAATAATAATCTAGGTATTTTTTTTCCAACGCATCTAGTTCACTATGCATAGCATCTTTCCATTGAGGGACTTGGTTTGCTTCCTCCATATTTCTAGGTACACGATGTAGTTCAATATTTATAACAAAAATTTGATAGTTACCTCAAGTATTATAATACAATATATATTGAGAAATGGGATAAAGAGCATGAATTCTCTTACCTTTTCAAATAGCAATACAGAGATCAAAATCAGAATCTATGGGAGGTTATTGATCTTAATTTGAGGAGAAGTACTTGATCACGTTAACTTAAGCATGTGCCATCACCACCTTCCTTTCTTTATGAACATAAGTCTTGATATCCTTAGGAACAATATTAATTTTGTCATCCTTATTGAGATCAGATTCCACTTAAATGGGGCTTATTGAGATCAAATTCCACTTCAATGGGACTTATCAGAAGGACATGAATAGAAAGGATAGGATTAGATTTAACTATGGGACCCACATACTCCCCCTTGGAAGAATAATGAGTGGACTCAAAAAAGGTAACAACCAATAATACGTATATCTTCAAATATATTAGATCATAATATTTGTACCCCTTTAGAGAATTAGAATATCCAACGTACACTTGGCTCGAGAATCCAGTTTATCTCAGATATTTGAGTAGACATGGACATAAGAGGTACACATAAAGATGCAAGAGGAAATATGACATAAATTTATTCTCAAGAGAAATAATCTTTCATGGAGTACAATGTTTAGGAAAGTCGTCTTAGCATGTAATGAGAGTCAAGTCATGTAAATGAGTTATGTCTTATGTTAGTTTGTCGTTTTGAGTCTTATGTCATCTTAGAAATAGTTAATTCTTAATAGGGGTAGATTAGGAAATTAAGTTAGATAGGGTATTAATAAGTGATTAGGGTTAGAGAGAAGCATTAAGCAAGAGTGGGGGACGGCTGCACAAAGAAAGCCGATTTTGGGCTTAAGGCAGATTGGAGGAATGTCTCTAATCTGCCGTACATTGTAAGTGATATTTATCTTGAATAATATGAAGTTTATTTGTAAGATGGTATCAGACGTCCAGGTTGTTTTTGTTTAAGATTCTATGTGTGCCAGAATCCATTAGATGCCCGTGCGACAGAACTTCTGTATGTGTTAAGAGGGAGCCTGCTGATTTGCGATTTTGGATGTCAGCGTCAAGAAGACTCAATTGATTTTGCACTGCTATTTATCCATCATCATCATTGCGTGACCCTGCTCCGAGTGGATTGCGTGACTCCTTGCCCATTGTCATAGCCCTCAACGTCACCTTTTTTTGGTTTTGTGTTTTCGTATTGGCCACCTTTTATTCATTGCTGCCTGGGTTCCTTTGTCACCGCTGCTCTACCCTTTGTCTTAGCCGCATTCAGTTTTTTGTGGCTGCCCTAGTGGGCTGCATTTTGTGAAGCTTGCACAATCACACTTGCTACATTTTTTTCCTTCTCAGTTCCTCTTTAATGGCTGACAAGGGTAAAGGTATTGACCTTCCTTCTCATATCGGTGAACTCTCTGGTCTCTTTGACAAGCCTGATCATATTCAGATTACTATGACTAAACTGGATGGCCGTAATTACATGGAATGGGCACGCACTGTGGAACTCGCCATTGTAGCAAGGGGGAGATGGGAACATTTGATGGGTTAATCCTTTATTCCCATGCCCACTGACAATCTTTATTCCACCTGGAAAAGAGAAGATGCCTTACTCTCCTCGTGGTTGTTCCAGTCCATGATTCCCTCCCTTGCTAAAACTTTTATGTTTTTAGACTCTGCCCATGCCATTTGGTGTGCTGTCACCGAGGCTTAAGAATGTTGCAAAAGAAATTCTGGAGCGAATTAGAAAGTACAACCAAGCCAATAGATCTATTAGTACATACTATGCAGATCTCCGTGGTCTTTGGGATGAACTCTTCTACTATACGAATATCCAGTGCTCTACTTGCCATACTGATGACAGGCAGCGATTGAAAAGAAGAAAGTATTTGATTTATTATGGGGTGTAAATCCCGAATTTGAATCAGTCAAACTGAATATTTTAGGCAGAGATGAACTTCCATCTTTGGGCACTATTTACTCATTATTAATCAGAGAAGAAGATCGCCGCAATCTTGAGAAGGATCAGATTATTACTCCAGATCAACATGCCCTTCAGGTTAGAGATGACAGTTCACATTTTCGTGGCAGAAGGGGTCTCCCAAGTCATGGACGTGGCCGTGGCCGACTCACTTCCGAAGATAGAAATAAACTTGTCTGCCCCCATTGTGGCAAATCGCGTCATACCAGAGATCACTGTTGGGAATTACATGGCAAACCAGATTACTATCGCCCTCGAAATCCATCAGTCCACTCTGCCGACAGTTCCACTCCTAGCACTGAGGACATTCAAGAGATTCTCAAACGCATAGAGGGTCTTGAACAGCGATTCTCTGCACAACCCTCTGCTTCCCCCAACCACGCTACAATTGCTCAAGCTACACATACCGTCACGGGTATTCATTTATCTTCTTCCCCTTCCAAAACTTGGATAATTATTTCAGGGGCCACATATCATATGGTTGGCGACTCCACATATTTTTCCACTTACCAAAATCTTACAGAACAGGCACCCATTAAATTGGCAGATGGATCCTTCACCTATATGATTGGACAAGGCAGTGTATCTACATGTCTTTCAGATTTACCATCTGTATATCACGTTCCCAGTTTTCCGCTCAATCTTCTTTCCGTCAGCTCTTTAACTCGTACCTTGAATTGTTGCGTAACTTTTCATCCTACTGGTTGTGTATTTCAGGATCTGAAGACGGGGAAAATCTTGAAGACTCATCTCTGCCTTCCACCTCCTGCAGTGTCTCCGCTACACCCGCTCCCGATGCAGATCTTCGTCTTTCGCATTATCGTCTTGGTCATATATTGTTCCTCAGTTTCGAGTCAAGTCCAATAAATATCCGTTTGAATGTGAAGTTTGTCAACTTGGGAAACACCAGCGGGTCTCTTATCCTCTAAGTGATTCTCGATGCTCTCAACCTTTTCAAATTATTCACTCGGATTAATGGGGTCCTAGTCCAGTCAACTCTTTATTTGGTCATAAGTATTTTGTATCATTCATTGATGATTGTATCCGACTTACCATCATGTACTTAATGAAATCAAAGTCTGAAGTTGCTTCTATTTTTTCCATTGTGCATAAATTTATTTCTACTCAATTCCATACAACTGTTAAAATTCTTTGGTCCGATAATAGGGGAGAATACGTTGGGACTCAGTTAGCCAACTATCTCCAAGCCCAGGGCATTGTTCATCAAACTACCTGTCCTTATACCCCTCAGCAGAATGGTCTTGCTGAACGGAAAATCGTCATATTCTGGAGGTTGCCTTCTTCTTTAAAGTCATATTCCCAAATTCTATTGGGGCGAAGCTGTCCTTACTGTTGTTTATCTTATCAATCGGATGCCTAGTAATACTCTTTAGGGGGAGAGTCCTATTCATACTCTTAATAAAGCCTCCAAATCATTACATCTTATTCCTCGTCCCTTTGGGTGTACCTGCTTTGTACATATTCCTCTTCCTCATCGTGATAAACTTGCTACAAAGTCTGATAAGTGTATCTTTCTGGGCTACTCGACCTCTCAAAAGGATTATAAATGTTATGATTCATTGCGTCAAAAACTATAAGTTTTCAGGGATGTTACTTTCTTTGAACTTACCCCTTATTATTCTCCATCTATGGAAGCTTCTACACCTACTCATTGTGTCCTTCCACTAGTTTCTAGTGAGGGGGAGTATCCTGAGATAGTTGAAAATGAGAGTGCGAACCAACAACCACCCAAAGATATTCTGAAGTACAAGAAAGGACACCGGAAGATTGTGTACACTCAAGAAGACCCATGTGCTAAAGAGATTTCCCCTGAATCAGATCCTCCAGTACGAGTGGACAATGACCTTGAGATCCCTATTGTTGTTCGCAAAGGTAAGCGTACATGTGTAAGATATCCAATTTCTAATTGTGTGTCATATGTCAATACTTCTCAGAGCTATCAAACCTTCATTATGAATGCTGAAAAACAAAAGATTCCTTCTAAGTTTGAAGAAGCAATCAAGTGTCCCTTATGGAAAGGTGCAATTGACGAAGAACTGAATGCACTGGTTAAAAACAATACATGAACCATCACAGAGTTGTCGTCTGATAGGCATACAATAGGATGCAAGTGGGTGTTTACTATTAAATATAAGGCAGATGGAACCGTGGAGAGATATAAAGTTAGATTGGTTGCTAAAGGATACAGTCAGTCATATGGCATTGATTATAAGAGACCTTTGCACCTGTAGCTAAACTTACATCAATGAGAATACTTCTTAGCATGGCAGCAAATTTGGGATGGGAACCATCAATGAGTCTTATGTCATCTTAGAAATAGTTAATTCTTAGTAGGGATAGATTAGGAAATTAAGTTAGATAGGGTATTAATAAGTGATTAGGGTTAGAGAGAAGCATTAAACAAGAGTGGGGGACGGCTGCACAGAGAAAGCCGATTTTGGGCTTAAGGTAGATTGGAGGAATGTCTCCAATCTGCCGTACATTGTAAGTGATATTTCTCTTGAATAATATGAAGTTTATTTGTAAGATACAAAACACGGCGTTAAATTAATAAGATAAATTAAAGTCAATATTGCTTCTCCCCAATAATACTTAGGAGCATTACATCCAATAATTAAGGTACGAGCCACTTAAGGATTTATCTATTCTTTATTTCTGCTACACTATTTTTCTTAGGAGTATTTAACCAAGACGTTTGATGTATAATTCCATGATTACAAAGATGGTTTTTTAGTCAACCTTACGTGCATTCTCCATCATAATCACAACAAAGAATTCTTAGAGAAGAAAGACATGGCTTTTAATGAATTTATGAACTAGAAAGATTGCATAAACTTCATCCTTTGTTTTCATTAAATAGACTATAATGAATCAAGTACAATCATTTATGAAAGAGACAAAATATTTATAACCGCTAAAAGAGGTGAAAAGACTAGGACCCCAAACATGAGAATGAATCAATTCAAAAGGACTTGACATTCTAGAGTCCTAGACTCACTACTAGGATAAGAGACATGATAGTGATTTACTTTTTGGAAAATATCACATTGAAGGACAACATTATTAGACTCAAGTGGAATGCTAGGAATCATATGTATGATCTTTAAGAATGTCATACCCTAAAAAAACATATTCTATGGCACGAGAAGATAGTTTATCATCTTTGTTAATATAAACAAAACAACGACAACAACAACTAAGCCTTTTCCCATACTAGACGGGGTCGGCTACATGGATTCTTTGTTTCCACAGATCCCTATCCTGTGCCATGTTAGCAGTTAACTCCCAAAAAGCTAGATCATTCTTTATTGTTTCTTTCCAACACTTTTGTTGTCGTCCTCTAGCTCTTTTAATACTTTCCAAATTTAGTTTTTCTAACCTTCTTACAGGTTCTTCTTTTGATCTTCTTTCTATATGTCCAAACCATCTTAAACGATATTCTCTCATTTTATCCTCTATTGGTGCCACTCCTAATTTGTTTCTAATAACCTCATTACGTATATGGTCTTTTCTTGTATGACCACTCATCCATCTCAACATCTTCATTTCTGTCACCAACATCTTTTGTGCATGTTGATGATTAACTGCCCAACACTCAGAACCATAAAACATGGCAGGCCTAATTGCTGCTCTATAATATTTACCTTTTAACTTTAATGGTATCTTCTTATCACAAAGAATACCTGATGCTCCTCTCCATTTTAACCAGCCAGCATTAATATAAACAAAACATTTACATAAAAAAATGCATAGTCTAGAATAGTTGGAAGAGAGTTTAAAAAGCTATTCTACAGGAGACATGTTTTGTAAAACTAATATTGCACTAATAGGGGGCAATATTGTTTCATGAAAAAGCAAAAAACAAGTTGTTGCTAAATTTAGTGCAGAAGCTGAATATGCAGCAATTGTCCAAGGGATATACGAGGGACTATGGTTAAATATGCAAACGAGTATGGTCATATTCTCATCAAAACAATTAGTAGAGGTGGACTTGTGTCTTCTCTTAATAAGTTGGGAGTTACAAGTATCTTTCTCATAACTTGAGGGAGAGTATTGAGAAGAAGTTTGGATTGGTTTCTGTATTTCTGGGTTCATAATATGTTCCTAATTAATGTGTGTTAATGTAAGAGTAGATTAGTCTTTCAAGTTATAAAAACACTTATATATAATACGTGATTTGACTAGGAAACCTAACTGTGAGGTTAAGGAGAGTAAGGATTGTGCCCCAAGAAGAAAATCTCCTTTATGATGAAACACGTGACTGCTGCTTCTGTATTTTTCTCTTTGATCATCAATAAAAGAATGCATTCTAACAATCACATCATTCTTTCACTCTTATTTCTTCTTTGGAAAAGTAAATAAACTCATTGCACCTCATCCTTCGTATAATAATTCTTCCTTTCTTGCCTTAGATTATGTACAACTCAAGAAATAAAATAAAAATCTTGGAAGAATATAGGACAAAGAAGATTTAGAAATCTCTATCAAACCACTGGATCTGTCTCAAGATAGCCTTAACAATAAGCTTTTCAGAATTGACAAATTCATTCACTTCAATGCAACATTGATGGAGGCATTATCAGAAGAGGTGATACCGTAGAAACTTTGTGGCTACTATGAAGGTGCCAAACCCTGCATCTATATGCAGGAATTACATTCCAATGGTTGTGAAATATTGATAAAGGATGTTCAGTACATGTCCAGACACAAAATAATCAGCAAATTGCAAGGGCTTTGCTCTCACATCATCCTTGTACTAATCAGTTTCCTCATGAAATAATGTATGATATAGAAGATAGATTCAGCATTAGGATGCACACATAAAACCATGACCAGTTTGAGCACGCTCCAGCTTAGCAAATTCTTTCTAAACATTAGCTGTTCATTTACTGTTTAATGATTCAGTCATATTAATGTTGATGCAAAATAATAGTCTTGTCAGCATAAAGAGAAAAATAGCAACACTTTTACCGTTGTTAGCATTTTATTTGATACTAATGTAGCTGAAACCCAGAAAATCTGTCAAGCCTTGCAGGTAATTACCACTTTAAGATTCACACTTTACCTTTATTCCTACAATTGCCAGTAAAACAAGATCATTTTCTGGTATTGGCCACTGTTCCCACTGCTCTTTGCTGATCGGAACATTTTGTACATCATACTGTCTGAAAGCAAAAGCAACACATCGCAGGCTTTCTTCTGCCATTCTTTCAATGGCATCCTTGAATTCATTCTCCTGCAGTCAACAAATAAGTAATTCAGTTAGATTGTTCAAATGATAGGATCAGCTCAGTGAATACCAATATGATTCTGACCTTAGTAGGATTAATTTGCTGAAGGAAACCATCTTCATCAAGCCACTGAGTGCAGGAGGCAAGCACCAGCTCTGCAGCACCTTTCCAGTGTATATGCACGTCTGACTCTGACTACAACAAACAACAACAACAACAACTAAGCCTTTTCCCAAACTAGACGGGGTCGGCTACATGGATTCTTTGTTTCCACAAATCCCTATCGTGTGCCATGTTAGCAGTTAACTCCCAATAAGCTAGATCATTCTTTATTGTTTCTTTCCTACACTTTTGTGGTCATCCTCTACCTCTTTTAATACTTTCCAAATTTAGGTTTTCTAACCTTCTTACAGGTTCTTCTTTTCATCTTCTTTCTATATGTCCAAACCATCTTAAATGATGTTCTCTCATTTTATCCTCTATTGGTGCCACTCCTAATTTGTTTCTAATAACCTCATTATGTATACGGTCTTTTCTTGTATGACCACTCATCCATCTCAACATCTTCATTTCTGTCACAGACATCTTTTGTACATCTTGATGATTAACTGCCCAACACTCAGAACCATAAAACATGGCAGGCCTAATTGCTGCTCTATAATATTTACCTTTTAATTTTAATGGTATATTCTTATCACAAAGAATACCTGATGCTCCTCTCCATTTTAACCAACCAACGTCTGACTCACTGTGATTCATATTAATAAATGTCATGTAGATATAAAAGGATGAAATGAACAAAAAGATGTGGATATAAAAGCGTGGAATGAACGAAAGATTATATCAGAACTAGAAGAATGTTACCTTTGAGATTCTATAGTACAGGTAGAAAAGGAGGCAGCACAGAGTGTTAGAGACAGCAACAAATAGAAAATCTAGTGACTATCTTAACACCGATGAAACACTATACACCACTCCCACAGAAGTAAAACATTGTTGTGTCGAAACATCTATGTACCCAATGCCTAGGGTAATGTTGGTAGCACATACTTGGACATGAATGTATAAGAAGAAATAGTGGACGTTTGTGACTTTCTTCTGGTTACTCCATAGAAACCCTCATCAAGAGGATAAAACTCTTTATTGGGACCTTCATCTAATAATCACAGGAGATGATGCTAATGAAATTGCTAAGCTAGAAAACCACATGGGTACTTGACCTAAAAAATCACGGTTGGCTGCATTACTGCCTAAGAACTACTCAAAAGATGAATTTCTTACCTCAGAGAAAATGTGACACACTTACTAGAGGACACAGGGATGCTTGGTTGTAAAACCTGTGAAACTCCTATTGCTCCTATCAAACTTGAGTACGTAGGGAAATATCAGAGACTAATTTAGCAAGTTGATCTACTTAATCATTATAAGAGCAGACATCACTTATGTAGCTGGAATAGTTCATAGGGTTCATGCATGCACCTATGGACAGTCATAAGGATACTGTCTGTCTTTAAGGTACTTGACACAAAAACCAGGAAAAGGAATCCTTTAATCCTTGGCACTTTAATTTGATTGACTATATGGATACATGATTGGTTGAATCACTAGAAGATAGAAAATCCGTCACAGTTATCTCACCTTAATTTCAAGAAACTTGCTGTTTTGGAGGAGCAAACACCAAACAGTTGCAGCTAGATAAAGTGCAGAGGCAGAATATGAGGCTACAGCATAAGGCATATATGAAGGAATGTGGCTTACATTCTCATGAGGAAATTAGGTTAGGAGGTGGAGTATCTATTCACCTTTATTGTGATGACAAAGTCATCTTACAAAGCATCCCGAGTATAACGAAAGAGCAGATTACATTGTTGGATTGTCACTTCATGAGGTAAAAAGGTAGAGAGTAAGGAATTTCAGATATCATGCGTGCAGTGCCAAAGGCATTGGAGACATTTTGACCAAAGTAGTCATCCATGAACATCTTTGTGAGATCGTAAGCAATTTGGAAATAATTGATATATTCATCCCAAGTTTCTAACTTGAAGGAGAGGGTTGAATGGTTCCAGAAGGTTCCCTATCCTTCATCATATTACTTTAGCAAGGGGTATCTTTGTCATTTAAGTCGTAATATCTTATTAAAGGGTTTCTGCCCTAATGTGAAACTGTTTTTCTTTTAGGTCTATTTTCCTGGTTTCTTTCTTCATCTTGCTTCTTCTTTCCTGTCCATCTGGGAGTTCTTTGTGACTACGTGCAGGTAACACCATCAGCCATAAACCTAACAACGTATATAAATGTGCATACATAATATTCATATATAGGTACATAAATATGTGCACACATACATACGTTGTAAACATCGAAGATCAATAGTGTCCAATCTTATCTGCAAATTCATTAGAGACATGGTACCATTGAACTTTCTTCATTTCTTCACTGTTGTTCCAGTCAAAACATATTAAACATCGAAGGTCAAAAAGTGTCCAATCTTATCTGCAAATTCATTAACAGGCAGCTGACATATTTGGACTTTTAGTTTACAATTACTGCCTTACAAATTCGTATCATCACAGAATGCACCACAACAATACCTCCTGGTGAATATAGTTACAGCATGAAACAAGAAAATATCGTGTCAGATACAACTACTCTAAATGCTAATTATCTTTTCCCAGATTTTTATCCTTTTTCAAAGAATTCGCATTACTTTGTTTTTAGCTAATGAAACCAAGTTTCTGGTTGGTATTTATAGTTGGTTTGAAGTCTATCTATGGTTGTTGCTCTGCACCCAAGATGTTTGCAGCATGCATCATATTCGTCAGCACCCGTACCCATGTGATATAGGGCATATAGCCAGTAAACACATAGAGAAACCAAAACGAAATACAGATACACCAACAAGTAAGGAAAAGGATGGGATATGAGGTCGACGCAAACACATGAGAAAGTTGTTATCCAAACAGAAGCCACACATGCACACCTGCACACAGACTTTAAAATATCAAACCCAAATAAATATTTACCAGCTGTATGGCAACCCCACCACGCTTTTGTTCAGAATTGAAGGGGAAAACTCGTAAAACTGATGATTGTGAACGCAACTCCTCAAACTTCATCCCAATCTAAAATCAAGTCAATTAGCACAAATGAGTACAAAAACAAAAAGAACTGAAAAAAAAACAAGATAACGGGAAAAGGAAAACCTTAAGTCCCCATGAAAGAATTGCCTTTTCAGTAGGCGAACCAGTAACTTCAACAACCATGCCATCCTATTTAAAAACAGGATGTAATTAATTATGTAAGATCTCATACAAGTTAAAAAGAATATATGCAATTTTTCTCACATAAATTGAAGGATATTAATTGCATAGCAACTATGTCAGAAAATATACAAGTAAAACATAGTTGATGACAAAACTTTTTTTCTTTTGATTGATTGTAGTTGATGAGAAACATGTTTCACAAGAATCGACCATGAATGGCACACATTGAGATGCAATGCTGACAATAAACTTTTAAAAGGCAACAGTATAAATTCTTAAAAGGCAAAAGACACAACAACAACGTAAATCATTAAACCATAAATATTGTGAAAGGAAGCACAAGCTGAGATACAATGTTGACCATGAATGGCACAAATAGGATGATGGCACTTAAGTGCCATGGTGTGTCTGATTTTATGTTTGGTTCAGAATCATATTGGCACATGATGCACATGCTATGTGAAGCGTCCATCTGAAAATTGTATTTAAAGTTGAACTGCAATTTAATAAATTAAAGACTTTAGTCCCAGTAGATGATAATGTATTAACATTATACCTCTGCAACAAAAACAGTTCCAGTAGTGTTCTGTGCAATTCCTTCAGTTAACAGAGATAATGTTCTTCCTGATAACAGCTCTTTGTTGTCAGGTGCTTCTATGCTCATCCCACCAATAACTGCCTTAACGATTGTCATCTAAAATTTTAATAAAAAATGAGTAATATACAACCCTCTGACTAGACTGAAAGTTAAATATAGATTAACGCATGATTTGGTTGCCAGAAGGGGGAACTGGAATAATATAACTCATAACAGTTATTTTGTTTTGTATAGTCAACCACCAATTTGAACAGACATAATATTCAGACCTGGTTCATGGTAAGCGTCCCAGTCTTATCACTACAAATTGTTGTTGCAGATCCCATGGTTTCACAAGCTGAAAGCCTTCGCACCTGTACACACATTGGTCAAATAGGAAGTCACTCAAAACTCTTATTAGAACACTACACGAGATGTGTACTGTTGAGAAATGTTATTTTCGGGTCCTACACAAGTTTCATAAGTGTAGTTACTTATGTTTTTAATCTTTCTTTAGTATAAGGGTAAAAGATTCTTTCAAGTTAGTGTGTGAAAGAGAGAGAGAGAGAGAGAGAAGAAACCAGCAGCAGCCGATGTGTGGCCAGTTTAGGGCTTATTGCTTGGGAGTAACTGTGACAATTGTATTGATTGATTCACCTCAATAAAGATTATTTTCTCTAACTAGTATAAGAGCATATCTATACCGGTGATTTTTTTGGGGGTGACAACAACTTCATTAATTAAAAATCGTATTTGTTTGTGAAGTATTGGAAGCTATGCCTGTTTGTCTGAAAAAGGCATTTAGTATGATTATGAACTGTGCTGAAAAAGAAAAAGGGGGACAGAAGGAAGTGCTTGTTTTTTTCTTTCCAAAAAAAAAAATCTTTTATTCGAGTATCTAGAAAGGGGGAGGGGGAGATCTGATGGTTGAAGAGAAGATTGACTCGTTTCAAATCACTAATGGTAAACTTGGTGGCAAATTTTTTTTTTGAATGGTTAAGATTGATTGATAACCGACCCCGTCTAGTATGGGAACAGGCTTAGTTGTTGTAGTTGTTGTTTTGGTCAAGATTGATTGAATTAACTATACTTGCTAGAGGAAGATGGGAATTGTTGACTCTTGAATGGCAGCCACCTAATGAAGATGATATGGGTTTTTCAAAGTGAAAGAAGAAAGATGCCTTGGTCACTTCCTGGTTACTTCAATCCATGATTCTACGGCAAAACGTTTATTTATCTAAGGTCAACTGCAAAAATATGGAGAGAAGTTTCAGAGGCATACTCTTGAAAGAAAAATTCGCCAAGGAATATGAGATCCTTTGAAAATATTCGAAAATGCAAATAGGAAGAACAATCTACTATAGAGAGTTTAGGGGACTATCAGATGAGTTCCAATTTTTTATCAGAATCAAGTTTACAACGTGTTCTAAAGAACGGAATAAAGAAATGAAAAAGAGAAAAATCTTTGATCTCCAATGGGGAGTTTATTCGGACTATGAGGCAATTAAAGTGAATATACTAGGCAGAGAAGAGTTATTATTATTGGGCACCGTCTATTCACGGCTTCTCAGGGAAGAAGATAGAAGAAAACTAGAAAAAACACATGTTTCTAATCCAAAAAAAGTGTCTTCTATGGGAAGACTCAGAGTCAATAGAGTAAGAGAGGAAGAAATTACAACAACCGTGGTAGGGGAGAGGTCCTAATTATAATGATGAAAAGGAAAAAATAAGATCCTCTCATTGTGGTAAAACCAGCCATACCAAAAACAATGTTGACACTTAATTAGTAGACCCTCAATATACCGGAACAAGTCCTACTATAGGGATGCTTCAGAGAATACTGAAACGAACACTATCTCAGAATTGTTGAAGCGTGCTGAGAGATTGGAATCTTAGCTTGCAAATCTGCCCTCTATCGCTGAATCACATGCAGCAGTTGTTTCTACTTCTATAACTTGTGGTTACTTTATTTCCTCTAGATCTTGGATTATTGACTAAGTTGCCACTATGGTTGAAGTGGACTCTCCAACTATCGTTGTTTCTCTAATCAAAAAGTTGGATTAGCAGATGGATCTAGTACTCATATTACTGGGAAGGGCAGCATGAAGACCCAATTTTTTTCCTTTATCATCCATACCTCATGTTCCCAATTTTCTAACGAATTTATTATCAATCAGCTCTTTAACAAAATCACATAACTACTGAGTAACATTTTATACTTCTTGTTTTATATTTTAGGATCTAACAACAGGTAAGACTCTTGATTTTTGTAGCTTGAGAGGAGGGCTCTACATTCTTCAAGAATCAACCCCACATTCCACACCAGTTGCAATAGTTTCTATAGAAGTTAAGATGGAGATGGAGATGTCGCTATATCGTTTGGGTCATTTGACTTTGTCAAAACTTCAATTAGTAATTTCTGAGTTGTTTCTTGAGTCAAATAAAGTTGTTCTTGAGTGTGATGTATGTCAAAAGTCTAAACACCATCGAGTTAGTTTTCCCCCTTATGAGTCAAAGGTGTCAAAGCCTTTTGAGTTAGTCTATTTAGATTTGGGGTCCTTCCCCTGTATTCCCCATACATAGTTACAAATATTTTATCTCCTTAATTAATGATTGTACTCGTTTTACTCTGATATATCTAATGAAATCGAAAAATGAAGTTTTTACTCTATTTCCTACTCTAAAAAAATTCATTGAAACTCAATTCGATTGTTACTTAAAAATTCTTCGATCATACAATGGAGGGAATATATGTCTGATCATTTACGAGACTATCTCAAAAACCACAGTATCTTGCACCAAACTACTTGCTCTTATACTCCCCAATAAATGGTATTACAAAAAGAAAAACTAAACACATTATGGAAGTTACCAGAACCTTATTTATTAGATGTAATGATCTAAAAAATTATTGGGGGGATGTTGTAATTACTTCTGTCTACCTTATCAATAGGATACCGAGCACAATTTTCAATAGAGAGTCACCATATAAAGTCATAAAACCTTTAGACAAGTCGTTCTATGTTCATCCCTGAGTCTTTGGTTGTGTATGCTATGTGTCACGTGCACTTATATTCTCACCTTAGAGACAAACTTGATCCCAAAGCTACAAAATGTGTGTTTATTGGGTATTCTCTTCCAAAAAGGGATATAAGTGTTTTGATCTTATCAATAGAAAAACTTATATCTCCATGGATGTTACATTCTTTGAATCTACTCCTTACTTATCTTCGTCTAAAGATCATGTCACAAGTGTTGCTTTAACAGTTCTACCATCAATCCTACCATGGTTGAAGGAAGATCATGTCCCAAGTGTTGCTTCAATAGTTCTATTATCAATCCTACCATGGTTGAACCTCTTTTAGGAAAGATACTGGAAATGACCCAACCACAAAAGAAATACAAGTCTATACGCATGGAGAATGCAATGTAGTGATGCCCAATCCTCATGCGATCACGAACACTTGGTCTTCCACGATCATAGATCCAATCAAAGTCAGGAGAGAATGATCTTGATCTCCCCATTGGACTTAGAAAAGGTAAGAGACAGTGCACTCTACATCCTATTTCTAAGTTTGTTTCTTATCACAATACCTCTCGAGAATATCAACAAAACAACAACTAAGCCTTTTCCCATACTAGATTGGGTCGGCTACATGAATTATTTGTTTCCACAAAGCCCTATCATATGTCATGCTAGGAGTTAACTGAGTATAAACTAGATCTTTCTTTATTGTTTACTCGCCTACAATGACAACCAACGAGCTAACACTAACAGATATATCCATTTATAATCTGTCAACATCCCATACCATCGTAAAAGATAGATTCATGCTCATTAAGTGGTTTACTCGCACACAAGCACACTCATGTCATGCATATAGTCATCAAAGCATTTTAAAGACTATTTCACAAGTCAACACATATATATACCCATTTGAAAGCATTAATAAACATTTCACAACCTCATACATCATCTCAAAGTAATTAAAAACTACCTCTAGCATATAATCGAAAAGAGAACACATCCACCTACATGACATCTCTATGCATATCCCAATATGATAGTGCTAGCTCCCTTTTAATCACCTCAATTTAATCCCTACATTATGATAAAAATATAATATTATTATTTTACATTTAAATACAAACCCAACAGCTCAAACCACGTCGAAATCGAATCTCAAACGAGTCTAAAAATCAATTTGGTGAAGTCAGTACCGTCGCCTCTTCGGAGGCAATTTTGGTCACCTTTCTATTCTTTTTTTTCATTGTTCTTCTCTCTCCATCTCTTGTTCCTCTCTTCTCTCTCACTTTCTCTCTCTTCCTCATTGTTCCTCTCTTGTTTATCTCTATATCTCTTTCCTTCTCTCTCTCTCCCTCCCCCTCTCTCTTGTTTATGTCCACTGCTGAGCTTTACAACATACGAGAGCACGTGGCTCCCGTCTGATGATCCAACACGTCGGGTCCCAGGTGGATAATATCGAGTTGGATCATATCGAGTCTGTTGGACCCAATTCGGTCAAGATCTCACAATCTACCCTCATAAAAAAATAAGTCCTAAGAATTTTAAATCATATATGAAGACATAGGGATGCTTCTTGTTGTTTTTTCTTGAACAAGAATCAAAAAGAGTAACACATAGAATCTACGGAAAGTGGAGGACGGCGCCCCAAAGGCTGCCGCAACCGCTCTTCTTTTTATTTCTAAGAACTTAACCTACTAATCACACTTAGGGCATTATATATACAGACTTCTAACTTGAATGACTAAAACACCCTTGATTAGTACCATTAATCCTACCCAACTCCCAATCTGATCCATTGGGATCCAAACAACCCATACATAAATTCAAATACATAAAATGAAAAAAGTGTGCAGAGAATATAGATATAGGCTTGGTCTTCAACACGCCCCCTCAAGTTGGGTCTTGAAGACTTAACACACAACTTGCCAAGAGCTTTCTTTAATCCATGAATAGTGACTGGTTTGGTGAGAATATTTGCCAATTTGGCAATCTATTTCAATATGTTTGGTTCTCTGATAAAAGACTGGATTTAAAGCTATTTGAAGGGTCGCTTTACTATCGATGTAAAAATTGATTAGAATAAATTTTCCAATACCAATTTCTTCTAGAAGTGATATGATCCATAAACCTTCACACATGCTGAGAGCGATAGCACGATATTCTGCCTCTGCACTTGCACTTGACCTGGTCACTAGAGATTACTTCTTACTCTTCCACGATACTACATTATTTTCTAAACATATCAAATAACCAAAGGTTGACCTTCGATCAACTTTGGAGCCTGCCCAATCAGTATTTGAATAAATCTCTATATTAAGTGATAAGTGTGGAGTATATAATAGACCATAAGTGATACATGATTTCAAATATCTAATGATATGGAACACTATAATCATGTAATGTTTAGATGGGGAATGCATCCATCTACTTATATATCCGACTGCAAAGCTAATGTCAAGTCTAGTGATAGTAACATATATCAGTTTTACCACCGATCTTTGATATCTACCTGTAAATATTTGTCAATGAATGAAGGTTGATATTACACAAATCAAATCCACCAAGTCGCCAAGAGTCAAGTGGCATTCAAGCATGAATGTCGATCTTCAAGAATAACCAACAAGAGAGCGAAAGCACATACAAACAAGTAAAAAAGCAGTGTAATACTGCATACTTTTATTGAAGATTGAATGGCCTATTTATAGGCATTACATACATGAGAAAAATGGAGCAAAAGGGAGAGAATGAGGGACTAGTGCTGGCCGGCCAGCACTAGTCGTTGGGCTATGCTCAAGTCCTTTTATCAAACAAGGGTTGCACGGGCCCTAATGGCCCGTGCCCCTATTAC
Organism: Brasenia schreberi; assembly: GCA_036023115.1. Lineage (NCBI taxonomy): Eukaryota > Viridiplantae > Streptophyta > Magnoliopsida > Nymphaeales > Cabombaceae > Brasenia > Brasenia schreberi. The sequence continues at coordinate 33,635,067 of JAYKKT010000090.1, read as the reverse complement.
ATTAACACCCCTGCTCAAACTTTATGGGGAATACACTGAAAGTTTGTCTAGCAGAAACTGAAACCGAGGAGCTTAAAGAGATTTGGTGAAAAGTATGAGCTGAAAGAGATTTGGTGAAAAATATGCTAGTTGCATCTCGGATGTGGCATAACAAAGCGAAATCTTCTTATTCAGACACTCTTCACGAACAAAGTGGCAATCCATCTCGATATGCTTCGTCCTCTCATGAAAAGTGTTGTTAGAGGCAATGTACATGGCGCTTTTGTTGTCGCAATACATGATGGCAGGATGTGGTACAGTGACTCCCAAGTCTGCTAAAATAGTTGTGATTCAAGAGATCTCCATGGTAGTTGTAGCCATGGCTCGATATTCGGCTTCCGTGGAGGAGAGGGACATCTAATGTTATTTTTTGCACTTCCAGAAAATAAGAGATTCACCTAAAAACACACAAAAATCAGTCGTAGAGTGTCTATCGTTGACATATCCACCCCAATCAGCATCCATATATACAGATAAATCAAAAGATGAGGAAAAAGTTAAGAGGACCCCCTTGTGGGCAGTGTTTCTAATATATCGAATAATGCGTAAGACAACACTCATATGAACAGAAGTGAGTGCCTGTTGAAATTGACTTGTTGTGTGTACTGAATGAGAAATATCTGGTCTAGTAATGGTGAGATAAGTAAGTGCACTTATGAGTTGTCGATAAGGGGTGGGGTCATCTAATTTCTCACCATCAGTGGAGCGTAGTTTGGTGCCTAGGACTTTCGATGTGTCAACAACCTTAGTTTTTGTAAGACCAGATATGTTAATAATATCATTAGCAAACTTTGTTTGAGACATAAAGTATCCACACTTATTTTTGGTTATCTCAATGCCTAAAAACTAATTTAGCAACCCCAAGTCTTTCATATTAAATTTATGATGAAGGTTAAGTTTAACTTCAGCAATTCCTACTTCATCACTTCCTGTGATAATCATGTCATCCACATACAAAAGTAGGATAACAATACCAGATGTTGTTTTCGTACAAACAATGCAGTATCAGTATAGCAAGTCACAAAATTATGCAAATGCATGAATTTTTCAAATCAGTCAAACCAAGCTTTAGGGGCTTGTTTCAGACTATACAAAGCCTTTCGCAATTTAAGAGCATTACCAGGAAGAAAGTTGATACCAGGAGGACTCATGTAGACTTCTTCATTCAAGTAGCCGTTCAAAAATGCATTCTTGACATCAAGTTGGTATATATTCCATTGTTTAATTGCACTGATGGTTACGAGGATTATAATCATAGTCATTCTAGCTACAGGGGCAAAAGTTTCATCATAGTCAATTCCATATTCTTGGGCATAACCTTTACCAACTAGTCTGGCCTTATATCTTTCAATGTGACCATTACTATGAGTTTTAATTTTGTACACCCATCGACATCCAATGGCTTTCTTGTCCTTGGGTATAGATGTAATTATCCATGTTTGATCAAAGAAATCTCACATACTGACAATATGATCTGTGGCACCAAAGTCAACAACCCATATCTTGGAATAAGAAATAAATAAATTACCCTTAGCCATGAATGAGAATGGGTATGTCATTGTAGCTTGAGAATCAACATTAGAAGATGTTGATGGAGTTTGTGAATCAATCAGATGAGCCTTAAGTAACTCAATCTCTTTCTTCATATTGGCCAATGAAGTTGTACTACTTTCTGTATTTTGTTTTTCACCTTAGTCACTGCTTAAGTATGCTTTGTTAGGCTTATTCTGATAGTAAGCGGGTCTACCCACCAATTCTCAGCAAGTCTCCTTCGTATGTCGTGATTTTTCACAGTGAGAACAAGTCATTTTATCCTTCTCTTCTGAAGTAAATGAGGTTCTACTTCTACCACGCCTATATCCTCCTCTTCCACGAGAGAAAGAAGAATTAGGAGTATTCCTGCCCATGAACGATGTGGTTTCACAACTAATCTTGGTTTCCCTTTGTAGATGTCTTTGATCTTCGTCCTGAAATAAGAGAGAGTATATTATGCTTAGCGAAGAAAATTATTCTCTACTGAGAATATAATTTTTCACATCTTTACATTCTGATGAGATGCCCTACAACAGATCAAAAACTTTTCGTTCGTAAATTCTTCATTGCACTCATGCATGCAACTTTGACATTTTATCTTCCCATAAACTTGTAATTCTTCCAATAAACCTCTAAGTTCTTCATAATATTCACTTACTGATCTTCCTCCTTGTTTGCACTTCTTAATCTTCTCAATATCATATTTTTTAGCTATATTCTTCCTTTTAGCATAGGCATCTTTAACTGTCAGTCAAATATCCTTGATTCTAAAAACATGAACGTATTGCCAATCGAGGGGACCATCGATTGTATAAGTCAAGCATTGACCAATGCATTTTTCCTATGCCATCGTGAATAAAGAGGATTTGTAGTAGGAGGTTGTGGAATGTCGCCAGTTAAATAATCTCATCATCCCCTTGCCATCACAGCTAGTTGAATAGATCTGGCCTATTGAAGATAGTTCTTGCCATCTAACTTGAGGTTCCTGATTTGAAACCCCTCGCCTTTGTCCGAAGAATTGTTTTCGCAGCCATCTCCTATTTTAATTTTATCCATTGTTTTGAGGTATGCCCCTTCTTTCTTTTAATAAGTTGTTGTCTTCCTTTCCTTCACTTTAGAAGACAACCACAACCAAGAAAAAAAATTGCACTAAATTATACAAAATAAGGGACTGCACTCCGTGATGTCCAGTTCTGTTGGCAGTTGAATAACAGAGGATGTTTCCTATATTGATTATGTTTGGTAGTTTGGATTATACTCCACGATGCAAATTCTGTTCCTATAGTGATTATGTTTTGGTGGGTTGATCTGCACTCCACGATGCAAGTTCGGTTCTCAACGATTTTTCTTGCTCCTTACTTGTCTCATCTAATGCAGCATTCAAGATAGTCTCAGCTTCAAACTGCAACATGCGGCAGCCTTCAATACAACCTATTATTCTAGCCAAAAGACATCCAAATTGCATCGTGCGGCAGCCTTCAACACAGAGGCCACGATTTCAACATATCAGGAATCTGCAGAGCCATGATCTTCACCACGAAGGCTCTGATACCATGTTTTTTCTTGAACAAGAATAAAAAAGAGTAACACATAGAATCTACGTAAAGTAGAGGACGGTGCCCCAAAGGCTCTCTCTTCTTTTATTTCTCATAACTTAACCTACTAATCACACTTAGAGCATTATATATACGGACTTCTAACTTCAATGACTAAAACACCCTTGATTGGTACCACTAATCCTATCCAACTCCCAATGGATCAGATTCTGATCCATTGGGATCCAAACAACCCATACATAAACTGAAAAAAGCGTGCAAAGAATATAGATAGAGGCTTGATCTCCAACACTTCTCACGCATCTCTTGTTCCATTTCCAAGGTAGTCTCGCTTGTCGAATGATTACTAACCTTGACCTATTTTAGTACAGATCAACGAAGAACTTGCTCCTTCCAATCGATTATAGCAATGGAATATTCTTGATAGGTTAGATCTTCTACTTCGAGTTATTTCGGTTCAATTACGTGAGAAGGATAAGGAGCGTATTTCTGTAACATCGACACGTGGAAAACATTATGTATACTCATCATTGTCACAGGTAGGTCAAGCCTATAAGTCACTTCTCCAACTCTGTCAGTGATAAGATATGATCCCACATAGCAGGAGCTCAATTTACCTCTGTCTAAATCGCATAACATCTTTTGTTGGAGATATCTTGAGGAATACCCAATCACCTACCTCAAATTTTAATGGTCGGCAGCCAGTGTTCGCTTAACTTTTCTGGCGATCTTAAGCTATCTTAATGTGCTTTCATATCAATTTTATCATCTCAGCAGATCATTGAATGAAATCAGGTCCAATCATTAGAGAATTCGATGATTTGTCCCAACACAACGGCGTTCTACATTTTGCACCATAAAGCATTTCAAAAGGTACCATATGGATACTAGCTTCCAAACTTAACTAACTCTAAGTGATCATACCAACCACCATGCCAATCCAACACACAAGATATCCTTAAGACCTTGGATTGTGCATTCAACTTGTCCATCTATTTGAGGATGAAAGGTTGTGATATACTGCAATCATGTCTCCAATGAATCCTAAGACTTTGCCAGAAACTTGCAATAAATTGTATACCTCTATCAGATGTGATGGTTTCGAGTACTTTATAATGTCATACCACATGCTTTATATAGATATCTGCTAATTGATCAACTCCCATCTTGTTTCTTACTAGTATAAAACATGCTACTTTCAAAAGACGATCAACGATTACCCAAATAGCATCATTCTTACATCGAGAATCCTACCATAAAATCCATATTAATGTGTTGCCATTTTTCTTCTTGTATAGGGAGAGGTTGTAGCATGTTGATAAGTGAAGCATTTGCATACATACTCAGCAATGTCTTTGTTCATTCTCTTCTAAAAGTATTGACGACTTAAGTCTTTGTACATCATTACTACTCTAGGGTGTATGTTGTATCGACTACGATGAGTTGCTTCTAGAAACTCTTGTTATAGACTTATAGTGCCTCAACATCTGGAACACACAGTCGTCCTTCTCGATGTATTGAACCATCTTCAACAATATTGTATTTGGGTTTACCTCCTTTTCGAATCTCCTTCTTTATAGCTCTAAGTTGCCTGTCTTGTAATTGTGATGCAATAATTTTCAACCATAAGTCACGGGTAGCTCTAATCATAATTGATAGAGCAATACGCTTTGTCCTTTCTCGACTGAGAGCATCTGCTACAACATTTTCCTATCCAAGGTAATAGAATATCTAATAATCATAATCCTTTAAGAATTCAAGCCAACGAGTTTGCCGCATATTCAGAGTATCTTCGATAAAGAGATACTTTAGACATTTGTGGTCTTTAAAAACTTTAAATTTAATACTATATAGGTAGTTGCGCCACATCTTAAGGCAAAGACTGTGGCCGGTAACTCAAAATCATGCACGAGATAATTCATCTCGTGTCTCTTCAACTGTCTCGATGCATAGGCAATCACTTTACCACATTGCATAAGTACGCAACCCAAACTGCGCAACGAGGCGTCACAATAAACTTCAAATTCTTCTTGACAAATTAGAATGGTTAATACTGGGATAATTGTCAATCTATACTTCAACTCTAAAAAGCTCCTCTCACACTCTAAGGTCGTTACCAATTGACAATAGCTACGACTTTCACTGGATCCACTAAAATACCTTCCTTAAAAATGACATGACCAAGGAATGCTATCTGAGTTAACCAAAATTCATACTTTAACAATATAGCATAAAACTTATGTTCTTGTAATCATCTCAATATCATAAGAAGGTGTCGAACATGCTCCTTTCTGTTTCTCGAATATATAAGTATGTTATCAATAAATACGATAACAAACTTGTCAAAAAATCATTATTCATCAAATCTATAAAGGATGCAAGTGCATTCGTTAGTCCAAATGGCGTTGCTAAAAATTCATAATGCCAACACTTCGTACGAAAAGTTGTCTTTGGTACATCCACCGATCGAATCTTTAACTGATAATATCTTGACCGCATATATATCTTTAAAAATATACTTGCACCCTGCAATTTGTCAAATAAATCATCTATTATCGGTAATGGATATCTATTCTTAATAGTGACATGATTGAGCTTTCGATAATCAATGCAAAGTCGTAAAGAACCATTTTCTTTTTAACAAATAGGACATATGAACCTCATGGAAATATACTCGTCTTTATAAAACCTTTATCTAATAGTTCCTGCAATTGAGATTGTAATTTTCTTAGTTCATCAGGTGCCATTCTATATGATGATTTAGAAATTGGTTGAGTACCAGGTTGCAAATCAATTGCAAGTTGAACCTCTTGCTCTAGAGGAAGTCTTGGAAGGTCATCTCAAAAAACTTCTGCAAATTACTTCACAATAGGGATACTCTGCAAACTCGGTTCTTTATTTGCTCTATCTGTCACTGCTAGAAAGCTTTCACAACCTTCCTGGAGATGACGCAATGCTCGCATAATAGACATAAAAGTAGTTGAACGACTCGTAGGTTAACTTTCAAGTGTAAATGGAGATTGTCTAGGTATATAAAATGTAGCACATCTCTATTAGAAAATGGGTCGCTCGGGTCCAACTTGTTGATAGTACTAAGGGCATTTTGGCCTTTTAATATTGATCATTCCACTATAAAAGTGGCTGGTCCAACTTGTTTTAGGTTAAAGGATTTTACATAATAGAAGAGAGAGAAGGAGTGTGACCCTCCATTGGAGGGCTAACCCTCCATTCCCTTTCTTTCATCTTCTCTCTCTCTCGTGTTCTTTCTCTCATTGCATGGTGCCTCCAATTTCCAACACGTAGCAGGAAGGGGGAGAAGAATCAAATTTGCAAACTAAACAAAACAATATACAACCTAAAATAGTCTCCAAGAGCTTGGTTCGAGAAGTTTGATGATGATACTGTTAACTTGGGATACTCCAAAAGCATCAATAATCATACTTTGTTTATTAAAAGAGGAAAAAGAATACCTATATTGATAGTCTATATACATGACATTATTACTATAGGTGATGACGTTGAAAAAATCATATTTTTGAAAACAAAAATACCAAATTTTTTATTTGAAAGACTTGGGCATATTATACTACTTCATACGAATAGAGGTATTGTATTCAAGCAAAGGTGTATTTTTAACATAACGAAAATACACTATAGACGCATTTAAGGATAAAAAAATGATAGATTGCAAAGACAATGTAGTTCCTATGTATCTGAATTCAAAGATATATCTTGGAGATGATGAAGATTACAAGGTTGTGGATTTATAACTTTGTATTAATGATTAGTGGGTAAGCTAATCTATCTTAAGTAGATTTATGCATGCTCCCTCTAAGAATCATTTGTAGGTTGTCTATTGGATTTTGAGGTACCTATAAAGTTCTCCAGGTCATGGGATACTCTATACTAACAAAGGACATCTAGACATCAAAATTTTCTCTAATGCAGATTGAGCATTATTACTTGATGGTAGAAAATCTATCTCACGTTATATCACTATCATTGATGGAAATATTGTGTCATGAAAAAGTAAGAAATAAGTAGTGGTGGCTAGATTGAGTATTAAAGCATAGTATAGAGCAATTGCGCAAGGAATGTATGAATTCTCGGCATTGAAATCCCATATGACCGAGTTGGCCATAAGAACATATAGTACTATTCCACTTTACTATGATAGTAAAGCAGCTATACAGATTGCCTCCAATCCGGTATTTCACGAAAAGACTAGGTATATTGAAATTGAGTGTCATTTTATTCGTAAGAAAGTTGCAGACAAGGTATTTCCGATACATACATCATGTCTAAAGAGCAAAGTGCAGATTTTCTGACAAAGGGAGGTAACAAATCAAATCTTGTCCGTATCCTTAGCAAGTTGGGAGTTATTAACATCTTTCTCCCAACTTGAGAGGAGTATTAAGAAATGTTATTTTTGGGTCCTACACAAGTTCCATAAGTGTAGTTACTTACATTTTTAACCTTTGCTTATATTTTTAATCTTTCTTTAGTATAAAGGTAAAAGAGTCTTTCAAGTTACAAGACCAATATAATAAGGAATAGAAAACCTAATTTGTGTGTGAAAAAGAGAGAAGAAACCAGCAGTGGCCAGTTTAGGGTTGATTGCTTGGGAGTAACTCGTGACAATTGTATTGATTGATTCACCTCAATAAATATTATTTTCTCTACACGTACCAGGGCTTTATCCATCATCATTTTCCTCATTGAATATGCCAGGCTGAAACCGAGTAGTTTGACAAAGCACACCACCCAAAAACATATTATCATATAAGAGCACCAGAAGTGTTATAACAACAGTTGATAGGCTAATACATCATAAAACTTACGTTAAGGTCACAGCCAACGGAAGACCCTCCGGAACAGCAACAACAATAATAGTCACCTATGCAACCAAACACACGCATTATGGAATAAAATAGATAAAAACAACCATAGTAACCTAGAGAATCAACACAAACCCCTATAGTTGCAATCTTGACAATCCCATTTATTAAGGTATCAACACTGTTCTTTCCAAGCCTGAATTGGACTGAACCATCTGGGTTTCTTGTGTGACCAGATATGAGTCTGAAACATTTCATAAGAGTTATTAAAAAAATTGAAGTATAAATTCCTCGTCCAACAAATAACAATTTCAATTGAACCTAATTAGGAGGACCAGAAAAACAATGCCAGCTACACCGACCCCCACAAAGCCGATAAGAGTCGCAACACCATTTAAGCGTACCTGTTCAGCCCTCACATATATCTTAAAAGTTAGGGAAAATGATCCATATTAAACAAGTATTCAAAAGAATATGGGCTAAATACAAGAACCTGCAAAGGTGTTTCTTCACCATTATCTTCAGATATGCTCGCCATTAGTAAACCCCATTCAGTGTTCAGTCCAACACCAGTTACCTGTGAAAAGGTTTAGAGAGAAACATCATTCCAGTCTGACCCCATCGATGGGTAAAGTCAGATTGGGCAATTAAGTAGGCAGAGATGGGAACTAAAGACTATTTCTTACAGTTAATCCATCCCTATATCCACATCAACAATTTCAGATAGAGACAACCACTATCTTTGGATAAATATTTCTAATTAGGCTACAGAAGATGGCAAAATCCCCACAAGTTCTCCAGTCCATTTAACAGTTCAGATTCATAAAGTAGTGTCGCTAGCATGAAGAACCATGTTTTAGAAGCTCTCCATACCAGTGTTGTTTGTACCATAACGTATCGTGTATTATTTTTCTCCATAAGACAGGTGTATTGTATTGTAACATATTATAAATTTTTAATTAAAAATTTAGTTTAAAAATCAAGGAAAATAGTTGAAAAATAGAAAATTTTCTAAATGATTATTATGAATCAAAATAAGTAAGGATAAGCTTAAAAATTATATCAAGAGAGTAGTACATGACTTATTTAAATTATTTAATACGGTATCAAGCACCCCTGGTTTGAGAATGTGTTTCCTAATAACTTACCCTTGAGACTCTACCATTAATAAATCTATCCTAGGGACTCTAACTAGTAATAACTCCTATCTTTAGAATTCTAACACTTAATAAATATGTGCTTGGGACTCTAACTGTTAATAGCTCCAATCATTGGAACTTTATAAATAATAACTAATACCATCAATAAATTTGTGCTTGACACTCTAAAAGTTAATAACTCCTATCATTCATTGGAACTTTATAAATAATAACTAATACCATCAATAAATTTGTGCTTGAGACTCTAAAAGTTAATAACTCCTATCATTCAAACTCTATAAATAATAATTAAGGGTGTACGGTACAGGCTGATAAGTTTACACTATGCGATACATTACTTGTATCATACGATATGCCTCATATTGTGCAATACGTATAACACTGTTGCACACCACTTAGCTGACTGTATGGAAGGATGCCCACCGCAGTTTAGGACAACTAAGTTAAGAAAGACAAAAGAACGTTTTGTATATCAAACATCAATGTTAAATTTAATTACTTGGGTTGCACAAACTTCAAGATGTAACCTAGAATGTGAAGATGTTTGTGTTAGAATGTAACACTACGTTGTATGTTTCCATGTCATGTAATATGCACTTATTCTATTTATATTCATCTGTAACTTTACCTTTTCTATTCTTTTTGTTCTATGTATCCTGGCAAGCCAACTAGCCGTTTGCATAGTGCAATGGCTAGTTCATAGCCGGCTAGCTTGCTGGATGCATTCTTGTATATCTGATACCTTTATAGAATTAGGTTACTTACCCATGTATTCTAGGGACTAGCAGCGTATGTTTGATGGATCTTAAATTATGGTTCAAGGTGATAAGTCTGGGTTAGCCTTGTCAGTGATCCACGTGTGGTATAAGCTTGGTGTCTGAGCTTGTAAAATGTGGATTACTTGGGATTGCATGTGTAAGATACACACTAAAGGACATGTTATGTCACATTGTAGTATGGTATTAGAGCTTGGCTCAGAGATACTATGTTGTTGCCTTGATTTGACCCTTTCCTAGTAATGGTCGAAGATGTAACATCTCTTTAACTTTTTCCATTCAGTGGGAGAGTGCCCTTTCTCCTATTCGAGCTGAGTGCATTACATTCTTAATTATGCTTTTTAATGTATATCATTTTGAAGTTAAATGCTAACATAATCACGATTTTAGCTTTTTGAAGTTAAATTCTAACTATGTAAACTTACAAAGGTTCAAATATCTCCAATAGTTCTGAAGTCAATTCCCCCTTTCCCTCCCTCCCTCTCATATTTGCATTATTATGTGGTTGATTCTGGCTACATTGCAGATTGCCTTAAATTAGTCAACCCATCAGATGGGTGTACATGATCTTTTTGTGTTGGGGTTATGAATGTTTTTCGCTTTGAATGTTCAGGAGTCATCTATGTCATGTCATGGGGACTTTGATCAGTTCCTTTGCACATTGATGCTGGTGATCTTTGTTAGAATTGAGTATGTGTTAGTCTTTATGGGCTATGTATTGAGTTAGCTTTGTTTTCTTTCAATTTGTTTTTAAAGGTACATTAAATTAGGGGCCACTTATTAAGAGCAATTTTATCTTTTTCCTTTATATAATGTATTATAAAACCTAGTGGTCAGTCAATCACAATAATAAGAAAGAAACGGGAGAGGACGGTTGGCTGCTAAAGGGAGGCTGAAACCCTAATTTTCAATTCCTTGTCTGCTTGATTCGTATCTATTCTCTTGTGAATGTTGATTATTCTACATGGTATCAGAGTATATCATGTCATCCAGGCTATAGGTGCTCACTCGTTCAAGAAAATCATTTTTAGCACTTAAATCTAAACACTAAAAGTTTTTTTTTTCTTTTAAAGTGGAAGAAACATACAACAACAACTAAGCCTTTTCCCATACTAGACGCGGTCGGCTACATGGATTCTTTGTTTCCACAGATCCCTATCGTGTGCCATGTTAGCAGTTAACTCCCAATAAGCTAGATCATTCTTTATTGTTTCTTTCCAACACTTTTGTGGTCGTCCTTTACCTCTTTTAATACTTTCCAAATTTAGGTTTTCTAACCTTCTTACAGGTTCTTCTTTTGATCTTCTTTCTATATGTCCAAACCATCTTAAACGATGTTCTCTCATTTTATCCTCTATTGGTGCCACTCCTAATTTGTTTCTAATAACCTCATTATGTATACGGTCTTTTCTTGTATGACCACTCATCCATCTCAACATCTTCATTTCTGTCACAGACATCTTTTGTACATGTTGATGATTAACTGCCCAACACTCAGAACCATAAAACATGGCAGGCCTAACTGCTGCTCTATAATATTTACCTTTTAATTTTAATGGTATCTTCTTATCACAAAGAATACCTGATGCTCCTCTCCATTTTAACCAACCAGCATTAATTCTATGTGTAACATCTCCATCAATTCTTCCATCACTTTGAAAAATTGACTCTAAGTATTTAAAACTTTCCTTTTGGGGAATGCAATGTGTGCCAATTTTAATTTCTATGTCCTCTGAAATAGCCAAATGATCAAACTTACATTCCATATATTCTGTCTTTGTTCTACTAAGTCGGAGGCCTTTGTTTTCTAATGTTTCTCTCCATAGTTCCAATTTTCTATTAACTTTTTTCTTAGACTCCTCCACTAATACAATGTCATCTGCAAATAACATACACCAAGGTACTTCATCTTGAATATGTTTTGTTAACTCATCCATCACCATTATAAATAAGTATGGACTTAAAGTTGATCCTTGATGTAACCCAATATTAACTTCAAAGAAGTCTGTCGTTCCTTCATGAGTCCTCACACATGTTTTTGCACCATCATACATGTCTCTTATAAGGTTAATATAAAAGAAACCTAAAGATGGCTAAAGTGTAGGCACACATCTCAAGACAACCAACACAATTCTCGAGGCACGTAAATGGCTGGAAAAAGTGAATTTTTTTACGACTCAATTCAAGTTTTGGATGAGAATAAAATCAACAATAAGATAGATGTTGTACAAATCACCACCATGAAAAAAATTATAAAATTTGGTCTCGGACACTTGAATTTGCCCTAATAGCAAGGAGAAAATAGAAAGTTATCATAAGGGGGAGATGGACTATCTCATGGGACAAATTCCATGTCCAGACACACATTATTAAGAAAAATATTCATTAATCAAATCAACAATCGACTTTCAAGAAAACGTAGATTTGAGGCATTCCTCCAATATGCACTTGCGGCTCCTCTAGGGCTGCCGTCCTACCACACTTCACTTCTTAATAAAATTAACCCTAATGACCTACTTATACCCTATCTAACTTCACTTCCTACACTACCCCTAATTAGTACTAACTATTACTAATGAAACATAACACACGTTAAATACAATACTGACGTGAAATCCATAGACAAGCAAAATCCTTTATCACTCACCCTCAAGTTGGGTGAAAGATGTTTATAACACCCAACTTGGATAATGTCTCATTTAATTATCTGTTGGTAGTTGCTTTAGTTAAGAAATCAACCCTTTGTTTGATAGATTGAACATACTCGAACTTGAATTCTTGATTAAATATCTTCTCTTTGATGAAATTTTGTCGACTTCCACATATTAGTTCCATCGTGTAGAATTGGATTGTGAGCAATATCAATTGTAGATTTATTATCCATGATGCGGAGTTTCATTGGTCTTGGAATTTTGTATACCTTTAATTCGAGTTAACAATTTGTCAATCCAAAGAACCTCACGGATCCACTTGTGCCATTGACCTATATTCGGCTTTTACACTTTACTTCTAACAACCACATTTTGTTTCTTGTTTCTCAAAGTAACTAGATTACCTCCAATAAATGTGTAATAGCACGAAGTAGACTTACGATCGGTAACACTTTTTGTTCCGGTACGCATCGAGTGTAGACCTCGGCACTTGTAAGGATCCACGTTTCTTGTAAAGCTAGTCCTCTTCTAGGAGTCTCATTTAGGTACCTCAGAATTTTTGTTCCACAACTTCAAAATGTTATGGTCTAGGAGAATACATAAAATTGACTTATCATACTCATAGCAAAGGCTATATCACAGGACGAGTATGAGACAAATAAATAGAGTCTCCCAACGAGCCTTTGAAATTTGTCTTTATCCACAATTTCCCTCGACTTTGGTTGGTTGGAGTTTAGTATTGGGTTCAATGGGGAGTTTTTTGCTACTTTACATCCTAAGCAAACACATGCTTTCACTTAACAAATCAAAGAATATACTTCGTGACTAAATGAATATGCCTTCTTACAGATCCCGACAAAATTCTATTCCAAGAAAGTATTTTAAAGGACTAAGCTACTTGATTTCAAAAACACCTATGGTTTTCTTTCGAAAATTTGAGTTCTTTGTCATCATCACACATGTTAGAATTATATCATCTACATACACAAATCAAGACAACAATTTTCACCATTCAAAGTATGTTTGTAGAGCGGTGCGTAAGGCTAATGACTTGACTTTGGTGGCCAACAGAGACCTTTAATTACATTTCCAAAATGTTCAAACCATGCTTTAGGAGATTGCTTTAGAGCTATATAAAGATTTTTTCGGTTTGCATACTTTATTTTTGTCTAGATTTCCCTCAAATCTAAGGGGAAGATCCATGAAGACCTCTTCTTCCAAATCCTTTATTTAGAAAAGTATTTTTTTACATTTAATTGGTGTAAAGGCTAATCCAAAATACTTGCGGCGAGAAACTGACAAAATTATGATAGAATTGATTTTAGCTATTAGAGCAAAGGTTTTCCTGAACAATCAACTCTATATGTTTGAGTGAACCATTTTGCAACCAATCTTGCCTTATATCTCTCCATAGTTCCATCTATCTTATATTTAATAGTAAATATCCATTTGCATCCTACAATATTCCTATCAGAAGGAAGTTGTGTGATAGTCCAAGTATTGTTTTTCACCATAGCATTTAGTTCTTTTTCAATTGCAGCTTTCTATAGAGGACATTTGATTGCTTCTTCAAACTTCGAAGGAATCTTATGTTCTCAGCATTCATAACAAAGTTTTGATAATTCTGAGAAGTATTGACAAATGAGACATAATCAGAAATTGGATAACGTGCACATGTACGCTTACCTTTGTGAATAGCAATGAGAAGTTCTATGTCTTCTGTCCCTTCAGGAGAAATATCTTTGGTGCTTGTGTCAGAGGTTGATTCTTCTTCAATAAAGATAATGTTTCTTGATACTCTCTTATACATTAGGATCTTCTCGTTCACTGACCTCATTTCTATTATCATTTGTATCTTCTTTGGCATCATCAGGGACTATTGGTAGTACATACGGAGAAATTTGTTGAGATATAGTTGACTCCTCCTGAGAAGTATAATAGAGAATAGATTCGGTAAAAGTAACATCCATGGAAACATATATCTTCTTAGCAAGAGGATCATAGCATTTATAGCCCTTTTGGGAGTTAGAATAGCCAAGAAAAATGCACTTGACAGATTTGAGATCTAATTTGTCACGACTAGGTAAATGAATATGTACGAAACAGGTATATTCAAAGATACGAGGAACTATATGAAATGGTTTTCATTCCTTATTGAGACACCTCAATTGACTTTCACCCTCAAGTACAATACTGGGTAATCTATTGATCAAGTGAACTGCAGTAAGATCTGCTTCTCCCCAATAGAATTTAGGAACATTGTTCTAAAGTAAGAGAGTCCTCGCTACCTCTAGAATATAACGATTTTTCCTCTCAGCCATTCCATTTTGTTGAAGAGTATAGGAACAGGAAGTCTAATGGACTATTCCATGTCTGTAAATACTCTGCTAATTGCTTATTAATGTACTCCCCCCCATTGTCTGAACGAAGGACTTTCACTAAAGCATTGAATTGAGTGAGAATGAATTTATGCACAATTGGAAAAATAGATGAGACTTCAGACTTTGATTTCATTAAATATATAATTAGAAGGCGAGTACAATCATCAATAAATGAAACAAAGTATATTTGACCAAACAAAGAAGTAACAGGACTAAGACCTCAAATATCTGAATGAAGAAGCTCAAAAGGTTGAGATCGTCTAGAGTCACTCAATGGATAAGTGGCCCTTTGATGTTTTCCAAACTGACAGACTTCACATTCAAACCGATGTTTATTGAGGTAGAACATAAGGAAGTTTTCACACTGGTAAATGACCAAGACGAAAATAACAAAGCCGAATCTCTGCATCTTGAATTGTTGCAGCTGAAGCTTTATATGATGTTCCATGCTCAAGATGATCTTCTAAAATATATAAGCCCCTCTGTAGCCTATCATGACCAAAGACTTTCCTCGTCTTGAGATCCTGAAATACACAACCAATAGGTGTAAAAGTTATACTGCATTTCATGGTACGAGTTAACGAACTGACTGAAAGTAGATTTATAGGAAAGCTTGGAACATGATAAACTGATTTTAAATTAGCAAAACTTGTGGGTACACTTCCTTGTCCAACCATATACGAGTAAGAGCCATCTGCTAACTTAATAGGCTCTTGCTTTTGAAGAAGTCTGTACTCAAAAAAATATGATGATTCTCCAACCATACGGTCTGTAGCACCTGAATCAATTATCCAAGTCTTTGGATTAGAATAAGATGATTTACCCTTTACTGTGTGGATCGCTTGGGCTATTGAAGCTTGGGAGGAAGAAAGTTGAGGCTGTTCAGATAGTCTTGTCTCTAATCCTTCTATTCTCTTAATAAGCTCCTGTATTCATCTGTATTAGAAGTAGAATTCTCTGCAGCATGAACAGAGTGGTTTCTATTTTTATAATAGTCTGGCTTGCCATGTAATTTCCAACAGTATTCCTTTGAGTGTCTTGATTTCCCACAATGAGAACAAATGAGTTTCTCTTTGATCAGGATAGGATTTGTCACGTCCTCGTCCACGGCCTTGATATCCTCCTCTTCCACGATAATTTTAATTTTCTCCTCTAGTTTGAAAAGCATGTTGATCTGGAGAAGAGATATTCTTCCTTTCAAGATTTCTACGATCATCTTCCCTGATTAATAATGAATATATTGTCCCCAAAGGTGATAGTTCATCTCTTCCCAGGATATTAAGTTTTATTGACTCGAATTCTGAATTTACACCCCACAGTAAGTCGAATACTTTTTTCTTTTCATTCTCTGCATTTCTTTCAATTTGACATGAGGAACATTTGATACTCGTGTGATACAAAAGTATATCTTAAAATCCTCTAAGGTCTGCATAGAACATGAACCCTGTTTACAATT
Organism: Brasenia schreberi; assembly: GCA_036023115.1. Taxonomy (NCBI): domain Eukaryota; kingdom Viridiplantae; phylum Streptophyta; class Magnoliopsida; order Nymphaeales; family Cabombaceae; genus Brasenia; species Brasenia schreberi. The sequence goes on along the minus strand of JAYKKT010000090.1, from coordinate 33,618,677 downwards.
TCTTATCTTTTCCAAAATTTTATATTCCTTTGCTACATTCTTCTTCCAGTATATCATGACTCTCTAGAATTAGTGTTTGACCCATTAAATGTGCCCATCTCCCCCTTGCTATAATAGCCAGTTCTATAGACCTAGACCATTCTAAATAATTCCTACCATCAAGCTTAGTAGTCATAATTGTTAAGGAAAGTCATGTCGTGTAATGAAAGTCGGGTCGTGTAAATGAATATTCATGTCTTATGTCATTGTGAGTCCTATGTCATCTTAGAAATAGTTAATACTTATTAAGGGTAGATTAGGAAATTAAGTTAGATAGGATATTAATAGTTGATTAGGGTTTAGTTAGAGAGATAAGGGAAGGAAGGTGACGACTGCACAGGGAGTGCCGATTTTGAGCATGATGCAGATTGGAGGAATGCCTCCAATCTGCCACATATTGTAAGTTATTTCTATGTTGATTAATACAAGATTTATTCTTAAGATGGTATCATATGTCAGGTTCAGTTTTTTTTTAAAATCAAAGATCGTGCACCCTAGAAATCGGATCTAGAACTTGGAATTCCGATTATTACTGATTTGTTTCTTGACGTCAGACAGTATATTGCTTCTTTAACGTTGGTTGATCAAGATTGAATAGCATGGACAGATATTTGCCCATTGATCACGATTTCATCATCCTTCAACATGGACCGAATATAGATCTTACCATACAACTCCTTCATCATCCCCAGATATTGCAATCTGTTATCCAATCGACCTTCAACGTGCAGATTTTCATCCTTACAAGTGGACACAATCAGTTGCGCATGTTTTTTTCTGTTTGTACTTTCACGTGGATCGTTGATAGTGATTCCCTCGTCTGGCTCATTGTGGATAACTTCTTTCATCACGTGGAATATTAAAGAAAACCTATTTCTGTCTTACCACAGTACACGATTCAGACTTACTTTAGCTTTTAGTTCCGCTTTCATACTCCATGGCTGGCACAGGTAAGGGCATTCACAGTTCCTCTCATACAGGCGAACATTCTGGTTTGTTTGACAAAACAGAAAATCTTCAGATTACCATGACTAAATTAGATGGTCATAATTACATGGAATGGGCAAGATCTGTGGAACTTGCAATTGTAGCAAGGGGTAGATGGACTCATTTAATGAGTCAATCTTCAATTCCAAAGCCTCATGACAGTCTTTATTCAACCTGGAAAAGAGAAGATGCATTAATCTCATCCTGGTTGCTCCAGTCCATGATTCCATCAATTGCTAAAACTTTTCTATTTTTAGAATCTACCCATGAGATTTGGTGTGCAGTAGCAGAGGCTTATCCCCGGAAGAAGAATGTTGCCAAAGAATATGAGATTCTGGAGAGAATCAAAAAGTGCAAACAAGTCAATCGATCTATCAATGAATATTATGCAGATCTCCGCGGTCTTTAGGATGAATTACTCTACTATACGAATATCAAATGCTCTACTTGTTATAATGAAAGACACGCTGAGATTGAAAAGAAGAAAGTATTTGATTTATTGTGGGGTGTGAATCCAGACTTTGAATCAGTCAAACTGAATATCTTAGGCGGAGAAGAACTTCCTTCTTTCGGAACTGTTTAGTCCTTATTAATCAGAGAAGAAGATCGCACGAATCTTGAGAAGGATCATGTTATTAATACAGATCAGCATTCACTTCAGGTAAGAGGAGACAGTTCTCATTTTCGTGGCAGAGGGGGACACCAGAGTCGCGGCCGCGGCCGAGGTCGATTTACTTCCGACGACAGAGAAAAACTTGTTTACTCCCATTGTGGCAAATCGCATCATACCAGAGATCATTATTGGGAATTACATGGTAAACCAGATTACTATAGAAATCGCAATACCTCTTCCACTCCCAGCACCGATGGCATTCAAGAGATTATAAAAAGAATATAAGCTCTTGAACAGAGATTCTTTGAAAAATCCTCTCCTTCCTCCACCCAAGCTACAGTGGCTCAGGCTACACATACAATACAGGGTAACAACTCCTCTCCTTCTCATTCTAAAACTTTGATAATTGATTCAGGGGCTACAGATCATATGGTCGGAGAATTATCATATTTTTTAGCTTACAAGACTCTTAAAGATCAGGAACCAATTAAATTAGCAGATGGTTCTTTCACTTATATGATTGGACATGGAAGTGTATCTACATGTATTTCATATTTACCATCAATATATCATGTTCCAAGTTTTCCGATAAATCTTCTTTCAGTCAGCTCTTTAACTCGTGCCTTGGATTGTTGTGTAACTTTTCATCCTGCTGGTTGTGTATTTCAAGGTCTGAAGACAGGAAAAATCTTTGGACATGGTAAACTACAAAAAGGATTATACATATTTGAAGACCATTCTCATCCTTCAACCTCTTACAGCATTTCAGCAACACCAGTTCCAGATGCAGATCTTCGCCTTTGGCATTATCGTCTTGGTCATCTCACAGTGTCAAAAATTTCATATGTTATTCCTCAATTTAGAGTCCAGTCCAATAAATTTTAGTTTGAATGTGAAGTCTGTCAACTTGGAAAACACCAAAGGGCATCTTATCCTTTAAGTGATTCTCGACGATCTAAACCTTTTGAACTTATTCACTCTGATGTATGGGGTCCAAGTCCAGTCAACTCTTTGTTCGGTCATAAGTATTTTGTCTCCTTCATTGATGATTGTACTCGTCTTACAATCCTTTACTTATTGAAAACAAAGTCTAAAGTTGCCTCTATTTTTTCTATTGTGCATAAATTTCTTTGTACTCAATTCAATGCTATTGTTAAAATTCTTCGGTCCGATAATGGAGGAGAATACATTGGGACTCAGTTAGCAAATTATTTACAAGTACAGGGAATTGTTCATCAGACTACATGTCCTTATACACCTCAGCAGAATGGTATTGTTGAACGGAAGAATCGTCATATTCTAGAAGTAGCCATAACCCCTCTCCTTCAAAGTAATGTTCCAAAATTCTATTTGGGAGATGTTGTCCTTACTGCTGTTTATCTTATAAATCGAATGCCTAAAAATACCATTTAGGGGGAGAGTCCTAACCATAGTCTTAATAAAGCATCAAAGCCATTTTATCTAGTTTCTCGTATATAAATGTTATGACCCATTGCTTAAAAAACTATATGTTGCCAGGGATCTTACTTTCTTTGAATTTACTCCTTATTATTCTACTCCCATGGAATCTACTAAAACTCCATCTTGTGTCCTTCCACTAGTTCCTAGTAAGGGGGGGTATCATGAGATAGTTGATCATCAGAGTGAGAACACACAGCAATCAAAAGAGATTCTGATGTACAAAAAAGGACAACGGAAGATTGTGTATTCTCAAGAAGAACCATGTACTAAAGAGTTTTCTCTTGAATCAGATCCTAAAGTGCAAGTGGAGAGTGACCTTGAGATTCCTATTGCTATTCGCAAAGGTAAGCGTACATGTGCACGATATCCAATTTCTAATTATGTTTCATATGCCAACACTTCTTAGAGTTATCAAAACTTCATTATGAATGCTGAAAAACATAAGATTCCTTTGAAGTTTGAAGAAGCAATTAAGTGTCCCTTATGGAAAGCTGTAATTGAAGAAGAATTGAATGCACTGGTAAAAAACAATACATGAACCATCACACAGTTGCCTTCTGATAGGAATACTGTAGGATGCAAGTGGGTGTTTACTATTAAATATAAGACAGATGGAACAATGAAGTGATATAAAGTCAGATTGGTTGCTAAAGGATACAGTCAGTCATATGGCATTGATTATACAGAAACATTTGCACCTGTGGCTAAACATACATCAATTAGAATACTTCTAAGTATGACAGCAAACTTGGGATGGGATCTATGGCAATTGGATGTTAAAAATGCTTTCTTACAAGAAGACTTAAATGAAGAAGTGTACATGGAACTACCTCCAGGAATGACCAAAAATTTATCATCTTCTAATAGAGTATGTAAACTCAATAAAGCAATATATGGGTTGAAACAGTCTCCAAGAGCTTGGTTTAATAAATTCAGCAAAGCAGTGTGCAGTATGGGATACAGTAGAAGCCTTAATGATCATAAAATATTCTTTAAGAAAGGGACAAAAATATCTATTCTCGCTGTTTATGTTGATGACATTATTGTTACAGGAGATGACCTTAAAGAAATATCAAAGTTGAAAATGAATCTTCATAAATTATTTGATATTAAGGATTTGGATAGGCTTCACTATTTCTTGGGCATAGAAGTTCTTTACTCTGACAAAGATATCTTCTTCACTCAACGAAAATGCCTAATGGATCTCCTTGAAGAAACTCAAATGCTTGAATGCAAACTTAGTGACATTCCAATGGAGGTAAACTAGAAATTTTTTAACGGTGACAATGAAGAGTTCAAGGACATCCACAAATATCAGAAGCTAGTTGGTAAGCTCATATATTTGACTATTACTCCACCAGACATTACGTATGCATTTGGAATTGTGAGCAGTATGCACTCACCAACTAAAAATCATATGGATGCAGTGTATAGAATTCTTCGATATCTCAAATCAACTTCAGGAATGGGTTTACTTTATTCGAAATCATCAAATTTGGACATTAAACTTTATTCTGATGTTGATTGGGCTGGTTCTTATGATGACAGAAAGTCAAACTACTGGCTATGTTACTTTACTTGAAGGTAATATTAGAGTAAAAAATAGACAGTGGTTGCAAGATCTATAGCAGAAGCTGAATATAGAGCTATAGCACAAGCTATGTGTGAAGGAAAATAGATATCTTCATTGATTAGTGAATTGAGTTATTCACTTAACCATCCTATACCTCTATATTGTGATAGCAATGCAGCAATTCAGATGGCATCTAATCCAGTATATCATAAAAGGACCAAGCATATAGAAATTGACTGCCACTTCATCAGGGAGAAGATATCTAATAAAGAATTCCAGCAGGAGTATGTTCATTCTATCAAACAGAGGGCTAATTTTTTAACTAAAGCTACTACCAGCAAACTATTAAAAGAGACCTTATCCAAGTTGGGTATCATCAACATTTTCCACCCAACTTGAGGGGGACTGTTAAGGAAAGTCATGTCGTGTAATGAAAGTCGTGTCGTGTAAATGAATATTTATGTCTCATGTCATTTTGAGTCCTATGTCATCTTAGAAATAGTTAATACTTATTAGGGGTAGATTAGGAAATTAAGTTAGATAGGATATTAATAGTTGATTAGGGTTTAGTTAGAGAGATAAGGGAAGGAAGGTGACGGCTGCACAGGGAGTGCCAATTTTGGGCATGATTCAGATTGGAGGAATGCCTCCAATATGCCGCATATTGTAAGTTATTTCTATGTTGATTAATATAAGATTTATTCTTAAGAATAATCTAAAAATTATCTGTTTTTTCTAATGTAAAAGATTGTTCACCTGTGTGAAAGGAACTATCAATATTTTTCCCTTTACCAGCCATGATTCAAGTAATATAATGGTTTTTTATCTGCTTCAATGGTATGAAATAGATGAGAATAGGGTGCTTACAATCAGATCTTCAAACAAAAAATTTCAACCCCTGAAATCAATTCTGTTTCTGAATGAGCTTTCTCTATCAAAGTTTTGTCAATGCACGAACTTAGTCTGATCTGTCAATATGATAATAAGTAATTCTGTTTCAATCACTAGAAGCAATCCTGCCGTCCATGCCCAAGATTGTCCTTCAAAATTTGTTGGGCTTTGCCTGTGCAGGTTTGAATCCTGTTATTGACGCCAAGTGTATTGAGTTCACGCCAAATGAATCATGTATAATAGAACTTAGTATTTTCCGAGTGTATAGAATTCACGCCACAATGAATTCTATATTTTCTTTCCGTGAAACAGGAAGACACCAATCAGATACCAATTCACGCCAATCAGATTTGTTATAAAAATAATGAAAATTGAAACAGTCACAGCAACATATCTTCACTAATCGGATTTCTGAAACAAATTGAATCAGTCAATCTTATTTCTTCCACAGCACACATAAATAAAATGTGTTTCAATGATTTTCTTCAACAACATCATTGAAATAAACGCCATTTGGGCTCCGATATCATATTAAAAAAAATATTCATTAATCAAATCAAAAATCGACTTACAAGAAAACACATATTGGAGGCACTCCTCCAATCTGCACTTGCGGCTCCTCTAGGGTTGTCGTCCTTCCACACTTCACTTCTTAATAAAATTAACCCTAATGACCTACTTATACCCTATCTAACTTGACTTCTTAAACTACCCCTAATTAGTACTAACTATTACTAATGAAACATAACACATGTTAAATACAATACAGACGTGAAATCCATAGACAAGCAAAATCCTTTAACACACATGACTCACAGTATACTAATTGGGTGTAGAGAAGATGCGTTGATTTCATCTTTGTTACTCCAATCTATGATTCCAACAATAGCGAAAACGTTTATGTTTCTTGAATCGGCACATGAAATTTGGTGTGCAGTTTTTGAAGCTTATTCTAGGAAAAAGAATGTAGCAAAGGAATATGAAACCTTGGAAAAAATTAGGAAATGCAAGCAAGGAACTCGCTCTATTAGTGAGTATTATGCACATCTTCGGGGATTATGGGATGAGCTTCTCTTTTATACCAATATCAAGTGTTCATCGTGTTATGGAGAAAGAAATTTAGAAAATGAAAAGAAGAAAGTTTTTGACTTGTTGTGGGGTGTAAATACTGAATTTGAGTCTATAAAGATCAACATTCTAGGCATGGAAGAACTTCCTTCACTTGACATAGTCCACTCCTTACTAATTCGTGAAGAAGATCGCAGGAGGAGTTTAGAGAAGAACAATATTAATACTATCAAACAACATGCACTACAAAATAGAGGATAAACTTCACAATATCGTGGAAGAGGTGGACAACATAATAGAGGATGTGACGTTTCTATCCTCATGAGAAGGATAAAATAGTATGTTCTCATTGTGGAAAACATTGACACTCAAAAGAAAATTATCGGGAATTATATGGGCGTCCAGAATTTCATAGACCAAGGAATAATTCTGCTCATATTGCCGAAAATTTAATGCCTAATATAGATGGTATTCAAGAACTTATTAAGAGAATTGAAGGATTATAAACTAAATTATCGGAAAACCAGAATTCATCAACTTCTCATGCTACTTTAGCACATGTTACTCATATCGTGAAGGGTAAATAATTCTCTCCTTTTCATTATAATACTTAGATTATTGACTATGGGGCTAAAGATATATGGTAGGAGAGTCTTTATATTTTTCAGAATATCATTTACTTCAAAACAAGAGTCAATCAAGTTGGTTGATGGCTCACTCTCTTATATGATTGGACAGAGAAGTGTACCCACATGTCTTCCATATTTACAGTCAGTTTACCACGTTCCTAGCTTTCCTATAAATCTTCTGTTAGTCAGCTCCTTAACACGTACACTAAATTGTAGTGTGACATTTGATCCTTCTGTCTATATTTTTCAAGAACTGAAGACGGGAAAATCTTTGGTCGTGGTAGTCTCTGATGAGGATTATATATTCTAGAAGATAAGTCTAACATACTGCTTCTTTTGGTACTACTGTAATTGCTAAAGATGCAAAAATCCAAATTTGGCATAGTCGTTTAGGTCATTTACTAGTGTCCAAGCTCCATTATGTTTTTCCAAATCTGAAAGTAGAGTCAAATAAATTTCCTTCTGAGTGTGAAGTGTGTCAAACTCGGGAAGCATCAAAGAGCACCTTATACCCCGAGTGAGTCTAAAAGATCCCAACCTTTTGAACTCCTACATTCTGACATATGGGGTCTCAATCCTGTTTCCTCCTTATTTGGTCAAAAGTACTTTGTTTCCTTTATTAATGATTGTACGTGTCTCACAATTGTCTACTTAATAAAATAAAATGTTGAAGACTGTTATTTTTCCTATTATTCATAAATTTATTCTTACTCAATTTAATACTTCGATGAAAGTTCTTCGTTTGGATAATGGGTGAATATATTAATCGGTAGTTGTGAGAATACTTACATGCAAATGATATACTTCATCAGACGTCTTACTCATATACACCTCAACAAAATGGTATAGCTAAAAGAAAAATCGACATATTCTTGAAAGTTCTTCGTTTGGATAATGGGTGAATATATTAATTGGTAGTTCTGAGAATACTTACATGCAAATGATATACTTCATCAGACGTGCTCATATACACCTCAATAAAATGGTATAGTTAAAAGAAAAATAGACATATTCTTGAAGTAGCAAGAACTCTTATTCTTGAGCATAACGTACCAACTTATTGGGGGGAAGTTGTTCTTACTATTGTCTATCTAATAAACAGGATGCCTAGTATTGTTCTTAAGGGAGATAGTCCTGCAAAATGTCTTGATAATGACTCTAAATTCTTCAATGTCACTCCTCGTATCTTTGGATGCCTCTGCTTTGTTCATGTTTATTTACCTGATCGTGATAAACTTCACCCTAAAGCAGTAAACTGTATCTTTCTTGGCTATTCTCAAACTCATAAGGGTTATAAATGCTATGATCCAATTCAAATGAAACTTTATATATCCATGGATGTCACGTTTTGTGAATCATCTCCCTATTATTCTTCTTAAGGGGAGTCAGTTACCACTCAAAACAACTCCTCTCATGTACTTCCCATATTTAGCAGTGAAAATGAAGAGAAGTAAGTTAAATCAGAACCAAAGCATATTACGATGTATAAGAGGGGACCTAGGAAAGTTGTTCGTTATCAAGAGCAGACCGCACATACTCCAACCACCAAAGAATATTCCTTTGACTCAAATCCACAATTAAGAGTGGAAGAAGACTTGGAAGTACCAATAGCACATAGCATAATTAAAAGATACAAGGCAAGACTTGTTGCCAAGGATTACAGTCAATCATATGGAATTGACTATAATGAAACCTTTGCACCTATAGCAAAGCTTACTTTCATAAGAATACTTCTCAGTATGACAACAAATTTTAGATGGGATCTATAGCAACTAAATGTGAAAAATGCTTTTCTACAAGGAGATCTGAATGAAGAGGTATTTATGGAACTTCCTCCAAGGTTGAGTATTAAGATAAAAGAAGGTATAGTTTGTAAACTAAACAAAGTTATCTATGGACTGAAACAATCACCCAGAGCCTGGTTTGAAAAATTCAGTGATGTTGAATGCAGTTTGGGATATTAAACAAGCATAAATGATCATACTTTATTTTTCAAGAAAGGTACGAAGTTGTCAGTTCTTGCAGTGTGTGCATATGATATTATTGTAACAGGTAATGATGTTAAGGAGATATCAGCATTAAAACAAAATCTTCACAAATTATTTGACCTGAAAGATCTGGGATAACTCCACTATTTTTTGGGCATTGAGGTATTATACTCCAACCAAGGTATATTTCTAACTCAAAGAAAATACACAATGGATCTGCTACAGGAAACAAATATGCTTGATTGTAAATAAAGTGATTCTCCTATGAAAGTAAATCAAAAATTATCAATTGGTGATAGTGAAGATTTGAGAGACACACGCAAGTATCAACAACTGGTTGGTAAGCTCATTTATTTGACTATTACTTGTCCAGATATCACTTATGACGTGGGTATTGTGAGCAGATTTATGCATTCACCAACCAAAAACCATATGAAAGTTGTGTACCACATTCTCATATATCTTAAGCCAACACCTGTCATGGGTCTTCATTATTCAAAATTTTGCAACTTAAGTATTGAACTTTATTCTAATGCTCACTCGGTTGGATCAAAAGATGATTGCAAATCTACTATAGGCTATGCTACACTACTGAATGGTAATCTTATTTCTTAAAAGAATAAAAAAAAAACCGTTGTTGCTCGATCTACAACATAAGAAGAATACAGAGTTATAGCTGAAACTATATGTGAAGGAAAGTGGGTTTCTTCGTTAATATGTGAGTTGGGTTTTCATTTCACACAGCCTATATTGTGACAGCAGTGCAACTATTCAGATGGCTTCCAATCCAATCTATCATGAAAGAACTAAGCATATAGAGATAGATTATCACTTCATTCGGGAGAAGATTTCCAATAATGAATTCAAACTGGAATATGTCAAATCTAAAAAACAAAGAGTTGATTTTCTTACCAAAGTTATTACCAGCTGACAACTTAGTGACAATTTGTCCAAGTTGGGTGTTCTCAATATCTTTCACCTAACTTAGGGGGAGTGTTAGAGGCAGAAATCTGGTCCCAAAGTGGATACGTTTCTTTTCTTTGATCCATGTTATGCTTATGTTCGATCAGTAATACTTCTTTAGTAATAGGGGTATATTAGTCATTCAAGTTAGATTGTGTTTATAAACAAAAGATTAGGGTTTAGATTAGGGTGTAGCAGAAAGTAGAGAGAGAGGCAGTCGACTGGGATGCCGCCTTCTATGTATGAGGCAAATTGGATGGTACGTCTCCAATATGTCAAATCTTGTAAGTATACCATATTTGATTAATTTATTTTAGTCCACTCTCTCTCTCTCTCTTTATTTCACTTAAAGACTCATTACAATTAGGGTTAGTATATATAATAGTTTATAGCTTGAAAGACTAATCTACCCCTAGTAAATAAAAGAGATGGCATATGACTCCTATTGGATCATAACAATAAAAGTAAATAGTCCTAAACATGAATCACATCTATTCTCTTGTGAATGCTGATTATTCTACACTCTTTCATCTTATTATGTTGGAGAGGTTTACAATCACTCCATGCAGGATCAATTTCTAATGTTGATGGAAATTGGAATCCCACTTTTGTTCCAAGCAAAGAGGTAGGATATCCACTCCATAACATGATGGTGTACTTGAAAATGCACCTTGATCAACTTCTTATGAACTTGACTGATGCCAAATGAGTGACTAGTAACTTGTTTAGTTCAGAGGAGACAGATGCTGATAACAAGTTTCCTGTTTGCAAGGTGCGCATGTGCTTGCTAAATGCATCCCATGATGATCAAGCTGAAAGCTCAAAACAAGCACTACGAAGAAGTACAATGCCACTAATAGTGGAAAAGTAACTGTTTAATGCAGCAACAAATGGTCCCCATTCTAATGTTGAAGCATAGAGTTTTAAGTGTGTGCTTATTCATGTTCTAGGTAACACCAATGTCCTGGTCGTGTCCTCTTCATTTCAAGCACTGGACAAAGTAAGAATTGTCTTGAACATGTGCCAAGCGATCCAGGAGCATCACCGAACTTTATAGAGTGATGTAAGTTTGATCATTTGGTTACCTCATATGGCATAGAAATTAAAATTGGCAAATATTGCATCTCCAAAAGGAAAGTTTTAAATACCTAGGGTCAATTTTTAAGAGTGATGGAAGAATTAATGGAGATGTTACGCATAGAATTAATGCTGGTTGGTTAAAATGGAGAGGAGCATCAGGTATTCTTTGTGATAAGAAGATACCATTAAAGTTAAAAGGTAAATATTATAGAGCAGCAATTAGGCCTGCCATGTTTTATGGTTCTGAGTGTTGGGCAGTTAATCATCAACATGTACAAAAGATATCTGTGACAGAAATGAAGATGTTGAGATGGATGAGTGGTCATACAAGAAAGACTGTATACATAATGAGGTTATTAGAAACAAATTAGGAGTGGCACCAATAGAGGATAAAATGAGATAATATCGTTTAAGATGGTTTGGACATATAGAAAGAATATCAAAAGAAGAACCTGTAAGAAGGTATAAAAAACTAAATTTGGAAAGTATTAAAAGAGCTAGAGGACGACCACAAAAGTGTTGGAAAGAAACAATAAAGAATGATCTAGCTTATTGTGAGTTAACTGCTAACATGGCACACGATAGGGATCTGTGGAAACAAAGAATCCATGTAGCCGACCCCGTCTAGTATGGGAAAAGGCTTAGTTGTTGTTGTTGTTGTTGTTGTTGTTGTTGTTGTATGTGCCAAGCGATCCAGGAGCATCACCTAACTTTCCAGGAAGATTCCAAATATTGATGCAATGTCTAAAAATGGGTCTTCAGCAATTTAAACAGTACATAAAGTATATGTGTACATTGTTATGCAAAAGGACATAATGAGCAAGATGTAGTGCCATATCGAATTGTTTGTGAATGAAGAGTATATAAATTTAAAAAGTGCACTTACAAGCATGTTACCATATCCATCAGCAACTTTGCAGCCAGACATCAAGAATGGATTCTTCTCATCCTTGTGAACCTGGAAACAGTGGCATATCTCATAAGTTAGTGCAACCCATTTCCCAAACATAATGTTCTATTAGGCATCCATACGATATTGCTTTCGCCTGTCATACTGGACTCATCGATTGCAAGAGAGTGCCCAACAATCAGCACACCATCAGCTGGAACCTAATCATGAACAGTGATCGATCAAATGAGTAGGCTTAAAAATAAAAGTCAAATAGTGTCGGTTTTTTATTTAATACCTAGTAATTCCACCATTTGGATGAAATATTTAGATATCACTTAAAATTCCAACATAAAAAGGAAAACAATAATGGAGCTTTAGAAAAGATAAAAGGCATGAGCAAGGACTTGATGTTCCTTATGCAATGCAAGGCCAGTTCAGTAGCTGCCAAGGGTGAGTCGATCTATTAGGTTCTTTGATTTGTTTGGAGAAGAAACGGGAGACAAAAAAACATCTTTGATTACAATTCAAAGGAACAATTTGTGGTAAGGGTAGTGGAAGTGGTAGGGCCTCTTTCTTTGTGCATTTCTTTGACAAACCATCCCCATCTACTATGGGAAAAGGCTTAGTTGTTGTTCTTTGACGAACCATAATTAATTAATGTTTTCCCAACACTTACCTTAAATGGTAGCGGTCAGAAGGTACTTTACTGTTCTTTTGACAACAACCTTTCTAACATATAGAAGTTGGTCCTTGTGAGACTTTGACTCTGCATTTGCTATGTGTCAAAGCACTCACCACCAACTCTACCTACCTTACCCCTATAAGAGTAGCGGGTAGCAGGTAGTGGGTGAACCTCGCTACAGGGTAGGAAAGGAGCAAAGTTAATTAGTTCTTTGTGAGTCTTTGGCATCCTAACCTTACCTTACACTTACAAGCTGTATGGTAGCGGGTGGGTAAGAAAGGACAAAAGCTCTAATCAAGCATAGTGGAAATTATTTCATGATAACCATTGGCTGATTGACCTATTGTAAGACAAGTGGAGGTTCAAATGTCTTCACCATATCTGGCATTTGAGTTGCAGAGGATGTAAATTTTGGAGTTTTAGAAGGTTGGTGCTGGGCATCAAAAGCTTAAGAAAAAGAATATGCACCACAACCTTAATAATGATAAGGTTATTCAGACGGTAGAAAAATATATTAGATTGCAGGTCAATGAGGAAATGGAGAATGAGCCATTGTTTCATGAGAGGAGAACAGGTGAATTGCAGTCCTGATTAAAGATGTGTACTGAAGCCGCTGATTTGTCTCCCAACAACTTGAAGATTTCTGGGTTGCCCACTAGATAGCTTGTTGGAGATTAGAGCTAGATCTTAGAAATTTTACCAATTGGTTGGACACTTCTTCTAGCATGGGTAGAATTTTGGAAGGGTATCAATATGTGGGATACTGTTGATGAGTTAAAATGAGCATGTCATCAATATATAAACAAAACAAACAACCTTTTCCATGATGAAATTTACTATAAACATATTTGTTTCATTCATTTATTTTGAAACCATTTACAAAACAACTTGATCAAATTATTGATGCCATTACTTAGGAGCTTGGTTTAAACCATAAAAGGACTTGACTACAACAACAACAACAGCTAAGCCTTTTCCCATACTAGACGGGGTCGGCTACATGGATTCTTTGTTTCCACAGATCCCTAGCAGTTAACTCACAATAAGCTAGATCATTCTTTATTGTTTCTTTCCAACACTTCTGTGGTCGTCCTCTACCTCTTTTAATACTTTCCAAATTTAGTTTTCCATACCTTCTTACAGGTTCTTTTGATCTTCTTTCTATATGTCCAAACCATCTTAAACGATATTATCTCATTTTATCCTCTATTGGTGCCACTCCTAATTTTTTTCTAATAACCTCATTACGTATACGGTCTTTTCTTGTATGACCACTTATCCATCTCAACATCTTCATTTCTGTCACAAACATCTTTTGTACATGTTGATGATTAACTGCCCAACACTGAACCATAAAACATGGCAGGCCTAATTGTTGCTCTATAATATTTACCTTTTAACTTTAATGGTATCTTCTTATCACAAAGAATACCTGATACTCCTCTCCATTTTAACCAACCAGCATTAATTTTATGCATAACATCTCCATCAATCCTTCCATCACTCTGAAAAATTGACCCTAGGTATTTAAAACTTTCCTTTTGAGGGATCTAATGTGTGCCAATTTTAATTTCTATGTCCTCTGAAGTAACCAAATGATCAAACTTACAATCCATATATTTTGTCTTTCTTCTACTAAGCCGAAGGCCTTTGCTTTCTAATGTTTCTCTCCATAGTTCCAATTTTCTGTTAACTTTTTCTTTAGACTCCTCCACTAATACAATGTCATCAGCAAATAACATACACCAAGGTAATTCATCTTGAATATGTTTTGTTGACTCATCAATCACCATTATAAATAAGTATGGACTTAAAGTTGATCCTTGATGTAACCCTATATTAACTTCAAAGAAGTCAGTCATTCCTTCATGAGTCCTCACACATGTTTTTGCACCATCATACATGTCTCTTATAAGCTTAATGTATGTCAATGGGATACCTCTTTTTTCCAAAGAACCTCCCTCGGTATCCTATCATAAATTTTTTCTAGATTAATAAATATCATGAGAAGGTTTTTCTTTTTTGATCTAAAATGTTCCATAAGACGTGTCAAAAGGTGAATTGCTTCAACAATGGCATGAATCCAAATTGGTTCTCTATTGTACTTGATACTTGTCTTAACCTAAATTCTTTCTCACAATTTCATAGTATGGCTCATTAACTTGATACCTCGATAATTCGCACAATTTTAAATGTCTACCTTGTTCTTATATATGGGTATAAGTGTACTTGCTCTCCATTCCTCAAGCATCTTTTGGTTTTTCCATATTTCATTAAATAGTCTTGTGACCCAAGTGATTCCTATTTCTCCTAGTATTTTCTAAACTTCTATAGGAATATTATCTGGTCCTACCGATTTACCACTCTTCATATGTTTAAGAGCCTCTTTGACTTCATTCTTTTGAATACATCGGTAGAAATTGTGGTTTATATACTTTTCTGATTTGGCTAACTCTCCTAAACTAATACTAACATCTTTATTTTCATTAAAAAGCTTATAAAAATAGTTTTTCCATCTATTTCTTATATCATCATTTGCCACTAGAAGTTTTTCATCCTCGTCCTTGATGCATCTAACATAATTAAGATCTTTAGTTTTCTTATCTCTAGCCCTAACTATCCTAAAAATATCTCTTTTACCCTCTTTTGAGTTGAGTTTTTTTATATAAATCCTCCCAAATTTTAGCTTTTGCTTCACTCACGGCCTTTTTCGCTTCCTTCTTTGCTTTCTTATATGCCTCTAAAGTTTCACTAGTTTTCTTAGCATAATATAATTTGTAACATGCCATCTTTGCCTTGATTTTATTTTGCACTACTTCACTCCACCACCAAGCTTCTTTTTGTGCCGGTACACCTCCCTTAGATACACCTAACACATCTTTCGCCACTTTCCTAATATGTATAGTCATATTGTTCCACATATCATAGGGTGCACCAACATAATTCCAAACATCTCCTTGAAAGACGTTATGTTTAAATATATCTTTTTTCTCGCTTTTGAGGTTCCACCATTTAGTGTGAATAGCTCGATGCACTCTTTTCTTCTTTGTCCATTTTTTTATTTGTAAATCCATAACTAAAAGTCGATGTTGGGTGGTTAAACTTTCTCCTCGAATTGCCTTCCAATCTTTACAACACGCTCTATCTTTTTTTCTACAAATAAAGTAATCAATTTGTGTTTGTGAAAAGACTCTTATAAGTAATTAAATGTTCACCTCATTTTTTGAAGATTGTATTGACTATAAAGAGATCAAATGTCATAGCAAAATTTAAAATCTCCCTATCTTCCTCATTTATATCCCCAAAACCAAAGTTTCCATGAATCTCTTCATATCGTAATGCCTCTTTACCGACATGTCCATTTAAGTCTCCTCCTAAACAAATCATCTCCTTTGTGGAATCTTTTGAATCACCTTATCTAACTCTTCCCAAAAAGTTGTATTTATACTATCTTCTAGTCCTACTTGGGGTGCGTAAGCACAAACTATATTCAAAACCTCTGCTCCTAACACTAATTTCAACGTCATGATTCGGTCACCATATCATTGTATGTCTACTACACTATCCTTTAAATCTTTATTTATGATAATACCAACTCCATTCTGAGCATTTTCTTTACCTAAGTACCATAATTTAAAATTTGTATCCTCAATCTTCTTTGTTTTTTCTCCAACCCACTTTGTCTCTTGTAAACATAGAATATGAATCTTTCTCCAAATCATAGTATCTACCACCTCCATTAGCTTACCGGACAATGTTCCGATATTCCAAGAACCAATATGAATCTTATTACCTAAGACTAGCTTCCTTATCCCCGCATTCGTCCATATTAAAAATGTGGAGACCCTCTTTATAATTTATTTACTACATTCGGGCGACAATGTAGCGGGACTAACTTCTTTACCCACACCTGTCCATGATGTGGGAACCCTCTTTGCAATTGATTTACTACATTCGGGCAAAAATGTAGTGGCCCTTGCTTACTTATTACTGCATTCGGGCTCTGCACCACGTCGTTAGGCGGGGACGTCCCAAAGCAATGCTTATAATTTTTGTAATCCATGTTATAAAAATCCGATGGAGTTTTACGCTGGCTGTCGAAAGCCTAACACAACCCTCCTCCTTTATCCAGGCTTGGGACCGGCAATGCAAGGGTGATCCCTTACATGGGCGGAGTTTATATACAGACTTGACTAATTTTTGTAAATTTTATGTTCTTTTCCGGATACAATAAAACCTTTGGGTTGTTCCATATAGACCTCCTCCTCTAATTCATCATTTAAAAATATTGTTTTAACAACATTTGGTGATTAACAAGTTTATATATAGAATTAGCGCTAAAAGAACTCTAATTATAGTTATTCTAGTTACCGGTACATATGTATCAAAATAATCAATTTCTTCCTTTTGAGAAAAGCTCTTAGTAACAAGCCCAACTTTAAATTTATCAATGATTCTATCAACTTTCTTTTTGAAAATTCATAATTGGTAGCAAGGTTTAATAATTTCCAATTTTTGTTACTCATTATTGAGTCTATCTCATCTTAGATGATTTCCTTAGAAAATATTGAATCAAGAGACTTCATGGCCTTTTCATAAGTATTAGGATCATTTTTCATGTTATAACAAAATGAAATATGACTTACAATTGGGTCATAAGTTTCTTCAACTAAAAACATGAGAAAATCCGGTCTAAAGGTCTTTATCTTTTACTTCATTTAGGTATCAAACTCTTTATATTGTCATTACTAGTTCCAACATTTTCTAAATCATGTTCATTTTCATGAACATGTCTTATAGACCTAGGAATTGAAATAAATTTATCTTCTTGAAAGACATATCTCTTGACTCTATCACCATATTAATATGATATGAGTCATTTGATTCAATTACAATGAATCTATATGGCTTACTATGTTCGGCATGTCCCAAGAAGATCCGTTAAACTACACTTTCACCTAACTTCTTTCTTTTGGATTTTGGAACTTTGACAATAGCCCTATAATCCCAAACTTTCAAAAAGTTTAGATTAGGACTTCTTTTATTCCAAAGTTCATATGGGGCAATTCAGTTCCATTTATTTGAAACAATATTTAAAATAAAACAAACAGTTAATAATGCTTCAACCCAATAACCATTTGTCTAACACATAATAACAATGAGAAGAGAGATATTGATGTGACAAGGAGGAGGCAGTCACACTCAGTAGAATTTAATTGCATCAACCATCTTTGCTTTGAAGTAATTAAGAGTCTAGGCTGGATCATCCCAATCAGAAGTGAGTCCTTTACTGGCCGTAATAGATGCAGTGCCTATTTGTAACTGATAACCTTGACACTTTATACTGTCAATATTCATACAAGTATGTTCCAACTGAACTAAAATTAGACTCAAGAGGCATTACAAACAAGAAATGCACCAAACAAAATCCTATCTTGACCACAAATAAAGCATGAGAACCTTGAACTAGAAAGCTATTCTTAATAATGGATAGAACTCTCAAATCTGAAAACTTGCACTCTTAAGTACCTGATCACCAATTTTCAAGGGCACAACATCACCAACCACAAGCTCAAATATTGAAACTTCAAGCCTTCTACCACTTCTGACAACCTGCATGACCCAAAATGATCCAATGTGTGTTATCACTAGACATGATAGGGCTATGTGGAAACAAAGAATCCATGTAGCCGATCCCGTCTAGTATGGGAAAAGGCTTAGTTGTTGTTGTTGTTGTGAGTTATCAGTAGACAAGTTTATAAAGGAAATTTACAGAGAAAAGAACAAGGACCTCAAGCTTTATATTTCTCTTCTCCTCATTCAAACCTTGGAACTGAAGAGACTGTTTGTAATCACTACTAGCTGAAATAGAACAGGGCTCTTATAAATAATCATATAACTTTAGAGAACAAGGGATGAAACTCATGCACATCCCAAGAGAGATAAGCCAATAATACAAGTTAATCAGTAGCATACCGTGAACTTACCAAATAACATGTAGAATAAGCATGACATGAGAAACAAATGGTTGAACCAGTAGAAGAAATGAGAGATGAACCGGCAGGTGCATGTTTGGACAGATGAGAGCAAATGCCTAGATATGTAACTTTGTGGAGTGGAATCATTTTCAGGTGGGACACTGTCATAGATAGAGTATAGTCTCACCAATTTCAAATAGAGAAATCTTTTATGAAACTCGATGATTTATTATCCTTATTAGAAAAAACCTGGTGCCTTCCGCACAAGGATTTAGGTTTAACTTGAGAAACCAAATTTTAGCTGAGTATCTGATAATATCCAGAACCCGTTACTTAATAGACCTAAACAGATTAGGGGAAAGCAAGCTTGTATCTTTTACATCACTGTGAAGATCCAAGGATTTGAAAATTTTAAATGATTCACATGTTTGCCAAGACAAGCGCTACCAGCAAACAAGCATTAACTATCAACCACCCAAAGAACATTGCAAGCTATATAAGCTAAATCATTCATAATAAAGCTAGATTTAGAACAAATCCTGATGGAACTTTGGAAAACAGCAAAAATAGTATGAGTGCCTGTGTTTTTATAAAAGAGCTACCTTAGTATATTAACTCAGTGGAATTGATCCTTCCAATAGCCGATCATTTATAAAGTGAAGTGACATTTCAGCATTGTGCCTATTGATCGATCATATAAGAGCATGGTTTCTATTAAATCATTAAAGCATTGGATAAGGAAAAGCAAGATGTTAATGGAATCATCAGCAATGCTCAACAGTACCTGAAAGCATTTTGTGAAGGATTAAGTGAAGAAATAAGAACGTAGTGTAATAGCAAAATATCTAGCAACATATATTGATAAGTACAACCGATGTTAAGAATTGGTCTCTATATCAAGAAGGGTGGACCATAAAGTTTCCTCTCGAAGAATTAAAGTTTGCACCTGTCACAAGAACAACAAGGAGAACAGCAAATGCTATGCTTGCGCCGTCATACCATCCCTCCTTAATGCCCTGAAAGTACCAAAAAAAAATTAAATAAATGACCAATTATGAAAGCAGAGGAATCAAGTTCTACTTTTATGTGTTTGAGCAATGTCATGTTACCAAAAAGAACTTCATCAATGTCAATCAAAATTCATGTTTTCTCCAAGTTACACATCCACTAGGACCATAAATGGCTTAACCCCCCCCCCCCCCCCCCAGAAAAAGGCTTTAAGTAGTAGACGTGAGAACTTCTCATCCTATGTCACACGGGTGCGGGTGCGGGTGCGGGTGTGGGTGCAGGATACGGCAAATTTCAAAAATTTTGGGTGCGGCAACATGGCTAGGGTATATAATATTATATATTATATATAATATTCAAGCTAGAACAAGTGAGACATCAATTAACATAAGTATATGACAATAGCAAGTACACAACTTTATATTAAAGCAAAACACATAAACGGTAAACAACTACTAATTTCATTATGCACAAATCAATCTTCACAGATCCAGACTCATTTATCCAAAAAGACCCGAACTTCAAAATCGATACCAAATTTTGAAGTGTGAAATATCCATGTAAAAGGAAGTGAAGAAGGTCCTCGTTGAGATATTTTTCTATGTTCATCGGCAGAGTTTCATGGGAGATGATGGAAGACAAGCTGAATGAGCATTTTGGAAACTATGGTGAGGTAATTCAGGTGGTCATCATGGGAGATAAGGTCACGAGTCGACTAAGAGGCTTCAGTTTCATCATCTTCGCGGATCACTCCCTCTTTGATCGGGTTCTCCAGGATAAATACACCGTAGACGGTAGAATTGTGAGTTACCAAAAATAATAATAATAATTTACATTTTTTTTTGCCATGCCACACCGACACGGTGTCGGTGTCGTACCCGTGTCGAGGTCGACACTACACCTCTTAGAAGTGTCCGTGTGACTTAGTCTGCATCATAAGTTTATGGTGCAAATAGGTACAACAGATGGCCCATGCCTGTTAACGAAATACAACATATAGACAAGCAAGAAGTGTGTCCTAAGTATTAGGTATGGAAGAGGACGATTAC
This sequence comes from Brasenia schreberi, assembly GCA_036023115.1. Lineage (NCBI taxonomy): Eukaryota > Viridiplantae > Streptophyta > Magnoliopsida > Nymphaeales > Cabombaceae > Brasenia > Brasenia schreberi. Next base: position 33,597,776 of record JAYKKT010000090.1, on the reverse strand, counting down.
AATCATCATACTCATTTATAGCACAAAATATATAGACCCAGAACGGTTTGAGCATTAGACTATTTAACGTGGTGCAGTACAATAGCAGAAGTGTGTGCATGACATTGCAGTATAATATATCTAATGAATAGACTTCTTTTTGTAGTCCCTGATGGAAAATATCCATTTAACTCGAATGAAACTAATCATTTTCATCTTATTCCCAGAGTGCTTGGATGTGTTTGTTATATTCACGTATATAATCAATTTCGAGATAAACTGGATCCAAGGGCGATTAAATGTGTCTTTATTGGATATTCCGATTAAATGTGTCTTTATTGGATATTCCTGTGAAAAGAAACATATGTTTGTTACGATCCTAACTCTCATAGGAAATACATCTCTAAGGATGTAACGTTCTTTGAAACCACTTCCTTTTTCCAAAAATCTTCTTACTTGTCAAAGTCTACTGTTGAAGATTGTCCTTCCATTGAACATTACGAGTGATGCAACAGATGAAGATTATTCTCTTGCAAAGGATAATCACGAACAAGAAGGAAAGGAGATGCAAGTATATAAAAAGGAGAGGAGAAATATAATCATACACAATCCCATGGACATCACGAGCCAAGGGGGAGAACCTTCCTTAGATTCAACTGAAAATATGGAAGAAGCAAGTAGTGATGATTTGGATGTTCTCATAGCCATTCGAAAAGACTCATTTCACGATTTATCTCATATGATCAGTTATCATCCAGCTATCAGAATTTATCTTTAAAGCTGAATTATACTAAGTTCCTAAAAATTTTCTTGAAGCTTCACTACATGAACACTAGGTTGAAGCCATGACATCTGAACTTCAGGCACTTGAAAAGAATCATACATGAGAGGTTAGTCATCTACCACCAGACAGAAAAACAATTGGTTGTAAATGGGTGTATACTCTAAAATTCAGAGCAGATGGCACATTGGAGAGATACAAAGCAAGATTAGTGGCTTGGGATTATAGTTAATCATATGGAATTGACTACGAGGAGACTTTTGCACCAGTGATAAAGTTCACGTCTATACAGGTCATTATTAGTATTGCAACCCAAAAGAATTGGACTATGTGGCAGCTTGATGTGAAGAATGCATTTTTACAAGAATAACTTAAAGAAGAAGTCTATATGGAATTACCACCTGGTTATGAAAATCCAGAAAACAAAGTTTGCAGATTAAAGAATGCAATCTATGGACTAAAACAGTCCCGTAGAGTCTCGTTTGAGAAATTCAACAATAGTATTATAAACTTGGGTTATCAAAAGAGTGTGAGTAATCACACTTTATTCTTTAAAAAGGGAGAAAAGTTGACATTGTTATTGGTATATGTTGATATTATTGTGACAGGAGATGATTTTGAGGAAATACAAATGCTAAAGGAAGATCTTCATCAGCTATTTGATATCAAGGACATCATAAGACTAAATTATTTCTTGGGCATTGAAGTAGCTTACTTAGGTACAAATATTTGTTTAAATCAAAGAAAGTATACCTTAGACTTATTGTGAGAAGTTAAGATGAAAATTGTAAATCAATTCATGCTCCCATGGATGTTAATCATAAGCTACAATTGGAGGATGGAGCTGATAAAATGGATGTAACCAGATATCAGCAACTAATTGGAAAATTAATATATTTAACTATTACACGCTCATACATAGCATATGCAGTAAGCATTGTAAGTTGATTCATGCAATCACCTTCTAAGTGTTGGAATTCAGGAGTAGTGTAGCGAAAGATATTAAGAACATTGAAGAGGAAAAACATGGGAGACTGGAGGAGGGGGCAGACCTCCAATGGAGGCCACCCCCCTCTCTTTCTCTCTTTCTTAATATCAACCTCTTAACCCTAATACAAACTTTCACCCCTTATATAATAGGTTGTAAAACAAAAAATGACCAAAATACCCTTAGTACTACGGGCAATTACAATAATACGTAAAACATCAAATTTACTAAACTAACCATAAAATCATATTCTTCAACACCCCCCCCACAAGTTGGGAGTGAGATACTTCGAACTCCAAACTTGCCAAAAGATTGATTTTTTTTTAATTTTCCCAACCCTCTTGGGTGTTCGCTTTTCAGCAACCATCCTAGTTGCAATATTCTTCATTAGCCTTCATGGTTGCACCAATCTTTAGCAGCTTCTTAGCTACAACAACTTCAACTCAACCTTCATGGTTGGTGATCTTCAGCAGCTTCTTTAGCTCCGACATCTTTAACTTAGTCTTTCTCACCAATTTTCAGCAGCTTTTATGGCTGCAACATTTTTATTAGCTTCTTTGGCTGCAAATTTCAACAACCTCATGGCTGCAAAACCCATTTTAACAGTCCTCATGACTGCAATCTTTACAAGAATCGACAGATTAGAGACATTCCATCCAATCTGCCCACAACTCCACTTTGGTGCCCACACAGGGCTAGCTCTCGTTCTTGCTTAATTCATCAGTATGGCAATCCATCCAATCTCATTCTTTTATAAAATTTTTTTTGAATTTTTCAGCTCTCTTGAGCATTTTGTCGAACACTTGATGTGCATGTTAATAATCTCTTCTTAAGCATTTCAACGAACACTTGACGTGCAGAAACATTTCATCAAACAGTTAATATGCTGCGAAGACATCTCTCTTAGGCATTGAATCAAACAGTTGGTCTACAATGCTCATTGGTGACTGGTACACTTACAGTCACAAGACTTTGCAATATTTCCTAGATGTCTCATCAGTTTGGCCCATTTAAGCATCAACAATAGCATCATCATCAAGTTTTCTCTCGCACAAATTGGAAGCAGTTGATGTTGAAACTGGTTGTCCATCTTCAAGCCCATCTTCTCTTACAGGAGTATAGATAGCCACAAGACTATAGCCAACATCATCCACATTGGCCTCATACATCCGACCTATCTCACCAGGGATTGAAATAAGGTGGGGACTGCCGACCATGGACCTCAACCACTGAATTCTGCTCTGGCCTTCCTTTCCTCCACTGTAAATGCCACGAATAGCATATAAGTTTGTATGAAAGCCTCTGCCTTCAATCTCTAGCTTGCCTATTTTAGGAAACCCTGGTATGATTGGATCAGACACAGAACATGATGCCTCACTTAATCTCCCAAATATATCGGTCACGATGCATTCACATCTAAGTCGCCTAAAGCAAATTTAGTGAGGTACTGTCAAATCTCTGAGAAAAGCCTCTGATGACAAGAACAATCAGATCACGTAGTCCTGCCATCTTCAACAATGGGATCAACTACACGTGCAGGATCATATCTCATCTGATGTGTTTGGGAAGGCCCTACCACTGGTGGAAGCTCCCAATAGACATCAACAACCAACTCCACATACCTGCTGTTCTCAAAATACTCAGTATGAGATATTGCCTTGTTGCTGTGATTGAAATTGTCTCGCATCTCCCCTCTAACTCCCCACCATTTTTCGCCAGAACTGCACAGTTCATCTACATCCACAGCTTTATCCCAGAACTTTTTCCTTTTTTATTCTCATCCAAGCTTCATCACTGTCTTTAAAGCAGTTGTGGCCACCACCTCGGATATAAAATTAATCGCACATTTGTCTAAACGAATAATGGTCCCCAGTTCCAGTGTCATAATTATTTTCAAAAAACCAAATGCTTGAATCTTGTTTTCAATGCCTGCTTCAGCCTCACTAATAGGCACACCAACAGAACACATTTCATAAAACACTTAAGAGCTTCTTTGGGCTTCGCATTCTGAGCATAACTGCACACCATGGCTTTATGCTTCTCTTGCTCAAGCAACTCTTTGAAGCTTAACAAGACGAGGAATCCATCTCTCTCATGCATTTCAACAAACATCTCGTATGCAGCTTCAATGTCCAAGTTTTCCATATATCCGCCCATCATAATATTGCAAATTTTATTGGGCATTTCATCAAATAATTAGCGTGCAAGTCTGTATTTCTTTTATTCTGAGGTTGCATAGTCCCATTGAAGGGAGCCCTCTAAATTCTCAAACGCATCCTACAAGAGCGGACAAATACGTTACTGGTGGGAATCCCTTTGTGCCCTCATCTAAAGGCTTGTACTGCTTTCTACAACCAGGGCACCGTCCATCCACTTTCAGGATCTTCTTATGGCAGAAAAGGCATTGCCGGAACCCGCAAGAACATAGGAAGAAGCTATAATTCTTGAGATCAAGATATTCATAGCAAATGGGGTAAGAACATGGGAGGAACCACATATACGATTTTTATGCTTTGGCAAAGCCTTGCTACCCAGCTAGCCGACACCACTACCCATACTCATTGACATGCATCCGCAGTCAGTCACTATTGTCACTGGTCCCATCGATCAAGCTGCTCTGATAACATGTTGGAATTCAGAAGTAGCGTAGCAGAAGATCAAACAACAAAGATTAAGAACATTGAAGAGAAAAAATATGGGAGATCGGAGAAGGGGGCAGACCTCCAATGGAAGGCCCCCCGTCTTTCTCTCTTTCTTAATATCAACCTCTTAAGCCTAATACAAACTTCCAGCCTTTATATAATGGGCTGTAAAATAGAAAATAATCAAAATGCCCTTAATACTACGGGCAATTACAATAATACCTAAAACATCAAATTTACTAAAACTGACCATAAAATCATATTCTTCAACACTAAGTACCATATGAACACAATTTTTCATATACTAAGATACTTAAAGCAACTCGTGGATAAGGAATAATGTATTCGTACAAAAATTGAAATCTGTATAGACGCTAATTGGGCAGGCTCTATAGAAGATATAAAATCAACTACAGGATATATAACACTTGTTGGAGGTAACATAGTATCATGGAAAAGCAAGAAACAATATGTTTTGGCAAGGTCTACAACAGAAGCAGAATATAGAGCAATTGCATTAAGAATATGTGAAGGGAAATAGTTGCGCTCTCTACTGATGGAAATCAGTCTATTTTCAAATAATTCTATTCCTATATTTTGCGACAGTAAAGCAACAATACAGATAGCCTCTAATCCGATATATCATAGAGAACAAAACATATTGAACTTTATTGTCACTTTATATAGGACTGTATACAGACTAAAGAATTTCAGCTTGAACATGTGAAGTCAGATAACCAATGTGCAGACATGTTAACTAAGGCTCTTAACAGAAATTCATTGCTCAAGTTCTGTACCAAGTTGGGTGTAAAATCTATCTTTCACCCAACTTGAGGGGGAGTGTTAGGAAATTATAAGAGTTGACGACCTGCAAAGCTTATTCTGCATTTATGCTTTTGTCTAGTATTTTTGTCTCTTTTATATAATTTAAGTATATTTTTAAAGGTAATTTTAAATAAGCTTCATTAATGGCAATTGGGTAAATTAATCTTTTTGTATGCTGATATTTAAAGGGTGAAAACCCTATCAGCTGTAATCTTTTGGAGAAAGGAAATAAGAAAGTGCAGAAGGTGGCGGCAACACTCTGACTGCCGACTGCACCTGAGCCATCTTATTGTATGTGTTGATTCTGCAATTTCAGTTTATCTCATCTTATTTTATGCACACATGACAGTCCCCCCCAATCATATACAAACAAGGTTATGGATATTATATTACTTTTCTAGATCGCACCAGATATGCTTGGCTACATTTTCCAAACATATAACCAATTCTTTTAAAAATCTCAAGAATTTTTGAAAAACTAGAGAGGAATAGGTTTAACTCCTCAAATTTTCTAAACCAAATTTTGGTGGTGATTAAATGTGATATTCGAAAACTATCTTCTAACAGAGTGGCTTATAAGATGTACATTTTTCATAATAACATGTCATATACTTGTAACTCCAGAGGAAAGGTCAACAAGAACAAGAAAATTGCAACTGCAATTGAAAGAAAAACGATGGGGAACAAATGAATCTTATACTGCTGCATTGAGGAAACATTTTATAGACAATATATGCAAAGGGAAAAGAATATAGAACTGAAGAAAGAAAACAAAGATTAGACCTCGGCCTTAATGCCGAATCCAAGTGAAAGAGCAACAGCTATCATTAAGGCAATAAGCGTTTTGTCTTGAGAAGCTTCCCAAAGAAAGACCTAAAAGGCAATAACGATTAGCAAAAACAATAACATGCAACTTGAAGATATTTAACAACCAAATAATTGTCTTACATGACAATAAGAAATATCATAAGTTTATAAAGTAAAATCAAGTTACAAAACTAAAACACTCTCCCCTTTTCATGAGGATATGCACATAAAGTAATGAAGTTCATACAGAAAAACTCTTCCCCTTTTTACGAGGATATGTGTTTGAACCAAATGCCTCCCTCCTTAGAACTAATGTTTCACTATCATCTCCAGGAATTCCTTTATCCAAATCAGTTTTGAGCAATTTTGCCAGCCCTTCAACCTGGAAATACACTGTATAAGCACGGGCTATTCAAATGATAAAACATAGAAAGATTCAATATGTGCTTCAGTCTTCCAAAACTTGCCCTGCCATGTTCTTGTAAGCAAGAGGTATCATGTTCCCGGGTCAAAGCAGCAAGCCTCTCGCATCCAATTCCAAAGCCATGAGCAGCAGGAGGAAATTCCTCTAAAGCACGTGCTGCTGAAGAAGACACACAGATATGATGGAACATGCACCCACCAATCTTTAAGCAACTTAACAAGCTGCTAATACATGAGATCATACAGGAATCAAAACCAAGAAGCATAGACAGATTTCACTGCCTTGTTGGCGAGACAAGATCATTCTCATATGCTCCAATATGCATGTTACAAGTCTCACTTTCGTAGAGATCTTGTCTCATATGCTCAAATGTACGTGTTACAAATCACACATACTAAAATTTAGGCAAGAAATCTAGCAGCAGTTCAATCATTAACATGCATTATCTGATCCATTATATCAACTATTCCATACAACGTACTTTATTTTCATAGTTGGTTAACTGACCAATTCAACTGAATTGACTTGGTGACTCAACCCGATGCACCTGACAACAGATTAGCTGAGTCACTAGGTTTGTGACTCAGAATTGTCCTCAACTTGGCCCAACTAATTACCAACTCTACACATATTTCTATTTTAGTTTCAATTAAATTTTTGAGCAAGTAATTGAGGAAAATTTAACTTGGACAAGTAGAATCATTTAGTTCATTATTTGAGATGTTTAATTGAAGCACATAAAAGTTGAGTAGGTCATTTAGTTCATGCTAGCAGAAGTAAATGTGTTGATTAGTTTTCAAATATGCTTTTTGTGCATATATGCTTTTGTGTATATTTCTCCTAGATGTATAAACTATATTATGCTTTTTGTGCACTAAGGAGCTAATTAGTTTTCAAATCTCTTGACAGCAGTGCTATGCCTGAGAACACTCGTTGTGTATTACAGTGTGATTTAATCAAAATGAAAATTTATTGAAAGGAACGGCAAATCAATCAAGAGTGGCTTGACCCTCTTGTTGGAGTCAACCTTCACTCTGTTTATACTCAAAAAACTCCAAAAATGATTACAGCACTATAAGCCTTTATATAATGGGCTTTCTAACTTAAAAGACTAAAATACCCTTAATAATTATTCTTATCTCAAATCCATCTTAATGTCAAGGTCTCTTCCGTCTTCCACACTCCCCCTTAAGTTGGATGAAATATATTTATAACTCCCAACATGCTACACATTCGGTATAATATATTCTTAGACATTGCCTTGGTTAAAATATCAGCAACTTGATTCTCTGATGTCACATATTGCAAGCATAGTATCTTGTTTGATATTTTTTTCTAATAAAGTGACAATCCACTTCTATGTGCTTTGTCCTCTCATGTTGAATAATATTTATAGTTATGTGTACTATTGCTTGATTATCTGTATATAGTGGTATTTGGAGATTGACTTTTACTTATAGTTCTGTGATTAATGAAATCAACCATATTCCTTCACTTGTTTCTTGAGTAATTGCTCTATACTTTGCTTCTGTGGTTGATCCACAGATTCCTTTTTACTTTTCCAAGAAATTATATTTTCTTCAAATAATGCAACATACCCTATTATAGATTTTTTGTCATTAATCGATCCAGCCCAATCAGCATTTGTGTATAATAACAAATTATTGTGCCCATGATTAGCATATAAGATATCATTTTCGGGAGTATTTTCAAGTATCTCAAAATCTTGAATATTACATCAATATGTTGTTTTCGAGAGTGTATAAAACTGAAGAATTTCACACAAATTAACAGCAGAGAATAACAAGGACAAATTCATAAATTGGGGGTCAGCTCCCTTCTTGGCAACGGTAGCCTCCCTCTCATCTTATTCCAACGTGTTACCCTAATGAACATACTTAGGGCTTTATATAGCAAAAGTTCTAACTTAAATGACAGAAACACCCTTACTTAGTAACACTAATATCCATTGGGATCCAAATTACTCAAGACGTAAACTTAAATATAGAGATGTAAATTATGCAGAAACATAAGATTAGTCTTGATCTCCAACACGCCCCCTCAAGTTGGGTTTTGAAGACTTCAAACACTCAATTTGACAAGAGTTTTCTTTAACTCATTAACAAAAACTGGTTTCGTGAGAATATCCGTCAATTGATGACATGGAGGAGATTGAAGATTCCTTGGAAAACTTTCTTTATAATAAAATGACAGTCTATTTCAATGTGCTTGGTCCTTTTACGAAAGACTGGATTAGAAGCTATTTGAAGAGTTGCTTTACTATTAATGAAAAAGTTTATTGGAGTCTTCTTTCCTAGACAAATCCATAGACCTTCACACATACCTAGGGCAATAACACGATATTGAGCATCTGCACTTGACCTGGCCACCACAGATTGCTTCTTACTTTTCAAAGATACTACATTACCTCCTAAACATACCATATAACGATATATTGACTTTCTATCGACTTTGGAACCTACTCAATCAGCATCTGAATAAATCTCTATATCAAGTGATAAATGTGGAGCATATAATAAACCATAGGTGATAGATGATTTCAAGTATCTCATGATATGGAACATTGTACTCATGTAATATTTAGATGGGGATTGCATCCATCTACTAATATATCTGACTGCAAAACTGACATCAGGACTTGTGATAATAATATATATTAGTTTTCCCACCAATCTCTCATATCTAACAACATGTTCATATGGTTCAACTGAATCATCATTATCTTCCTTCGAGATTTCAATTGGAGTAGAATATATCCGACAATCCTCCATTTTAGTTTCTTTCAATAAGTCTAGAATATATTTTCTTTGACTTAAAAATAAACAATCTTTACTATGAATAATTTAAATCCCCAAGAAATAATATAATCTGCCCAAGTCCTTTAAGTCAAATAACACAGTTGTTTTTTCAGAATAGTTATCCCTACTTTATCATCACCTATAATGATGATGTTATTAGAAATAAAACATTCATTAATCAAATAAGAAGTAACTTACAATATGCGGCCTGCACTATGCCCAAAATTGGCTCCCCTTGTGCAGCCGTCCCCTATCTTCTCATTACATTAACTAAACCCTAATGACGCCTATTAATACCCTGTCTAACTTGATTTCTGAATCTATCCCTAATAAGTATTAACTATTACTAAAATGACATAGCACTCAAAATGACGCGAACACATGCATTACATGACTCGACATGTATTTCATGACTCTATTAAAACATTTCTTAACACTCCCCCTCAAGTTGGGTGAAGGATGTTGATAACACCCAACTTTGATAATATCTCCTTTAATCGTCTCCTGGTAGTAGCTTTAGTTAAGAAATCAGCCCTCTGTTTGATAGATTAAACATACTCCAGCTTGAATTCTTGATTAGATATCTTCTCTCTGATGAAATGGCAGTCAATTTCTATATGTTTGGTTCTTTAATGATAAATTGGATTAGAGGCCATCTGAATTGCTGCACTGCTATCAGAGTATAGTGGTATAGAATGATTAAATGAAAATCCTAGTTCACTAATCAATGAAGATATCCATTTTCCTTCACACATAGCTTGTGCTATAGCTCTGTATTCAGCTTCCGCTATAGATCTTGCAACCACTGTTTGTTTTTTACTCTTCGAAGATACAATGTTACCGCCTAGTAAGGTAACATAGCTTATAGTTGATTTCCTGTCATCATATGAACCAGCCTAGTCTGCATCAGAATAAAGTTAAATGTCCAAATTTGATTATTTTGAATAAAGTAAACCCATTCCTGATGTTGATTTGAGGTATCGAAGAATTCTATACACTGTATCCATCTGATGCTTGGTTGGCGAATGCATATAGCTGCTCATAATACCAACTTCATAAGTAATGTTTGGTTGAGTAATAGTTAAATATATAAGCTTACCAACCAGCTTCTGATATTTGTGAATGTCTTTGAACTCTTCACTGTCATCGTAGAAAAATTTCTGGTTTACTTTCATATGGATGTCACTGAGTTTACACTAAAGCATATGTGTTTCTTTAAGAAGATCCATTAAGTATTTTCGTTGAGTTAAGAAAATACCTTTGTTGGAATAGAGAATTTCTATGCCCAAGAAATAGTGGAGCCTACCCAAATCCTTAATATCAAATAATTTATGAAGATTCATTTTCAACTTTGATATTTCTTCAAGATCATCTCCTGTAACAATAATGTATCAACATAAACAGAATTTATCAAACCAAGCTCTTGGAGACTGTTTCAACCCATATATTGCTTTATTGAGTTTATACACTCTATTAGAATATACAAATTTCTGATCATTCTTGGAGGTAGTTCCATATACACCTCTTCATTTAAATCTCCCTGTAATAAAGCGTTTTTAACATTCAGTTGCCATAAATCCCATCCCAAGTTTGCTCCCATACTGAGAAATATTCTGATTGAAGTAAGTTTAGCCACGGGTGCAAACGTTTCTATATAATCAATGCCATATGACTGACTATATCCTTTAAAACCAATATGGCTTTATATCTCTCCATTGTTCCATCTGCCTTATATTTAATAGTAAACACCCACTTACATCCTACAATATTCCTATGAGAAGATAACTGTGTGATGGTCCATGTATTGTTTTTCACTAGTGTATTCAATTCTTCTTCAATTCCAGCTTTCCATAAAAGGCACTTGATTGCTTCTTCAAACTTTGAAGGGATCTTATGTTTTTCAGCATTCATAACAAAGCTTTGATAACTTTGAGAAGTGTTGGCATATGAAACATAATTAGAAATGAGATACCGTGCACATGATAGAGGAGAGTTATGGCTACTTCCATAATATGACAATTTTTCCGTTCAACAATACCATTTTGTTGGGGTATATAAGGATAGGTAGTCTGATGAACAATCCCCTGTGACCGTAAATATTCTTGTAACTGAGTGCCAATCTATTCTCCCTCATTATCTAACTGAAAAATTTTCACAGAAGCATTGAATTGAGTACAAATAAATTTATGCACAATGGGAAAAATATAGGAAACTTCATACTTTGTTTTTATTAAGTAAACAATTGTAGGACGTGTACAATCATTAATAAAGGAGACAAAATACTTATGACCAAACAAAGAAGTGATTGGACTTGGACCCCATATATCAGAATGAAGAAGTTCAAAAGGTTTAGATCGTCGAGAATCACTTAAAGGATAAGAAGCTCTGTGGTGTTTCCCGAGCTGATAAACTTCACATTCAAACGAAGATTTATTGGACTGGACTCTAAGTTGAGGAATAACATATGAAATTTTTGACATAGGGAGATGGCTCAGACGACAATGCCAAAGACTAATATCAGCATCTTGAACTGTTGTTGCTGAAACACTGTAAGAAGTTGAAGGCTAGAGTGATCTTCAAGAATATATAATCATTTCTGTAGTTTACCATGTTCAAAGATTTTTCCCGTTTTCAGATCCTTAAATACACAGTCAGTAGGATGAAAGGTTACACAACAGTCCAAGGCACGAGTTAAAGAGCTAACAGAAAGCAGATTTATCGAAAAACTGGGAACATGATATACTGATTATAAATCTGAGAAACATGTAAGTACACTTCCCTGTCCAATCGTATATAAGTAAGAACCATCTATCAACTTAATTGGCTCCTGTTTTTGGAGTCATGTATGATGAGAAATACGATAATTCTCCTACCATATGGTCTGTAGCCCCTGAATCAATTATCCAAGTTTTAGAGTGAGAATGTGAGAAGTGGTTACCCTTCACGGTATGTGTAGCCTGTGCCATTATAGCCTGGGACGAAGAAGATGAGGATTTTTCAGATAATTTATGTTCTAGACCCTCTATCCTTTTTATAATGTCTTCAATTCCATCTATGCTTTGAGTTGAACTGTCTACAGAATGAACCGAGGGATTGCGATTTCTATAATAATCAGGTTTGCCGTGTAATTCTCAAGAGTGATCTCTGGTGTGATATGATTTGCCACAATATGAACAAACAAGTTTTTCTTTCTCATCAGAATAAGGTCTTCCATGTCCACGGCCACGACTCTGGTGTCTACCTCTGCCACGGAAATGAAAACTGTCTCCTCTTACTTGAATAGCCTGTTGATCTATACCAAGAACATAATCCCTTTGAAGATTTTTGCGATCTTCTTCTCTAATTAATAAAGAGTATACAATGCCCAGGGAAGGAAGCTCTTCTCTGCCTAAGATATTCAATTTTACTAACTCAAATTCAGAATTTACACCCCACAATAAATAAAATACTTTCTTCTTTTCTATCTCAATATTCCTTTCACTATAACAAGCAGAACACTTGATATTCGTGTAATAAAGGAGTTCATCCCAGAGACCTCGGGGATCTGTATAATAATCGCTGATAGACCGAGTGCCTTGCTTACATTTTCTTATTCTTTCCAGTGTCTCATATTCTTTGGCAACATTTTTTTTTCTCGAATAGGCTTCTGCAACTGCACACCAAATTTCATGAGCAAATTCTAAAATCATAAAAGTTTTTGCAATTGATGGAACTATTGATTGTAGCAACCAAGATGATATTAAAGCATCTTCTCGTTTCTAGGAAGGATATAGGGAATTATGTGTCTCTGGAATCGGAGTGTGACCCATAAGTTGTGCCCATCTCCCCCTTGCTAAATAGCCAGTTCTACAGACCTAGCCCATTCCAAACAATTTCTGCCATCTAGTTTAGTAGTCGTGATTTGAAAATTTTCAGTCTTTTCCAATAAAAAAGATTGTTCACCTGTATGAGAGGAACTTTCAATCCCTTTCCCTTTGTCGACCATTGATCAGAAAGTATATCTACTTTTATCAAGTCTGCTCCTTTAAACTTGGATGTGAATCTGTAAATCTGCCCTAGATCAACATGAATTAGAACTAGGGTGTGGATATAGATGATCACGATTTCAGATTTCACTAGAAGATAACAAACTGTAATCTGTTGTAATTCCAATTCTTGAATATTCACTGCTTTACCAAATCAATTTTTTTACAATAGTCACTCACAATGGCTCAACTTAGATAATTGTTAAGGAAAGTTGTGTAATGCAAGTCGGGTCTATTCATGTCATTTTGAGTCCTATGTCATCTTAGAAATAATTAATACTTATTAGGGGTAGATTAGAAAATTAAGTTAGATAGGGTATTAATAGGTGATTAGGGTTTAGTCAGAGAATAAGAAAAAGGTGTTGGGCAACTGCATCCAGAGTGCCGACTTTCAGACTCTGGGCAGATTGGAGGAATGCAGAACTTTGCAAGTTGTTCCTATTTGATTAATAAATATTTTTATGCTAATATAGTATCAGAGCTTATATGATGTTTTTTTATGATATGATTGAAGAAAATCAGTGAGAAGCGTGTTTTTCAGAAAGTGCTTTGACAAAAATGCGATATTGGGTCCTTCAATCAACATGAATCTACTATTGAATCCTTGAAGACTTACCAGTAGACTTGGTGAATCAGATTATTTCAGAAATTTGATTTGTGAATCTGATTATTTCAGAACTTTTTATTGAAGCAGTGAAATTAGGGAAAATCGATGGTGCATATTGATCTATTGATCAATAGTGAATCGATTTTTGTTAAAATCACGTGGCTCGTTGATATTGATTCATACGGCTGGTTCATAGTGGATTGCTACTTGCATCACGTGGACTACTTCAAGTCATCGTTGTGGATATTGATGCACTTTTCCCATTCAATGGACTTCCTTGTTTGAAATCAGTGTGTGAGACTGGTACACATGTCACGAAACTGAATTTTGGGTATCTTCATCTCAAGGATATAAATTTTAGCCTTTGTTTCATTCATAGAAGAAGACCTATTCTTCTGATTTGCCAAAGTACAAGATTCAGATTTCAAAAGACAGACTCGATTCAGTTTTGTTTCAGACTTCCTGATCAATGGCGGGCAAAGGTAAAGGTATTGAAAGTTCTTTTCATACAGGTGAGCAATCTTGTTCGTTAGAAAAAACAGAAATTCTCCATATTACAACAACTAAATTAGATGGTCAAAATTACTTGGAATGGGCAAGATCTGTGGAACTTGCGATTGTAGCAAGGGGGAGATGGGCACATCTAATGGGTCATACTCCAATTCCAGAGCCTCAAGATATTCTCTATCCTACCTGGAAAAGAAAAGATGCATTTATATCATCTTGGTTGCTACAGTCAACGATTCCATTAATTGCCAAAACTTTTATGTTTTTAGAATCTGCTCACGAGATTTGGTGTGCAGTAGTAGAGGCTTATTCCCAAAAAAAAATGTTACAAAAGAATATGAGATACTGAAAAGAATCAGAAAGTGCAAACAAGTCAATCGGTCTATCAGTGAATATTATGCAGATCTTCGAGGTCTTTGGGATGAACTCCTCTACTATACGAATATCAAGTGTTCTGCTTGTTATAATGAAAGAAACACTAAGATTTAAAAGAAGAAAGTATTTGATTTATTGTAGGGTGTGAATCCAGAATTTGAGTCAGTAAAATCGAATATCTTAGGCAGAGAAGAGATTTCTTCCATGGGCACCGTTTATTCCTTATTAATCAGAGAAGAAGATCGCAGGAATCTTGAGAAGGATCATGTTATTAGTACAGATCAGCATGCTCTTCAGGTAAGAGGAGATAGTTCTCACTTTCGTGGCAGAGGTGGACACCAGAGTTGTGGACGTGGCCGTGGTCGATTTAATTCAGATGAGAGAAAAACTAGTTTGCTCCCATTATGGCAAATCGAGTCATACCAAAGATCACTGTTGGGAATTACATGGTAAACCAGATTACTATAGAAATCGCAATACCTTAGTTCATTCTACAAAAAGTTAGCTCCAAACAATGATGTTATTCAAGAGATTATAAAAAGAATAGAGGGTCTTGAATAGAGATTATCTGAAAAATCATCTTCTTCTTCTTCCCAAGCTACAGTGGCTTATGCTACATATACTGTAAAGGGTAACCACTCCTCTCCCTCTCACTCTAAAACTTAGATAATTGATTCATAAGCTACAGATCATATGGTAGGAGAATTATCATATTTTTCAGCCTACAGGACTCTTAAAGAATATGAACCAATTAAATTGGCAGATGGCACTGTCACTTATATGCTTCAACACGGAAGTGTACCTATATGTATTTCAGATTTACCATCCGGATATCATGTTCCCAGTTTTTCAATAAATCTTCTCTCAGTTATCATCCGGATGTCACGCAGAGGTGGACACCAGAGTTGTGGACGTGGCCGTGGTCGATTTAATTCATATGAGAGAAAAACTAGTTTGCTCCTATTATGGCAAATCGAGTCATACCAAAGATCACTGTTGGGAATTACATGGTAAACCAGATTACTATAGAAATCACAATACCTTAGTTCATTCTGCAAAAAGTTAACTCCAAACAATGATGTTATTCAAGAGATTATAAAAAGAATAGAGGGTCTTGAACAGAGATTATCTGAAAAATCATCTTCTTCTTCCCAAGCTACAGTGGCTTAGGCTACACATACTGTAAAGGATAACCACTCCTCTCCCTCTCACTCTAAAACTTAGATAATTGATTCATAAGCTATAGATCATATGGTAGGAGAATTATCATATTTTTCAGCCTACAGGACTCTTAAAGAACATGAACCAATTAAATTGACAGATGGCACTGTCACTTATATGCTTCGACACAGAAGTGTACCTACATGTATTTCAGATTTACCATCCGGATATCATGTTCCCAGTTTTTCAATAAATCTTCTCTCAGTTAGCTCTTTAACTCGTGCCTTCGACTGTTGTGTAACCTTTCATCCCACTGACTGTGTATTTTAGGATCTCAAGACGGGAAAAATCTTTGGACATGGTAAACTACATAAATGATTATATATTCTTGAAGATCACTCTCAGCCTTCAACTTCTTACAGTGTTTCAGCAGCAACAGTTCAGGATGTTGATATTAGACTTTGGCATTATCGTCTAGGCCATCTCCCTGTGTCAAAAATTCCATATGTTATACCTCAACTTAGAGTCTGGTCAAATAAATCTCTGTTTGAATGTGAAGTTTGTCGGCTCGGGAAACACCACAGAGCTTCTTATCCTTTAAGTGATTCTCGACGATCTAAACCTTTTGAACTTCTTCATTCTGATATATGGGGTCCAAGTCCAATCACTTCTTTGTTTGGTCATAAGTATTTTATCTCCTTTATTAATGATTGTACACGTCCTACAATTGCTTGCTTAATAAAAACAAAGTCTGAAGTTTCCTCTATTTTTCCCATTGTGCATAAATTTATTTGTACTCAATTCAATAATTCTTCGGTTAGATAATGGGGGAGAATACATTGGCACTCAGTTACAAGAATATTTACGATCACAGGGGATTGTTCATCAGACTACCTATCCTTATACACCCCAACAGAATGGTATTGTTGAACGGAAAAATCGTCATATTATGAAAGTAGCCATAACTCTCCTCTATCATGTGCACGGTATCTCATTTCTAATTATGTTTCATATGCCAACACTTCTCAAAGTTTTCAAAGCTTTGTTATGAATGCTGAAAAACATAAGATCCTTTCAAAGTTTGAAGAAGCAATCAAGTGCCTTTTATGGAAAGCTGCAATTGAAGAAGAATTGAATACACTGGTGAAAAACAATATATGGACCATCACACAGTTATCTTCTGATAGGAATATTGTAGGATGTAAGTGGGTGCTTACTATTAAATATAAGGCAGATGGAACAATGGAGAGATATAAAGCCAGATTGGTTTTAAAGGATATAGTCAGTCATATGGCATTGATTATATAGAAACGTTTGCATATTGTTATAGGAGATGACCTTCAAGAAATTTCAAAGTTGAAAATGAATCTTCATAAATTATTTGATATTAAGGATTTGGGTAGGCTCCACTATTTCTTGGGCATAGAAGTTCTCTATTCCAACAAAGGTATTTTCTTAACTCAGCGGAAATACTTAAATAGATCTTCTTAAAGAAACAAATATGCTTGAGTGTAAACTCAGTGACGTCCATATGGAAGTAAACCAGAAATTTTTTTACGATGACAGTGAAGAGTTCAAAGACATTCACAAATATCAGAAGCTGGTTGGTAAGCTTATATATTTAACTATTACTCAACCAAACATTACTTATGCAGTTGGTATTATGAGCAGCTATATACATTTGCCAACCAAGCATCAGATGGATACAGTGTATAGAATTCTTCGATACCTCAAATCAACTTTAGGAATGGGTTTACTTTATTCAAAATCATCAAATTTGGACATTCAACTTTATTCCGATGCAAACTGGGCTGGTTCATATGATGACAGGAAATCAACTATAGGCTATGTTACCTTACTAGGCGGTAACATTGTATCTTCGAAGAGTAAAAAAACAAACAGTGGTTGCAAGATCTATAGTGGAAGCTGAATACAAAGCTATAGCACAAGCTATGTGTGAAGGAAAATGGATATCTTCATTGATTAGTGAACTGAGATTTTTATTTAATCATTCTATACCACTATACTCTGATAGCAGTGCAGCAATTCAGATGGCCTCTAATCCAGTTTATCATGAAAGAACCAAACATATAGAAATTGACTGCCACTTCATCAGAGAGAAGATATCTAATCAAGAACTCAAGCTGGAGTATGTTCAATCTATCAAACAGAGGGCTGATTTGTTAACTAAAGCTACTACCAGACATTACTTATACAGTTGGTATTGTGAGTAGATATATGCATTCGCCAACCAAGAATCAGATGGATAGAGTGTATAGAATTCTTTGATACCTCAAATCAACTTCAGGAATGGGTTTACTTTATTCAAAATCATCAAATTTGGACATTTAACTTTATTCTGATGCAAACTGGGCTGGTTCATATGATGACAGGAAATCAACTATAGGCTATGTTACCTTACTAGGCGGTAACATTGTATCTTCGAAGAGTAAAAAATAAACAGTGGTTGCAAGATCTATAGCGGAAGCTGAATACAGAGCTATAACACAAGCTATGTATGAAAGAAAATGGATATCTTCATTGATTAGTGAACTAGGATTTTCATTTAATCATTCTATACCACTATACTCTGATAGCAGTACAGCAATTCAGATGGCCTCTAATCCAATTTATCATGAAAGAACCAAACATATAGAAATTGGCTGCCACTTCATCAGAGAGAAGATATCTAATCAACAATTCAAGCTAGAGTATGTTTAATCTATCAAACAGAGGGCTGATTTGTCAACTAAAGCTATTACCACCAGACAATTAAAGGAGACATTATCCAAGTTGGGTGTCATCAACATTTTCCACCCAACTTGAGGGGAAGTGTTAAGGAAAGTCATGTAATGCAAGTTGGGTCTATTCATGTCATTTTGAGTCCTATATCATCTTAGAAATAGTTAATACTTATTAGGGGTATATTAGGAAATTAAGTTAGATAGGGTATTAATATGTGATTAGGGTTTAGTCAGAGAATAAGTTGGGCGGCTGCATCAAGAGTGTCGACTTTCAGACTCTAGGCAGATTTGAGGAATGCCTCCAATCTGTGGTACTTTGTAAGTTGTTCCTATTTGATTAATAAATATTTTTATGCTAATAATAATAACATGTCCACGTCCAAACGAACAAAGAACACAATCTGATCAATCCACAACGAACACAATCTGATCAGTCCACCAGGCAGAAATCGGGATTCTGCAACACTTAGAAATATTTTTTCTTCACACTATAAGAATACCTTGTCTACGTCCGCACAGATCAAAAGTTTTGTTGTCGACTCTAGGGCACTCACATGACCTTTAACTTGTTGTTCACATCTACCAACTTTCAGACAACCAAAAAACTACATATTGTCACTTACTTTGTGCAGAAATTACGCGTTTCAATGAAGGATTCTAATCAGACATCTTCCCCAACACAAATCAAAATCTTTGAAACAACAAAATGCAGATTTTCGGACCTTATAGGCTCTGATACCATCTTAGAAATAAAACCTTCATTAATCAAATGAGAAGTAACTTACAATACGGGGCAGATTGGAGGCATTCCTCCAATCTGCACTATGCCCAAAATCGGCTCCCCTTGTACAGTTGTCTCCTATCTTCTCATTACATTAACTAAACCCTAATGACGCCTATTAATACCCTGTCTAACTTGATTTCCTAATCTACCCCTAATAAGTATTAATTTTTACTAAAATGACATAGCACTGAAAATGACGTGAACACATGCATTACATGACTTGACATGTATTTCATGACTCTATTAAAACATTTCTTAACAGATGTCATCTACGTATACCAATAGTAAGATGGTTTTCTTGCCTTGATGTGTATGATCACTGACACACCGTCTGAAGCCCAAACTCACAACACCATCACTAAATTTTTCAAACTATGCTCGCGGAGATTGTTTTAAACTATAAATTGATTTCTTTAGTTTACATACCTTGTGTGGCTTTTGTTCATGGACACACCCAGGTGGAAGGTCCATGTACATATCTTCTATAAGGTCCCCTTAAAGAAATGTGTTATTCACATCCAACTGCTATAAGTCCCATCATTTATTGATAACCACACTTAAGATAATTCTGATAGTATTCATTTTTACCACCAGTGCAAAGGTTTCTGTATAGTCAATACTATATGATTCACTGTAACCCTTAGCCACTAATCTCGCTTTGTATTTTTTTATATTTTCATCAGCCTTGTACAATAAAAACAACAACAATTAAGCCTTTTCTCATACTAGACGGGGTCGGCTACATGGATTCTTTGTTTCCACAGATCCCTATCGTGTGCCATGTTAGCAGTTAACTCCCAATAAGCTAGATCATTCTTTATTGTTTCTTTCCAACACTTTTATGGTCGTCCTCTATCACTTTTAATACTTTCCAAATTTAGTTTTTCTAACCTTCTTACAGGTTCTTCTTTTGATCTTCTTTCTATATGTCCAAACCATCTTAAACGATGTTCTCTCATTTTATCCTCTATTGGTGTCACTCCTAATTTGTTCCTAATAACCTCATTATGTATACGGTCTTTTCTTGTATGACCACTCATCCATCTCAACATCTTCATTTCTGTCACAGACATCTTTTGTACATGTTCGATGATTAATTGCCCAACACTCAGAACCATAAAACATGGCAGGCCTAATTGTTGCTCTATAATATTTACCTTTTAATTTTAATGGTATCTTCTTATCACAAAGAATACCTTATGCTTCTCTCCATTTTAACCAACGAGCATCTATTCTATGCGTAACATCTCCATGAATTCTTTCATCAGCTTTGTACTTTACTAAATACACCCATTTGCATCCTCCTATTTTCCTCTCTGGTGCTTAATCTAAAAGTTCTCATGTTTTGTTTCGAACTAACATTGTAATTTCTTCTTTCATTGTTGTCTTTCACTCTAAATGTTACTCTGCTTCTTCAAATGTTTTTGGAATATAAGTGTTATATGCATTCATAATTTCATCACAAACAATTGATACTTTTTGGGATAATTAGTATATGAAACCATCTTCTGTAAAGAATATTTTGCAGTTTCATGTTTCCCTTTCTGAATATATAACTCTCGTTGGAGGTAATATAGTATCATTAAAAAATAAGAAACAATCAGTTGTGGCAACGTCAACAACAGAAGCTGAAGGAAAGTGGTTGCGCTCCCTACTAATGAAAATTGGTCTATTCTCAGATAATTCTACTCCTATATTTTGTAACAGCAAAGCAGTAATACAGATAGCTTCTAATGTGGTATATCATGAGAGAACAAAACATATTGAAGGAAATATAGTATCATGACTCTCTGAAGGAATATATAACTCTCGTTGGAGGTAATATAGTATCATTAAAAAGTAAGAAATAATTAGTTGTGGCAACGTCAATAACAGAAGAAAAATATAGAGCAATTGCATCAGGAATCTCTAAAGGAAAGTCGTTGCGCTCCCTACTAATGGAAATTGGTCTATTCTTAGATAATTATACTCCTATATTTTGTGACAGCAAAGGAGTAATACATATAGCTTCTAATCTGGTATATCATGAGAGAACAAAACATATTGAAATTGATTATCACTTTATACGGGACAACATACATACTAAAGAATTTCAGCTTGAATATGTAAGGTCAGAGAGTCAATATGCCGACATGCTCACTAAGGCACTTAATAGAAATCTACTACTCAGATTACCTTGCAAGTTAGGTGTAACATTCATCTTTCACCCAACTTGAGGGGGAGTGTTAAGCCTATGAACGAGGGTGGATGACATACAAAATGGGTCAGTTTCTGTGACTCTTCAATAATTTTGTTTTATGTTAATTATGTTCTATGTTTTCTAACTTTTACTTTATGTTTTTAAAGGTAGATTTAAATAAGCCTCATTAATGACACTTAGGTAAATTACTTCTTTTTATTACTGTTATTTAAAGGGGTGGAAACCCTATGTGTAAAAGACGTGTTTTGAAGAGGAAGAAAGAGCACACGGCGGCGGCTGCACAGAGACAGCCGACTGCCCCTTGGCAATCTTCTCAAGTTCATTGAATCTGAACTGTTACAGTGGTATGTTTTATTTTATGCACATATACCATAACCTCGAGAAATTGAAGAACTATTTTCTGCTTTCCAGAGCTGTTGTTGAATTTTAGCATCTGACGCAGCAGATTGAAGACAAACACTTGGGACTTTTTAGCACTCAAATTATCATGATTCGTGGAAAGCTGCATCTTTACTTCAATCTAGCTTAAAATAGTAAACTAATACACAAGAGAACCTGAAATCGGAATCATGCAATAGGATAAGACTTGGCAAGGAATGGCACAACAAAATCATGCGTTACGCATGCCACATGAAATTTAGTTTAGCATCTTCCACAACAAAGACAACTTGAAATCAGGATGCATTATTAACAGATTTCAAGGTCTTATTTCCAAGAGATCTTGTAGTAACTTGAATTAAGGCCTGGAAGAGCACCTCTTACCAAAGTCCATAGGCTTGTGAGGATAAAACAACATAAAATGTTAAATTGCATGCAGTAGCGACAAACTGACAATTCACATATAACAGAGGGAGGAAAGAGCTATTTGTAAGAAGGAATTTAATAGCAAACTGCAAACCATACCAGAGGACAGTGCTTTTCCAGCCTCCTTGAACAAAAATGCTGCCTGACACGTAAGAGTAATGAGGTTCAGAATTGAAAAGCATGATGATTGTAAAGGAACTATTGCTAATTGAAAAATCAACACTAACTCTTATCGCTTGAGCATGTGCCCTTATTTTTCTTCTTGTTTGATTCTTTTCTTCTTCCTTTTTCAGATCTAAAGTGTAGCGGAACCGGCGGGTGGCATTCAACACGAGTGCGGCTTTCTGTTAAAAAGAATTCAAACAGCAAATGTTTTAAACAAGTATTTCAGCAGCGGAAATGCATCGTTAATGGCATACACAATTTAATACACAAACAGCAAAGCCAACCAGAAGTATTAATTAATAAATGAAGATCTAAAAAGCGCATGCAAAGGATACTGAGACATTTTGATCTCAGTATGGCTACTGGTTTCCACGCATTTGTGGAAATGACAACATCAGTCGATAGCTATAAGTTTAAGAAGAAATCCATAACCACGAAAGCAAGTTGAATGGTGATAATTGTTAATGTAATACCGTTGGGAAGCCCCAACGGCTAGTAGCCGTTGGAGCTACCCAACGGCTAGTGCTGGCCCAGCCAGCAACTAGCCGTTGGATCCCAACGACTAGTGCTGGCCGGCCAGCACTAGTTCAGCCCATTTGATGATCTTGCTTCTTGCTACTTACTTGCCTCTTGTAAAGTGTCTATAAATAAGACCTCATTCCATGAATAAATTATGCAGTCTTGCACTGCTTCTTGATTCGTTTTGTGTATACTTCCGCTCTTGTCAATCATTCTTGAAGATAGACATTCGTCAGTGAATGTCATTTGACTCTCGGCGACTCGGTAATATTGATTGATGCAACATCAACCTTTGATGATCGACAATTATTCACATGGTATCAGAGCCTCGGATCGAAGAAAACGAGTGCATCGGGAAGCGTGCCGAAAGTGCAAAAATTGAAGATTTGCATCAAACTTGAGGTTAGTCTTAAATATTCATTTTTTGCACAAATGGAAGGCAAAAATGAGTCGTTTAGATGTATTCTAGACCCAAAAAGTTATCAAAGTTGGGCTAGAACAATGAAAAAATATTTTTTATCAAAAGATTTTTGGGATTACATTGATGGGACTATAAAAGAACCAATTTTGGACATTGATGGCTTAGATGATGATGAAATCATCAAAGCACATGAGAAATTCAAAACCGATTTGAAATTGTGGGAAAAATGAATGCAAAAATCACATGGATCATTTGTCAAAACGTGGATGAAAAACTTAGAAATCGGATTAATGCTTTTGAAAATGCGTTTGAAACTTGGGAATATTTGAAAAAGCTTCATTCTCAAGATGATTTTGTCTTTCAAATTGATCTTATGGAAAGAATGATTATGCTCAAACAAGAGAACCTAAGCATTAGGGATTATCACAATGCATTTTCGGAACTTTGGACTCAATTAAGGAGTTTTGACAAATTTGGAAAACTTCACAAACTAGACGAATTTCAAGAATTTTTGGAAAATCAATATTTTTTCTTGTTTATGCGTGGTCTAAGAGACGAATTTGAAAACATTAGATCAAGCCTTATACATAGGAAACCTAGACCTAGAGGGGATACCTTTCTTGCCGATCTTGTTATGGAGGAAACAAGATTGAAAAACATGCATGTTGCAAAAGAAGCAGTACTTGCCGCATCAAGACCCGGAGCAAATTTGAAGACTTACAAGCCTCCACATACCAAGAACAATGAAGGCACATTCAAGAAGCCCACGGGACCATGGCCTAACAAGGATACAATTTGCCATTATTGCAAGGAAAGTGGACACATTAAAACCACTTGTCCTCTACTCCGAAAAAGGGGTGGAAACGTGGGAACCGTGGAAGAAGGAGGTGTCTTACCCAACAACATAAAAGCGTACATAGAAGAAATTTTTAAAGAAAAAGCAAGCATCTCCGGGAATGCTCTATCTACTTCGCAAGGTATGTCTTGGTTTTTAGATTCTGGTGCATCTTTTCATATGACACATAGTGAAGATTCTTTGGTTAATTCTTGTGAAACCATTGGAAAACATGTGTTTACGGCCGATGGAACAAAACTCCAAATCAAAAAATTAGGAAACCTTGAAAAACAAGACTTTAAAATTCAAAATGTAAGTTTTATACCTAAGCTAAATTTAAATCTACTTTCGGTTGCTCAAATATGTGATAACAACTGTATAATCACTTTCTCATCCCAACATTGTGTGGTGCAGGATCACCTATCGAAGAAGGTGATTGGTCAAGGCCATAGAGAAAGTGGACTATACAAAATGGACTATCTTGTTATGCCAAATTCGGGTTTTTGTAACATAACCCAAGATGCTAGACTATGGCATAAAAGACTTGGACACTTGAACTCTCAAAAGATGTGTAACATTCCTTTGATGAAAAGCATTAGAGAGAAAAATTTTGAATGTAAAGATTGTCTTCTTGGAAAAATGCATCATCTTCCATTTGGAGAAAGAAATTATGTACCAAAGAAAGCTTTTGATTTAATACATTCGGATGTTTGGGGCCCCGCGCCCATTGTTTCTAAAGGAGGATTGCAATACTATGTGATTTTTGTGGATGACTTTACTCGATTTACATGGATATATCTTTTAAAACACAAATTCGAAGTATTTGAAAAATTTGTAATATTTTGTAACATGATCAAAAACCAATTTGGAGCAACCATTAAAATCTTTAGATCCGATTCGGGAGGAGAGTACATGTCTAATGAATTTCATAACTTTATTGAAACTAATGGTATTATTCACCAAAAATCATGCACTAAAACACCTCAACAAAATGGTCTAGCAGAACGAAAACATAGGCATATTATTGAAACTTGTAGAACTATGTTAATTGCTAGTAAGGTTCCTAAATTCTTATGGGCCGAAGCTACTCTTACCGCCATATATCTTATAAATAGAATGCCTTCATCTAACCTTGAGAATACTTCACCTTTCGAAAAATTGTATAACATCCCTCCATATTATGAAAGACTTAGGGTTTTTGGATGTAGATGTTTTGTGTATACAGACAAGAATGACAAATTGTCACCTAGAGCTATTGAATGTGTTTTTCTTGGTTATGGCATTGACAAAAAAGGATATAGGTGTTTTGATCCTATAGCAGACAAATTGTATGTGTCCAAGGATGTGAAATTCTTTGAGAATGACATTTATTATGAGTCCAAATCCTTGGAAAATTCGGAACCTTTCATTCCTAAAGATATTTTTGAGTTAGAAGAAGATAATGATTGTGACTCAGTAGATCATCAAGACATTCAAGAAGATCATGTTGAAAACAATGATGTTTCACACACCACTGTTGATACTCGGTCAATTGTTGAACCCTTTCCCTCAAATTATCCCAGACGACCTAGAACAACCCATTACGCCCACTGAACCTGATATTACAAGCTTTGAACCCAGGGCTTCAAGACCACCTCAGCGATTTGTGTCATATGAATCTTTTGAACCACAACGAAGAAATTTGATTGCCACCCTTCGTCAAGTAAAGGAACCTAGGTTCTATCATCAAGCTAAAGGTATTCCAGAATGGGAAGATGCTATGAAAGATGAACTCAACGCCCTAGACAAGGCTCAGACATGGATAGTTGCACCCCTGCCTAAAGATAAGAAAGTCATTGGATGTCGATGGGTATATAAAATCAAAACTCACAGCAACGGGCACATTGAGAGATACAAGGCTAGATTAGTTGCTAAAGGTTATGCCCAAGAATATGGAATTGACTATGATGAAACGTTTGCCCCAGTAGCTAGAATGACCACGATTAGAATTCTCATTACCATTAGTGCAATAAAAAAATGGAATATATACCAACTTGATGTCAAGAATGCTTTTTTGAACGGTTACTTGAATGAAGAAGTCTTCATGAGTCCTCCTCCTGGCATTACTCTCCCTCTTGGTCATGCTCTTAAATTACGAAAAGCCTTGTACGGTCTGAACAAGCTCCAAAAGCTTGGTTTGATCGATTTGAAAAATTCATGCATTTGCATAATTTTGTGACTTGCTATACTGATACTGCATTATTTGTACGCAAAACACAATCTGGTATTGTTATCTTGCTTTTGTATGTGGATGACATGATCATCACAGGAAGTGATGAAGTGGGAATTGCTGAAGTTAAACTTAATCTGCATCACGAATTTGATATGAAAGACTTGGGTTTGCTGAATTACTTTTTAGGTATTGAGATAACCAAAAATAGTTGTGGATACTTTATGTCTCAAACCAAATTTGCTAACGATATTGTTGAAAGATCTGGGATTACAGATACTAAGGTTGTTGACACACCCGAAGTCCTAGGCACCAAACTGCGTTCCACAGATGGTGAGAAATTAGAAGATCCCACCCCTTATCGACAGCTTATAGGTGCACTCACTTATCTCACCATTACTAGACCAGACATTTCTCATGCAGTACACACAGCCAGTCAATTTCAACAGGCACCTACTTCTGTCCATATGAGTGTTGTTTTGCGAATTATTCGATATATTAGAAACACTGCTCATAAGGGGGTCCTCTTAACTTCCTCTTCATCTTTTGATTTATCTATATATACGGATGCTGATTGGGGTGGAGATGTCAACAATAGACACTCTACCACTGGTTTTTGTGTGTTTTTAGGTGAATCTCTTGTTTCTTGGAAGTGTAAAAAGCAACAGAAGGTGTCCCTCTCATCCACAGAAGCTGAATATCGAGCCATGGCTACAGCTGCGATGGAGATTTCTTGGATCACATCCCTTCTAGCAGACATGGGCGTTCAGGTCAAACACCCCGCCATCATGTATTGTGACAACAAAAGTGCCATGTACATTGCCTCCAATAACACTTTTCATGAGAGGACGAAGCACATCGAGATGGACTGTCACTTTGTTCGAGAAGAGTGTCTAAATAAGAAGATCTCACTTTGTTATGTCACATCTGAGATGCAGCTCGCAGACTTTTTCACCAAATCTCTTTCAGCTTCTCGATTTCAGTTTTTATTAGACAAACTTTCAGTGTATACCCCGTAAGTTTGAGGGGGGGTGTTAATGTAATACCGTTGGGAAGCCCCAACGGCTAGTAGCCGTTGGAGCTACCCAACGGCTAGTGCTGGCCCAGCCAGCAACTAGCCGTTGGATCCCAACGACTAGTGCTGGCCGGCCAGCACTAGTTCAGCCCATTTGATGATCTTGCTTCTTGCTACTTACTTGCCTCTTGTAAAGTGTCTATAAATAAGACCTCATTCCATGAATAAATTATGCAGTCTTGCACTGCTTCTTGATTCGTTTTGTGTATACTTCCGCTCTTGTCAATCATTCTTGAAGATAGACATTCGTCAGTGAATGTCATTTGACTCTCGGCGACTCGGTAATATTGATTGATGCAACATCAACCTTTGATGATCGACAATTATTCACAATAATGTGACTCAGCTCAGTTATAAAATTGTTGCCAGCAATTTGTAGCATGAAAGCAAGATAACTAAATCTTGGATAGGAATCGCAAGATTGTATGGTTCTTTCAGTTTATAGGATAAGGCCGAATTTGTTGAACTGCAAAGTCCTTTTATTCTTTGGCTCCATATTTTGGTACTTTTTGTTCTCCTGCCAGCTGGACATGCGACCACGGCTACTTCAGCATGCGCCTAGAAGTCATCCCCACAGTTAGTCCACCCATCCTGAGAACTTCTAAAAGTATCACCTGTCTTCTTCTCTTCTTCAAGCACCGGGGACAGTGCCCACCACCACCCCAGTGATGCATTACATTCTTCGTAAAAATAAGACGAAAGGAATTACTGGCGTTTCAAGGAGAGGTTTAAAGTGGAAACACACAGCGAGGAGAAAATGAGATTCTCACTCGTCTAACACAGCCCAATTAGAGAAAAAAATAAAATTTCCTTAAACTTTCAAGTGTCCATAGGCACCGAATTCCTCTCTCTCTGCTTTTTCTTTTTTTTTAAGCAGTTTTCATGTACTTTCTGGACATTTGATTAATAAAATCAACTGATACCCATGTTCAGCAAAGCAAAGTTTTCATATCTTCTCTCTTTGATCCACTACGAAGCGCCTTTGAAACACATATTTTATATTCTTTTTCAATAAGACCATCGTATGTTGTCAACGCTATGCTTAAGCACCTGCTTCAGCATGGTCAACGCTCTAAAGCGCCATCGTTTAGCAGTGTTCATCTTAAATTGGCCTAAGCGCCTGTTAAGAACTTTGAATTGACTGGCTAGGGGCGGAAAGTTGGTCGTGTTGACATTTTTCTTTCTCCCTTTTTTATTCTTCATATTATTTTTTTTCATTCATCTACTTCTTCCTCAATCTTCTCCTTCTCATTCCTCCTCTTTTCATCGTTTCTCTTTTCAGTCCGTTCTAAGTTTCTAGTCTATGGTTGCATAATTCAAATGCCTCCTGTGATAATACCTTAGTGGTTTTCTTCAAATACCATACGTTTTATTTTTAAATAATTTGACAATGTAACATATTTATCTTTTAATATCAATTTACCACTAATGAAATGTCCCAATATGTAACGGGAGATTCTGTTAAGGCATTATTCGATATTTATATATATTTACATTTCTTCGAATACCACGCATTTATCATTGAGTGAATATCAGTGTGGCGCTAACGCAGAGCCCTTACAACAGTTGAGTGCATGGGAACAAAGCCACAAATACCCAATGCTACAATTCCCAAGCCATCCACAGTTACAGAATCCCGCATTCAAGCAGAAGAAAGGATGCTGAAAATTTAACAAAACGTTACCCTCCATCGCTTGAGACGCTCCAAGGACGCCTTCTTCGGCGGAATATGAAAAGTCCCGGCGTCATCATCGGAATCGCTACCGTTTGCTCTACCGCCGGACTCTACATCCCGGCGGTGCCGATTTTCAGGGGACGGCGAGAAGCTCATCGTATCGTTCCTGGCAGCAGAGAAAACGGTTTCTCGGCAGGGATGATAAGGACGGTTAAACAGCCAAACAAACGAAACCAGTACGATCGAGCAAAAAGAGTTGAAGTTTCAAACTTTTTTCACGATAACGAATAGAAAAGGGGCGAAAGAGATTTTTCTCGCGCGATGAATGACAAATTCAATGTTCCATTCATCGTTATTTGATTGCTCTCTCTCTCTCTCTCTCTCTGTGTCGCAAACATTCGAGGAAGGTTCGTGCGAGCTTCCCTTCGAGGATATGAGATCCCCTTTTATATTTTTTTCTTTCTTTTGGACGTATTTCTTCATATTTAGAAGAAACATCGCTGCCTACGTCGATTGCTACATAATTATACTTTCCTGAAATCACCATCTTCTCTGTGGCGCCCGCGCATCAATTCTCAGTGGTTGGGTACCGGAAGTACTCTCACCGGGTATGGGACCGGAACAGTACCCTTCTCATAATAGCGCCCATATATATTCATTTGATGTAATTCAATTCATTTCATGCTTAAATTTATTCTAGTTTTTTACAATTGGATCGATGTTAAAAACGATGAAGATTTAAATTTCAAAAAAAATCCCTTAAAAATTAAATGTGAGTAAAAGACATGATGCTACATGGCGTTTTGGTTTCAAATTTTCCCAAGCAACTATATGGATCGAACCATGAAAATGTTTGAAAAGATTTAAGTATGCATGAATATTAAACATGAACATATATATATATATATAAAGAGGCTTTTCATATTCCGCCGAAGATTATGATGGTGGTGCTGGGACTTTTCATATTAAAAATCCCACAAAAACCTAATACTATAATTTAAATTTAAATTTAAATCTTTTTTGTACCTTTTGCATGTACAGTAAATGCACTCAACACTATTTATTTTTTTACTTAAAGATCTTTATCGTTCATTTTTAATATCAATTTTTTTATAATGTTTAAGATACATTACCATATGCACAATCCTTTTACTATCCACACACTTTTAATTTAAAAATACCAAAAATACTCCTATAACTAGTTCTCTCTTCTCCCTACACTTCCAATGTTCCTTTCTTTTTACTCTTATAACCAACATTTCATTTGTTTAGAGCTATTGTTGCTTTTTTCACGGCTAATGAATACACGATTATTATCTTAGAAACCGCAATAGAGATTTATGAAACAAAAGGAAGAAAAATAAATAGATGATTGATCTGATCAGTTTTTGGATTTTTAAGGTTTTAAGAGGTTGATTTTTAAAAATATTTTTTGTATTTTTGGAGGTTTATATTGTTTTTTTAATTTTTTCTACTTTGATTGACATTTCATGGTTTTGAGTCAAATGATTCACGCACTAGATTTTTTATTCGAAGTGCAATACAAATGTATCTCTCCTTAAAGAAAAGACATAGTTGAGACGTCTCTCTCCTAAAGGGAGATGGTGTAGCCTGCATCTCTATCAAATGAGAGATACATGTGTTATGTGTTATACATTCTTTAAACCTTATATCCTTTTATGTATTGTAAAATAGAAAACAACTCAAGCAAAAGCATTTACCGTTGAATAAATTCTTGGAAGATGATAACTGAACAAAATATTTATTATATTGAAACTAAGAAGAAGTTGGTTGTAGTGCACTAGATAATGTATTCTTTGACTAGTTCATCAATAAGGTTGAAGAAATATTTATTGACTACGAGGATGATGGACTTGACTATTTACTCACGTTTGCGATAGAAAAGATGTTTAGCAATCGTAATTAACTTTTTGAAAAGAACATAATATTGTTATTATTATTCTTTGTTTAAAGAGTAGTATGGCTTGGATGTGAAAGGAGTGACAAATATAGAATAAATAAAAATATTGATATTTAAAATAATAGGTTGATGAGCATTAAGAAAGTAAACTGTCTATTTTTATTGACATAAAATGATGTTGTCCATGGTTATTGTGAGTTGAATGTAATCAACGAGACACAACATCATCTAGGCTTATATCTTGAAGGTCATACTTTTGTGGAAAAATGGAATAAATCTGAGTATACTATGACAAAGGACCTTACAAAAATCATTAAAGTTGAAATATATTTTTATATATTTGAAATGGATTGATGAGGCTACTAGATTATATGTTTACCATGTATGATGAAAATTAGAAAGAAAGATAGTCTTGAAGTGTTCTATAACTACTAAATGATAGATTCTCACCAATAGCATGCATGGTATTGAAAAATCTCATATATGAATATTGTTAGTGACATTATATGGCACGTAGTCATTAATGACATTTATGC
The DNA here is from genome assembly GCA_036023115.1 of Brasenia schreberi. Taxonomy (NCBI): domain Eukaryota; kingdom Viridiplantae; phylum Streptophyta; class Magnoliopsida; order Nymphaeales; family Cabombaceae; genus Brasenia; species Brasenia schreberi. Next base: position 33,565,948 of record JAYKKT010000090.1, on the reverse strand, counting down.
CGCTATTATAAGATATGTGAGCAACTAGTTATCTATGAGAAATGCGTAGTATATGTGCTAATATCATGCTACATGGTATTTTCTAACGGTAATTACAATATATTTAAATTTTATAATGTTATTTATCCATTCATTTTATCCAATTTGAGATTAAGTTGATAGTTCTCTGATGCTACATATCTTTTCAACTTAACAACAACATCAACCTGAAAGCATTGAGGATTGGAATCAACAATTTCATTAATGTATTGATATGTATATACAAATGAGAGGAATAGACGATGATGTTGTACACGACATTGAGGACGACAATTAAATATTATTCACAGTTTGTAAATATAGTTATTTTCAAAAGTATTATTTCATAATTGTTGTATATAATGAGATCCAAGAATAATGAACCAAAATTTCACACATCTTCACCATTATCATCACATATAGTCAATTGATATGCTCGTTGGTAGCGTTGTTTATATTATCTAGTAACTTGAGTAATGTAGGGTTATCCGATAATGACTATGACACGAGCTCCTAATGTACTAAAGTTGGTACTAGTGTGTTATGTATTACGGTAAAACACTGGTATAAGTAAATAATTATGAAAATTAGTATTATAATTAAATAAAAACAAAGTTAAAGACCATATTAATATATACAATTATTTATTTACCTATATGAAGAATGATATATCTTGTTGCCTAGATGAAGTTAGACAAGTTAGACATAACTAATTATAGAATCTCTTAGAATAAACCGATGCATCCGAGAAATATCACTCTATATATAACTCATCGCACTCATGATAATACGTTGCTTGAAGCCCAAAGTGATCAAGCTTAACACAGAGGGATACATTCCTCGATTGTAGATATGGGTTGCCAAGCATAACATTGAAGTCTAGGTATGGCCGGAATGCATGTCTCCCGACCCGCCTGGTTGTAGATACGGGTTCATCCAAAAATTGGAAAAATATTAGGAAACGCTTACTCGTCCAGGCTACAGTACAATACCGAGCCCATAATGGGCTATTCACTCAATCAACTCTAATGAAAAATACGTAGAAACGTTTTGACTTTACGTGACCTATTTATTGAGAGTATGTAGAGAGCTCTATCAAGAATACGTAGAAACAGTATACTTCGTCTGCTTGAGAACCACCGTATCAAGACATACTAAAGTGGATAACCAAGGACTGGGAGATGCATCCATCCGTCCACACACATAAATATATATACACACAGCAGCGGATCCTCATTGAGATGAGGTGGGACACCTGCCCCATCTGAAATTCGAAAAGCCAATAAAAATATTAAAAGACACAATCGAATCCACTGCTAGTATACATAATTCACCTCATCCTAAATGGTCGAACAGCCTTACTCCACATAAAATTCTAGATCCACCACTGCACACACATATACACATACATGTATATATATAATATTAGAACCACTTCGTCTATAATGTCTACCACCATTGATGGTTTGGTCAAGTGTGCTCGTGTTAAGTAGCTCTACTTCTTTTCCTTTGGAAGGGAAAGTGCAGGCAGTCACATGCAGTTGTTGGATCTACATAGAGCCAAAAATCAGAAAAATTAGTGGACACCACCCTTGGTTGCAGAGCTATAAACAAGTAAAGAAATAAAATATCAATGGGTTTAAATAAGTTTTTGCTTAATATCTATCGTTAAAAATATGTTTTCCCTCAATTGGCCGTTTCAAAAGCTTATTTCCTGACTGGCATTCTTGCACCTTAGTGTGTTGCTTATTAGATGATAGCTTCTGTTTGTATTTCTTGCCTTCATAAGAATGGCAAGCATTTAATTGGTGGTTGACCTCTCCAGCAGTTGACACTATAGGGTATTTATTACTAGTCTTTATGTTAGTATCTCTACCTTTGACGATCCTCTCTACTTGAGCCTACTTGAATTGATTGCGAGCATGTTGCCTCCATCAGGCCTTTTGCTTTTCAACATTGATCCCAATTATCCATTTTTTTTCTTAAGGATGCATGTGTACTTGAATTGATTGCGAGCATGTTGCCTCCATCAGGCCTTTTGCATGTGTACCGACACTATAGGGTATTTATTACTAGTCTTTGTGTTAGTATCTCTACCTTTGATGATCCTCTCTACTTGAGCCTACTTGAATTGATTGCGAGCATGTTGCCTCCATCAGGCCTTTTGCTTTTCAACATTGATCCCAATCATCCATTTTTTTTCTTAAGGATGCATGTGTACCGATTCCAACATTTGTGTCAATGATTTCCACTAAAATCTCAAAATTGTATTTCATATATATTTAAATTTTCTCTACTATGTTGAAAACCGTCACTTTTTTGCACTCCTAGTGTTAGCTCACTTGGTAGGGAGCTCGACCACAAGATGAAGTTCTTGAGTTCAACAGCAAGCACGTGCAAACCTCACTTTGGCCTCCCTGTAATAAAAAAATCAAAAACTTTATTTGTAAAGTTTCTCTCTAAAGTTCAAGTAGTAAATTGTTTTGCTTGTCTCGTCTATTAATATTAACACAACGTAATTTGCATTTAACATGACACTTTAGCTTAAATACGTTTTGTTAGTTCATCTACAACCAAAGTAAACTGATATAAACTTGATATTGATCCTTCATGTTGTTCTATATAAATTGATTATCGCAAATGCATCCTGTTATTGCTCCATCCTATGTCTTTTGTAAGGTTGATTGAGGTTGACATTTATAGGAGACTCTTTGCTTCTACAAAGTTCTTCAAGAGTATCTGATCGTGTTGTTGTTTAGGCTATACTTTAATATTATTTATTGAAAGATAAAGAAAATTTGTCACGAGATTAAAAAATAATCTCAAATTTAACCATAGAATCTTATAGTCTACGGTCTTTTTAACATTACCACGTACCTTTTACAAAACCAAAACCAACCCTTTCCCCACACTAAGTGAGGTCAGCTATATGGACTTCATCTTATACCATATTAGCATTAATCTAACACCCACAAAGCAACATCAAATTTTATTGGTTACTCTCAACAATTGAGAGACTTTACTCTCCTTCAATATCTCATTTAGGACACCTCTTCACAAGAAATCCATCTGCTTTCTTCAAATCTCCAAGCCATATCGAGTGTCGCTCATATTTTTTCTTATTAGTCTTACACCAACAATTTTTTTAATAACGTTATTAGTCTCACGTCTCAAAGTGCAGGAGTGCACACGTGAGCACGCATGCTGGTGAAGCCCAACTTCCCTCGACAACCCTTAGTTGCGATAAAATTTAATCGGAAGTTCTTAGTCTTTGTGGTTGATGGAAATTAGCAGATTTTCGTTAAATCAAGCAACCAACATTAGTAGTTATCCAGTACAATCAAATCAAAGAAGAGAAAAAGCTAAAAGAATGGGAAAACAGTTGGGATGACTGTTTTGTTGTCAGTTCACGCACAGCAATTTCAGATGTCAACCAGTAAAATTTAACAAATGTTCACGTCCTTCAATTTTCAAGCGTGCTTCTTCTTGTGGCAGCTTGCCCTGGCTGCTTGCCACATTCTTGATGATGGCGAAGTGGAGATCAAACTCAGCTTTTAGTTCTGCACAGCACGATCCGATCCATTTCTCTGCAACATTGGTTGAAACGCTATCCTGACTATCTTTCTCATGCCCTTCAATGGCTGGCCTTATTTCATCATATAAAGAATCCAGTTGCGTCTTGGCAAGGTTCCTAGCTTCCTGTTTAAATCATCAAATTTACATCCAGCAATATATTAGAAACAAAAAGAAAAATGCAAGAACCGCTGCACCTAGAACATCTCAAAGGTGATAACCAAGGGGTTTAAAGATAAAGCCACAACCGGTTAAAACTTGACCGGAATAAACAAATGAGAGAATCAACTGTCGACCATGCATTATGACAAGAATTAGATGAAACGTGAGTCCCGCATCATATTCAAGAGAGAGAGAGAGATGATAAAAAGGAAAACAGGCGATGCACAAAGTACCTCTAATGCCAAAATCTCTTCTTATGCTAGTTTTGATGGCAAGAGTTGGCTAATAAGTTTTACGTTGACTTGCTTTTGCACGGGATGCTTTGACCTTCCACCCAGATTGCTCTGTGAGAGTCTGTTGCAGGTAGCTTTCGCTTGATGGTCATGCGATATATTTCTACCATCAATAAGGGAGGGAACGCTTTTATCTGAAAAGACTTGAGAATCTCGTGACTGCATTTTTGCATCTTCATCTTCCTCCAGTTTTATATCCTCATTCATCATATCATCCTCTGTTGAACCTGACACGAGGGTCAGGAATGACGTTTTGAATATCAAAAACCGTTCCACTCATCGATATGATGATATGAAAGTCTATCCGTCAGATTACCATCCTGTTTTCCATTTACCAAAGAAGAATCTTTTGATAGATCCATAGGTTTGAGGAGCTTTGAATTTGGTACATCTTCAGAATCATAGAGAGGGACATTCTCAATAGAGAACCTAAACATATGCAAAAAAATTCTGCTCAGAACAGTAGGCACACACACTCGGAGGCACACATAGGCACCCAACTTTCGCACATGCATGCAATGACGTCATATGAGCGTGTGCATGGTCAAAGTGAGTGGACACCTTTGTGCTTTTCTTTATCTGTTCTCACAAATAAAACGTCAAAAACAAAAATCGATACTAAAGAATATGTCTAACGATACTTGAAAAATATAACCCTTTTAGAACAGCGTATAGCATCAGAAAGGTAAATCACCTGCCATCATCATCTTCCCAGAGGTACGTGTCCTCCTGCAAACATGCATGAATATTTCAATAAGCTACTATAAAACTCTAGAAGGATCCGTGAAATCATAGCTGGCTCCCTCCTTGACTCGAATTGAACTAACTGGAGAATTCCTTTTAATACATGTAGATAAATTGAGAAGTTCATCTAGAATATCAAAAAAATATGAAGAAAACATGGATGAGTGTAGAACTATAATGATGACAAATTGAAATGTGCTAATGCTTATACGAAAAGTATACAATAATCGTCAGAATAATAGTAAAAAGGATATGATAACTGAAACGTGACAATTATTTGGTTCGGGTGTGTCTGTATGTTGTTGCGACTTGCCAATTTCAGCCACAAGAGAGATATACATTGCCTTGTTCTCTCGAAAAAAAGAAGCAAAACGAAAATCAAATAGGAAAAGAATGAAGCAAGCAGACCGTACCATCTAATTAAGTTCCTTTTACACTTCCAGCACTATATGTTTTAGCGGAGCCAGTTTTCTCAAAAAAGAGTTGAGTCAACCGGTTATGTCCAAAACAAAATGAGTTAATTTAAACCCACAACTCATTCGGCATCTGACTCAGTCAGAGTCACTTAGTCCAGCAGTTTCACTCGGTGAGTTGCCAACCAAGACCTCAAGACTGAATTGCTTAGATCTCAGAGACTGATAACAAAGACATCTCGGTGGAGAGCAGAACCATTCCCATCAGTGAAGATCCATGTTATAAATGACGTAGACAGCCCCAATCACCAATGATCCAATAAGACTAAAACTAGATCTTCTCCCTTTAAGTCATCATTGCATGAAAGCAAAACATGCAAAAATGAAATTTTTTCTTTTCCGATAAGCATCCCGGGAACCTCTTAAGAACAATAAAAGGGAAAAAGTTCAAAAAGAAGCAACTGTGAGTGTGACAGATGAGACCACAAAGGAAAAGATTCCCCCCTTCATCCACAACACGTGGATATAAAAAAATATATCATCGGTATAAAAAGGCCAAACTGCTGAAAAGGTAAACCTAACCAAATGCAACTGCAAAAAAACAGTAACTAATCTCTATAAAACTTGAAATAACAGATGAATCCACGATATTAGCCCATGGGCACATGCAAAATATGCTCCCAAAAGTTCCCAACCCAGAAATTTTATGTGGCTGTATTGTAAAAGATTTTCTATATCTAATAACGGTCTACCTGAAACCCACAAGATTTTGCACCAAGAAATCCAGTACAAGATGCTGTCCCGCAGAGGCAGCGAACCTTTGCACCTCCGAACCATTGGAAATTATAATCTTAAGATAGTTATGTACCAGCTGGAATGTTCTTTTTTGCAAATATCCCAACCTTTATTTCTCCCAAGACAGTCCAATTCCTGATCACACAATTTGGCTCACTGCATTCTTCAACAAAACTGAAATCAGATGTCAAAAGAGAATCATAAATATTGTTTAACGAAAGATCATTTGTTAAAGCACCAATGCACCCTTTAACATGAGAACTACAAATTAGATATGCTTGGTTGTTGCTAAAGAATAGCCTAAAATTAAAAAATATTGAAACAAAAGCAAGAAAAACAAAACAAATAAAATAGAAGTCTTCAGCAAATGCCAAGGTACTACAGATTGGTACTGAAAAGAAAAGTTGGAACAAATTCTATATAACTATGTTCTACTTCTATCCTCCTTTGCGAAGTACTCACCATGAATGATTGATGAATCGAGCAAGACTTCCCTTTTTGGTTCCATCAACCAACTCAGATGCATCCAGAGAAATGATAAATGCGTCTTCCATTCCTATAACAAGGTAGTGTCATGCTTTTAACTCCACAAATGGCTGTTAGATTGCAGTTTCAGTAAAGATTTACTACCTTCTCTTTCATAGACTTTGGCCCTTCTCTCTGCTTCTTTCCATGTAATTACTTCTCCACAATACTCAATAACGAACTGCCCAGCCTGAAAATGTCAGAAAAGACGAAGTTCAGCTACTGCTACACTCAGGACCACCGAGTAGAACCTGCTTATACAAAAGTCACAAGTTACCTTTAAATCTTCTTCAGCTAGAAGGCCCCATCCGTGACTGTTGGTTTTGAACAGTCAAAAGTCACAAGCTATGCTTGCGCCGTCATACCATCCCTCCTTAATGCCCTGAAAGTACCAAAAAAAAATTAAATAAATGACCAATTATGAAAGCAGAGGAATCAAGTTCTACTTTTATGTGTTTGAGCAATGTCATGTTACCAAAAAGAACTTCATCAATGTCAATCAAAATTCATGTTTTCTCCAAGTTACACATCCACTAGGACCATAAATGGCTTAACCCCCCCCCCCCCCCCCCCAGAAAAAGGCTTTAAGTAGTAGACGTGAGAACTTCTCATCCTATGTCACACGGGTGCGGGTGCGGGTGCGGGTGTGGGTGCAGGATACGGCAAATTTCAAAAATTTTGGGTGCGGCAACATGGCTAGGGTATATAATATTATATATTATATATAATATTCAAGCTAGAACAAGTGAGACATCAATTAACATAAGTATATGACAATAGCAAGTACACAACTTTATATTAAAGCAAAACACATAAACGGTAAACAACTACTAATTTCATTATGCACAAATCAATCTTCACAGATCCAGACTCATTTATCCAAAAAGACCCGAACTTCAAAATCGATACCAAATTTTGAAGTGTGAAATATCCATGTAAAAGGAAGTGAAGAAGGTCCTCGTTGAGATATTTTTCTATGTTCATCGGCAGAGTTTCATGGGAGATGATGGAAGACAAGCTGAATGAGCATTTTGGAAACTATGGTGAGGTAATTCAGGTGGTCATCATGGGAGATAAGGTCACGAGTCGACTAAGAGGCTTCAGTTTCATCATCTTCGCGGATCACTCCCTCTTTGATCGGGTTCTCCAGGATAAATACACCGTAGACGGTAGAATTGTGAGTTACCAAAAATAATAATAATAATTTACATTTTTTTTTGCCATGCCACACCGACACGGTGTCGGTGTCGTACCCGTGTCGAGGTCGACACTACACCTCTTAGAAGTGTCCGTGTGACTTAGTCTGCATCATAAGTTTATGGTGCAAATAGGTACAACAGATGGCCCATGCCTGTTAACGAAATACAACATATAGACAAGCAAGAAGTGTGTCCTAAGTATTAGGTATGGAAGAGGACGATTACAATCATCATACTCATTTATAGCACAAAATATATAGACCCAGAACGGTTTGAGCATTAGACTATTTAACGTGGTGCAGTACAATAGCAGAAGTGTGTGCATGACATTGCAGTATAATATATCTAATGAATAGACTTCTTTTTGTAGTCCCTGATGGAAAATATCCATTTAACTCGAATGAAACTAATCATTTTCATCTTATTCCCAGAGTGCTTGGATGTGTTTGTTATATTCACGTATATAATCAATTTCGAGATAAACTGGATCCAAGGGCGATTAAATGTGTCTTTATTGGATATTCCGATTAAATGTGTCTTTATTGGATATTCCTGTGAAAAGAAACATATGTTTGTTACGATCCTAACTCTCATAGGAAATACATCTCTAAGGATGTAACGTTCTTTGAAACCACTTCCTTTTTCCAAAAATCTTCTTACTTGTCAAAGTCTACTGTTGAAGATTGTCCTTCCATTGAACATTACGAGTGATGCAACAGATGAAGATTATTCTCTTGCAAAGGATAATCACGAACAAGAAGGAAAGGAGATGCAAGTATATAAAAAGGAGAGGAGAAATATAATCATACACAATCCCATGGACATCACGAGCCAAGGGGGAGAACCTTCCTTAGATTCAACTGAAAATATGGAAGAAGCAAGTAGTGATGATTTGGATGTTCTCATAGCCATTCGAAAAGACTCATTTCACGATTTATCTCATATGATCAGTTATCATCCAGCTATCAGAATTTATCTTTAAAGCTGAATTATACTAAGTTCCTAAAAATTTTCTTGAAGCTTCACTACATGAACACTAGGTTGAAGCCATGACATCTGAACTTCAGGCACTTGAAAAGAATCATACATGAGAGGTTAGTCATCTACCACCAGACAGAAAAACAATTGGTTGTAAATGGGTGTATACTCTAAAATTCAGAGCAGATGGCACATTGGAGAGATACAAAGCAAGATTAGTGGCTTGGGATTATAGTTAATCATATGGAATTGACTACGAGGAGACTTTTGCACCAGTGATAAAGTTCACGTCTATACAGGTCATTATTAGTATTGCAACCCAAAAGAATTGGACTATGTGGCAGCTTGATGTGAAGAATGCATTTTTACAAGAATAACTTAAAGAAGAAGTCTATATGGAATTACCACCTGGTTATGAAAATCCAGAAAACAAAGTTTGCAGATTAAAGAATGCAATCTATGGACTAAAACAGTCCCGTAGAGTCTCGTTTGAGAAATTCAACAATAGTATTATAAACTTGGGTTATCAAAAGAGTGTGAGTAATCACACTTTATTCTTTAAAAAGGGAGAAAAGTTGACATTGTTATTGGTATATGTTGATATTATTGTGACAGGAGATGATTTTGAGGAAATACAAATGCTAAAGGAAGATCTTCATCAGCTATTTGATATCAAGGACATCATAAGACTAAATTATTTCTTGGGCATTGAAGTAGCTTACTTAGGTACAAATATTTGTTTAAATCAAAGAAAGTATACCTTAGACTTATTGTGAGAAGTTAAGATGAAAATTGTAAATCAATTCATGCTCCCATGGATGTTAATCATAAGCTACAATTGGAGGATGGAGCTGATAAAATGGATGTAACCAGATATCAGCAACTAATTGGAAAATTAATATATTTAACTATTACACGCTCATACATAGCATATGCAGTAAGCATTGTAAGTTGATTCATGCAATCACCTTCTAAGTGTTGGAATTCAGGAGTAGTGTAGCGAAAGATATTAAGAACATTGAAGAGGAAAAACATGGGAGACTGGAGGAGGGGGCAGACCTCCAATGGAGGCCACCCCCCTCTCTTTCTCTCTTTCTTAATATCAACCTCTTAACCCTAATACAAACTTTCACCCCTTATATAATAGGTTGTAAAACAAAAAATGACCAAAATACCCTTAGTACTACGGGCAATTACAATAATACGTAAAACATCAAATTTACTAAACTAACCATAAAATCATATTCTTCAACACCCCCCCCACAAGTTGGGAGTGAGATACTTCGAACTCCAAACTTGCCAAAAGATTGATTTTTTTTTAATTTTCCCAACCCTCTTGGGTGTTCGCTTTTCAGCAACCATCCTAGTTGCAATATTCTTCATTAGCCTTCATGGTTGCACCAATCTTTAGCAGCTTCTTAGCTACAACAACTTCAACTCAACCTTCATGGTTGGTGATCTTCAGCAGCTTCTTTAGCTCCGACATCTTTAACTTAGTCTTTCTCACCAATTTTCAGCAGCTTTTATGGCTGCAACATTTTTATTAGCTTCTTTGGCTGCAAATTTCAACAACCTCATGGCTGCAAAACCCATTTTAACAGTCCTCATGACTGCAATCTTTACAAGAATCGACAGATTAGAGACATTCCATCCAATCTGCCCACAACTCCACTTTGGTGCCCACACAGGGCTAGCTCTCGTTCTTGCTTAATTCATCAGTATGGCAATCCATCCAATCTCATTCTTTTATAAAATTTTTTTTGAATTTTTCAGCTCTCTTGAGCATTTTGTCGAACACTTGATGTGCATGTTAATAATCTCTTCTTAAGCATTTCAACGAACACTTGACGTGCAGAAACATTTCATCAAACAGTTAATATGCTGCGAAGACATCTCTCTTAGGCATTGAATCAAACAGTTGGTCTACAATGCTCATTGGTGACTGGTACACTTACAGTCACAAGACTTTGCAATATTTCCTAGATGTCTCATCAGTTTGGCCCATTTAAGCATCAACAATAGCATCATCATCAAGTTTTCTCTCGCACAAATTGGAAGCAGTTGATGTTGAAACTGGTTGTCCATCTTCAAGCCCATCTTCTCTTACAGGAGTATAGATAGCCACAAGACTATAGCCAACATCATCCACATTGGCCTCATACATCCGACCTATCTCACCAGGGATTGAAATAAGGTGGGGACTGCCGACCATGGACCTCAACCACTGAATTCTGCTCTGGCCTTCCTTTCCTCCACTGTAAATGCCACGAATAGCATATAAGTTTGTATGAAAGCCTCTGCCTTCAATCTCTAGCTTGCCTATTTTAGGAAACCCTGGTATGATTGGATCAGACACAGAACATGATGCCTCACTTAATCTCCCAAATATATCGGTCACGATGCATTCACATCTAAGTCGCCTAAAGCAAATTTAGTGAGGTACTGTCAAATCTCTGAGAAAAGCCTCTGATGACAAGAACAATCAGATCACGTAGTCCTGCCATCTTCAACAATGGGATCAACTACACGTGCAGGATCATATCTCATCTGATGTGTTTGGGAAGGCCCTACCACTGGTGGAAGCTCCCAATAGACATCAACAACCAACTCCACATACCTGCTGTTCTCAAAATACTCAGTATGAGATATTGCCTTGTTGCTGTGATTGAAATTGTCTCGCATCTCCCCTCTAACTCCCCACCATTTTTCGCCAGAACTGCACAGTTCATCTACATCCACAGCTTTATCCCAGAACTTTTTCCTTTTTTATTCTCATCCAAGCTTCATCACTGTCTTTAAAGCAGTTGTGGCCACCACCTCGGATATAAAATTAATCGCACATTTGTCTAAACGAATAATGGTCCCCAGTTCCAGTGTCATAATTATTTTCAAAAAACCAAATGCTTGAATCTTGTTTTCAATGCCTGCTTCAGCCTCACTAATAGGCACACCAACAGAACACATTTCATAAAACACTTAAGAGCTTCTTTGGGCTTCGCATTCTGAGCATAACTGCACACCATGGCTTTATGCTTCTCTTGCTCAAGCAACTCTTTGAAGCTTAACAAGACGAGGAATCCATCTCTCTCATGCATTTCAACAAACATCTCGTATGCAGCTTCAATGTCCAAGTTTTCCATATATCCGCCCATCATAATATTGCAAATTTTATTGGGCATTTCATCAAATAATTAGCGTGCAAGTCTGTATTTCTTTTATTCTGAGGTTGCATAGTCCCATTGAAGGGAGCCCTCTAAATTCTCAAACGCATCCTACAAGAGCGGACAAATACGTTACTGGTGGGAATCCCTTTGTGCCCTCATCTAAAGGCTTGTACTGCTTTCTACAACCAGGGCACCGTCCATCCACTTTCAGGATCTTCTTATGGCAGAAAAGGCATTGCCGGAACCCGCAAGAACATAGGAAGAAGCTATAATTCTTGAGATCAAGATATTCATAGCAAATGGGGTAAGAACATGGGAGGAACCACATATACGATTTTTATGCTTTGGCAAAGCCTTGCTACCCAGCTAGCCGACACCACTACCCATACTCATTGACATGCATCCGCAGTCAGTCACTATTGTCACTGGTCCCATCGATCAAGCTGCTCTGATAACATGTTGGAATTCAGAAGTAGCGTAGCAGAAGATCAAACAACAAAGATTAAGAACATTGAAGAGAAAAAATATGGGAGATCGGAGAAGGGGGCAGACCTCCAATGGAAGGCCCCCCGTCTTTCTCTCTTTCTTAATATCAACCTCTTAAGCCTAATACAAACTTCCAGCCTTTATATAATGGGCTGTAAAATAGAAAATAATCAAAATGCCCTTAATACTACGGGCAATTACAATAATACCTAAAACATCAAATTTACTAAAACTGACCATAAAATCATATTCTTCAACACTAAGTACCATATGAACACAATTTTTCATATACTAAGATACTTAAAGCAACTCGTGGATAAGGAATAATGTATTCGTACAAAAATTGAAATCTGTATAGACGCTAATTGGGCAGGCTCTATAGAAGATATAAAATCAACTACAGGATATATAACACTTGTTGGAGGTAACATAGTATCATGGAAAAGCAAGAAACAATATGTTTTGGCAAGGTCTACAACAGAAGCAGAATATAGAGCAATTGCATTAAGAATATGTGAAGGGAAATAGTTGCGCTCTCTACTGATGGAAATCAGTCTATTTTCAAATAATTCTATTCCTATATTTTGCGACAGTAAAGCAACAATACAGATAGCCTCTAATCCGATATATCATAGAGAACAAAACATATTGAACTTTATTGTCACTTTATATAGGACTGTATACAGACTAAAGAATTTCAGCTTGAACATGTGAAGTCAGATAACCAATGTGCAGACATGTTAACTAAGGCTCTTAACAGAAATTCATTGCTCAAGTTCTGTACCAAGTTGGGTGTAAAATCTATCTTTCACCCAACTTGAGGGGGAGTGTTAGGAAATTATAAGAGTTGACGACCTGCAAAGCTTATTCTGCATTTATGCTTTTGTCTAGTATTTTTGTCTCTTTTATATAATTTAAGTATATTTTTAAAGGTAATTTTAAATAAGCTTCATTAATGGCAATTGGGTAAATTAATCTTTTTGTATGCTGATATTTAAAGGGTGAAAACCCTATCAGCTGTAATCTTTTGGAGAAAGGAAATAAGAAAGTGCAGAAGGTGGCGGCAACACTCTGACTGCCGACTGCACCTGAGCCATCTTATTGTATGTGTTGATTCTGCAATTTCAGTTTATCTCATCTTATTTTATGCACACATGACAGTCCCCCCCAATCATATACAAACAAGGTTATGGATATTATATTACTTTTCTAGATCGCACCAGATATGCTTGGCTACATTTTCCAAACATATAACCAATTCTTTTAAAAATCTCAAGAATTTTTGAAAAACTAGAGAGGAATAGGTTTAACTCCTCAAATTTTCTAAACCAAATTTTGGTGGTGATTAAATGTGATATTCGAAAACTATCTTCTAACAGAGTGGCTTATAAGATGTACATTTTTCATAATAACATGTCATATACTTGTAACTCCAGAGGAAAGGTCAACAAGAACAAGAAAATTGCAACTGCAATTGAAAGAAAAACGATGGGGAACAAATGAATCTTATACTGCTGCATTGAGGAAACATTTTATAGACAATATATGCAAAGGGAAAAGAATATAGAACTGAAGAAAGAAAACAAAGATTAGACCTCGGCCTTAATGCCGAATCCAAGTGAAAGAGCAACAGCTATCATTAAGGCAATAAGCGTTTTGTCTTGAGAAGCTTCCCAAAGAAAGACCTAAAAGGCAATAACGATTAGCAAAAACAATAACATGCAACTTGAAGATATTTAACAACCAAATAATTGTCTTACATGACAATAAGAAATATCATAAGTTTATAAAGTAAAATCAAGTTACAAAACTAAAACACTCTCCCCTTTTCATGAGGATATGCACATAAAGTAATGAAGTTCATACAGAAAAACTCTTCCCCTTTTTACGAGGATATGTGTTTGAACCAAATGCCTCCCTCCTTAGAACTAATGTTTCACTATCATCTCCAGGAATTCCTTTATCCAAATCAGTTTTGAGCAATTTTGCCAGCCCTTCAACCTGGAAATACACTGTATAAGCACGGGCTATTCAAATGATAAAACATAGAAAGATTCAATATGTGCTTCAGTCTTCCAAAACTTGCCCTGCCATGTTCTTGTAAGCAAGAGGTATCATGTTCCCGGGTCAAAGCAGCAAGCCTCTCGCATCCAATTCCAAAGCCATGAGCAGCAGGAGGAAATTCCTCTAAAGCACGTGCTGCTGAAGAAGACACACAGATATGATGGAACATGCACCCACCAATCTTTAAGCAACTTAACAAGCTGCTAATACATGAGATCATACAGGAATCAAAACCAAGAAGCATAGACAGATTTCACTGCCTTGTTGGCGAGACAAGATCATTCTCATATGCTCCAATATGCATGTTACAAGTCTCACTTTCGTAGAGATCTTGTCTCATATGCTCAAATGTACGTGTTACAAATCACACATACTAAAATTTAGGCAAGAAATCTAGCAGCAGTTCAATCATTAACATGCATTATCTGATCCATTATATCAACTATTCCATACAACGTACTTTATTTTCATAGTTGGTTAACTGACCAATTCAACTGAATTGACTTGGTGACTCAACCCGATGCACCTGACAACAGATTAGCTGAGTCACTAGGTTTGTGACTCAGAATTGTCCTCAACTTGGCCCAACTAATTACCAACTCTACACATATTTCTATTTTAGTTTCAATTAAATTTTTGAGCAAGTAATTGAGGAAAATTTAACTTGGACAAGTAGAATCATTTAGTTCATTATTTGAGATGTTTAATTGAAGCACATAAAAGTTGAGTAGGTCATTTAGTTCATGCTAGCAGAAGTAAATGTGTTGATTAGTTTTCAAATATGCTTTTTGTGCATATATGCTTTTGTGTATATTTCTCCTAGATGTATAAACTATATTATGCTTTTTGTGCACTAAGGAGCTAATTAGTTTTCAAATCTCTTGACAGCAGTGCTATGCCTGAGAACACTCGTTGTGTATTACAGTGTGATTTAATCAAAATGAAAATTTATTGAAAGGAACGGCAAATCAATCAAGAGTGGCTTGACCCTCTTGTTGGAGTCAACCTTCACTCTGTTTATACTCAAAAAACTCCAAAAATGATTACAGCACTATAAGCCTTTATATAATGGGCTTTCTAACTTAAAAGACTAAAATACCCTTAATAATTATTCTTATCTCAAATCCATCTTAATGTCAAGGTCTCTTCCGTCTTCCACACTCCCCCTTAAGTTGGATGAAATATATTTATAACTCCCAACATGCTACACATTCGGTATAATATATTCTTAGACATTGCCTTGGTTAAAATATCAGCAACTTGATTCTCTGATGTCACATATTGCAAGCATAGTATCTTGTTTGATATTTTTTTCTAATAAAGTGACAATCCACTTCTATGTGCTTTGTCCTCTCATGTTGAATAATATTTATAGTTATGTGTACTATTGCTTGATTATCTGTATATAGTGGTATTTGGAGATTGACTTTTACTTATAGTTCTGTGATTAATGAAATCAACCATATTCCTTCACTTGTTTCTTGAGTAATTGCTCTATACTTTGCTTCTGTGGTTGATCCACAGATTCCTTTTTACTTTTCCAAGAAATTATATTTTCTTCAAATAATGCAACATACCCTATTATAGATTTTTTGTCATTAATCGATCCAGCCCAATCAGCATTTGTGTATAATAACAAATTATTGTGCCCATGATTAGCATATAAGATATCATTTTCGGGAGTATTTTCAAGTATCTCAAAATCTTGAATATTACATCAATATGTTGTTTTCGAGAGTGTATAAAACTGAAGAATTTCACACAAATTAACAGCAGAGAATAACAAGGACAAATTCATAAATTGGGGGTCAGCTCCCTTCTTGGCAACGGTAGCCTCCCTCTCATCTTATTCCAACGTGTTACCCTAATGAACATACTTAGGGCTTTATATAGCAAAAGTTCTAACTTAAATGACAGAAACACCCTTACTTAGTAACACTAATATCCATTGGGATCCAAATTACTCAAGACGTAAACTTAAATATAGAGATGTAAATTATGCAGAAACATAAGATTAGTCTTGATCTCCAACACGCCCCCTCAAGTTGGGTTTTGAAGACTTCAAACACTCAATTTGACAAGAGTTTTCTTTAACTCATTAACAAAAACTGGTTTCGTGAGAATATCCGTCAATTGATGACATGGAGGAGATTGAAGATTCCTTGGAAAACTTTCTTTATAATAAAATGACAGTCTATTTCAATGTGCTTGGTCCTTTTACGAAAGACTGGATTAGAAGCTATTTGAAGAGTTGCTTTACTATTAATGAAAAAGTTTATTGGAGTCTTCTTTCCTAGACAAATCCATAGACCTTCACACATACCTAGGGCAATAACACGATATTGAGCATCTGCACTTGACCTGGCCACCACAGATTGCTTCTTACTTTTCAAAGATACTACATTACCTCCTAAACATACCATATAACGATATATTGACTTTCTATCGACTTTGGAACCTACTCAATCAGCATCTGAATAAATCTCTATATCAAGTGATAAATGTGGAGCATATAATAAACCATAGGTGATAGATGATTTCAAGTATCTCATGATATGGAACATTGTACTCATGTAATATTTAGATGGGGATTGCATCCATCTACTAATATATCTGACTGCAAAACTGACATCAGGACTTGTGATAATAATATATATTAGTTTTCCCACCAATCTCTCATATCTAACAACATGTTCATATGGTTCAACTGAATCATCATTATCTTCCTTCGAGATTTCAATTGGAGTAGAATATATCCGACAATCCTCCATTTTAGTTTCTTTCAATAAGTCTAGAATATATTTTCTTTGACTTAAAAATAAACAATCTTTACTATGAATAATTTAAATCCCCAAGAAATAATATAATCTGCCCAAGTCCTTTAAGTCAAATAACACAGTTGTTTTTTCAGAATAGTTATCCCTACTTTATCATCACCTATAATGATGATGTTATTAGAAATAAAACATTCATTAATCAAATAAGAAGTAACTTACAATATGCGGCCTGCACTATGCCCAAAATTGGCTCCCCTTGTGCAGCCGTCCCCTATCTTCTCATTACATTAACTAAACCCTAATGACGCCTATTAATACCCTGTCTAACTTGATTTCTGAATCTATCCCTAATAAGTATTAACTATTACTAAAATGACATAGCACTCAAAATGACGCGAACACATGCATTACATGACTCGACATGTATTTCATGACTCTATTAAAACATTTCTTAACACTCCCCCTCAAGTTGGGTGAAGGATGTTGATAACACCCAACTTTGATAATATCTCCTTTAATCGTCTCCTGGTAGTAGCTTTAGTTAAGAAATCAGCCCTCTGTTTGATAGATTAAACATACTCCAGCTTGAATTCTTGATTAGATATCTTCTCTCTGATGAAATGGCAGTCAATTTCTATATGTTTGGTTCTTTAATGATAAATTGGATTAGAGGCCATCTGAATTGCTGCACTGCTATCAGAGTATAGTGGTATAGAATGATTAAATGAAAATCCTAGTTCACTAATCAATGAAGATATCCATTTTCCTTCACACATAGCTTGTGCTATAGCTCTGTATTCAGCTTCCGCTATAGATCTTGCAACCACTGTTTGTTTTTTACTCTTCGAAGATACAATGTTACCGCCTAGTAAGGTAACATAGCTTATAGTTGATTTCCTGTCATCATATGAACCAGCCTAGTCTGCATCAGAATAAAGTTAAATGTCCAAATTTGATTATTTTGAATAAAGTAAACCCATTCCTGATGTTGATTTGAGGTATCGAAGAATTCTATACACTGTATCCATCTGATGCTTGGTTGGCGAATGCATATAGCTGCTCATAATACCAACTTCATAAGTAATGTTTGGTTGAGTAATAGTTAAATATATAAGCTTACCAACCAGCTTCTGATATTTGTGAATGTCTTTGAACTCTTCACTGTCATCGTAGAAAAATTTCTGGTTTACTTTCATATGGATGTCACTGAGTTTACACTAAAGCATATGTGTTTCTTTAAGAAGATCCATTAAGTATTTTCGTTGAGTTAAGAAAATACCTTTGTTGGAATAGAGAATTTCTATGCCCAAGAAATAGTGGAGCCTACCCAAATCCTTAATATCAAATAATTTATGAAGATTCATTTTCAACTTTGATATTTCTTCAAGATCATCTCCTGTAACAATAATGTATCAACATAAACAGAATTTATCAAACCAAGCTCTTGGAGACTGTTTCAACCCATATATTGCTTTATTGAGTTTATACACTCTATTAGAATATACAAATTTCTGATCATTCTTGGAGGTAGTTCCATATACACCTCTTCATTTAAATCTCCCTGTAATAAAGCGTTTTTAACATTCAGTTGCCATAAATCCCATCCCAAGTTTGCTCCCATACTGAGAAATATTCTGATTGAAGTAAGTTTAGCCACGGGTGCAAACGTTTCTATATAATCAATGCCATATGACTGACTATATCCTTTAAAACCAATATGGCTTTATATCTCTCCATTGTTCCATCTGCCTTATATTTAATAGTAAACACCCACTTACATCCTACAATATTCCTATGAGAAGATAACTGTGTGATGGTCCATGTATTGTTTTTCACTAGTGTATTCAATTCTTCTTCAATTCCAGCTTTCCATAAAAGGCACTTGATTGCTTCTTCAAACTTTGAAGGGATCTTATGTTTTTCAGCATTCATAACAAAGCTTTGATAACTTTGAGAAGTGTTGGCATATGAAACATAATTAGAAATGAGATACCGTGCACATGATAGAGGAGAGTTATGGCTACTTCCATAATATGACAATTTTTCCGTTCAACAATACCATTTTGTTGGGGTATATAAGGATAGGTAGTCTGATGAACAATCCCCTGTGACCGTAAATATTCTTGTAACTGAGTGCCAATCTATTCTCCCTCATTATCTAACTGAAAAATTTTCACAGAAGCATTGAATTGAGTACAAATAAATTTATGCACAATGGGAAAAATATAGGAAACTTCATACTTTGTTTTTATTAAGTAAACAATTGTAGGACGTGTACAATCATTAATAAAGGAGACAAAATACTTATGACCAAACAAAGAAGTGATTGGACTTGGACCCCATATATCAGAATGAAGAAGTTCAAAAGGTTTAGATCGTCGAGAATCACTTAAAGGATAAGAAGCTCTGTGGTGTTTCCCGAGCTGATAAACTTCACATTCAAACGAAGATTTATTGGACTGGACTCTAAGTTGAGGAATAACATATGAAATTTTTGACATAGGGAGATGGCTCAGACGACAATGCCAAAGACTAATATCAGCATCTTGAACTGTTGTTGCTGAAACACTGTAAGAAGTTGAAGGCTAGAGTGATCTTCAAGAATATATAATCATTTCTGTAGTTTACCATGTTCAAAGATTTTTCCCGTTTTCAGATCCTTAAATACACAGTCAGTAGGATGAAAGGTTACACAACAGTCCAAGGCACGAGTTAAAGAGCTAACAGAAAGCAGATTTATCGAAAAACTGGGAACATGATATACTGATTATAAATCTGAGAAACATGTAAGTACACTTCCCTGTCCAATCGTATATAAGTAAGAACCATCTATCAACTTAATTGGCTCCTGTTTTTGGAGTCATGTATGATGAGAAATACGATAATTCTCCTACCATATGGTCTGTAGCCCCTGAATCAATTATCCAAGTTTTAGAGTGAGAATGTGAGAAGTGGTTACCCTTCACGGTATGTGTAGCCTGTGCCATTATAGCCTGGGACGAAGAAGATGAGGATTTTTCAGATAATTTATGTTCTAGACCCTCTATCCTTTTTATAATGTCTTCAATTCCATCTATGCTTTGAGTTGAACTGTCTACAGAATGAACCGAGGGATTGCGATTTCTATAATAATCAGGTTTGCCGTGTAATTCTCAAGAGTGATCTCTGGTGTGATATGATTTGCCACAATATGAACAAACAAGTTTTTCTTTCTCATCAGAATAAGGTCTTCCATGTCCACGGCCACGACTCTGGTGTCTACCTCTGCCACGGAAATGAAAACTGTCTCCTCTTACTTGAATAGCCTGTTGATCTATACCAAGAACATAATCCCTTTGAAGATTTTTGCGATCTTCTTCTCTAATTAATAAAGAGTATACAATGCCCAGGGAAGGAAGCTCTTCTCTGCCTAAGATATTCAATTTTACTAACTCAAATTCAGAATTTACACCCCACAATAAATAAAATACTTTCTTCTTTTCTATCTCAATATTCCTTTCACTATAACAAGCAGAACACTTGATATTCGTGTAATAAAGGAGTTCATCCCAGAGACCTCGGGGATCTGTATAATAATCGCTGATAGACCGAGTGCCTTGCTTACATTTTCTTATTCTTTCCAGTGTCTCATATTCTTTGGCAACATTTTTTTTTCTCGAATAGGCTTCTGCAACTGCACACCAAATTTCATGAGCAAATTCTAAAATCATAAAAGTTTTTGCAATTGATGGAACTATTGATTGTAGCAACCAAGATGATATTAAAGCATCTTCTCGTTTCTAGGAAGGATATAGGGAATTATGTGTCTCTGGAATCGGAGTGTGACCCATAAGTTGTGCCCATCTCCCCCTTGCTAAATAGCCAGTTCTACAGACCTAGCCCATTCCAAACAATTTCTGCCATCTAGTTTAGTAGTCGTGATTTGAAAATTTTCAGTCTTTTCCAATAAAAAAGATTGTTCACCTGTATGAGAGGAACTTTCAATCCCTTTCCCTTTGTCGACCATTGATCAGAAAGTATATCTACTTTTATCAAGTCTGCTCCTTTAAACTTGGATGTGAATCTGTAAATCTGCCCTAGATCAACATGAATTAGAACTAGGGTGTGGATATAGATGATCACGATTTCAGATTTCACTAGAAGATAACAAACTGTAATCTGTTGTAATTCCAATTCTTGAATATTCACTGCTTTACCAAATCAATTTTTTTACAATAGTCACTCACAATGGCTCAACTTAGATAATTGTTAAGGAAAGTTGTGTAATGCAAGTCGGGTCTATTCATGTCATTTTGAGTCCTATGTCATCTTAGAAATAATTAATACTTATTAGGGGTAGATTAGAAAATTAAGTTAGATAGGGTATTAATAGGTGATTAGGGTTTAGTCAGAGAATAAGAAAAAGGTGTTGGGCAACTGCATCCAGAGTGCCGACTTTCAGACTCTGGGCAGATTGGAGGAATGCAGAACTTTGCAAGTTGTTCCTATTTGATTAATAAATATTTTTATGCTAATATAGTATCAGAGCTTATATGATGTTTTTTTATGATATGATTGAAGAAAATCAGTGAGAAGCGTGTTTTTCAGAAAGTGCTTTGACAAAAATGCGATATTGGGTCCTTCAATCAACATGAATCTACTATTGAATCCTTGAAGACTTACCAGTAGACTTGGTGAATCAGATTATTTCAGAAATTTGATTTGTGAATCTGATTATTTCAGAACTTTTTATTGAAGCAGTGAAATTAGGGAAAATCGATGGTGCATATTGATCTATTGATCAATAGTGAATCGATTTTTGTTAAAATCACGTGGCTCGTTGATATTGATTCATACGGCTGGTTCATAGTGGATTGCTACTTGCATCACGTGGACTACTTCAAGTCATCGTTGTGGATATTGATGCACTTTTCCCATTCAATGGACTTCCTTGTTTGAAATCAGTGTGTGAGACTGGTACACATGTCACGAAACTGAATTTTGGGTATCTTCATCTCAAGGATATAAATTTTAGCCTTTGTTTCATTCATAGAAGAAGACCTATTCTTCTGATTTGCCAAAGTACAAGATTCAGATTTCAAAAGACAGACTCGATTCAGTTTTGTTTCAGACTTCCTGATCAATGGCGGGCAAAGGTAAAGGTATTGAAAGTTCTTTTCATACAGGTGAGCAATCTTGTTCGTTAGAAAAAACAGAAATTCTCCATATTACAACAACTAAATTAGATGGTCAAAATTACTTGGAATGGGCAAGATCTGTGGAACTTGCGATTGTAGCAAGGGGGAGATGGGCACATCTAATGGGTCATACTCCAATTCCAGAGCCTCAAGATATTCTCTATCCTACCTGGAAAAGAAAAGATGCATTTATATCATCTTGGTTGCTACAGTCAACGATTCCATTAATTGCCAAAACTTTTATGTTTTTAGAATCTGCTCACGAGATTTGGTGTGCAGTAGTAGAGGCTTATTCCCAAAAAAAAATGTTACAAAAGAATATGAGATACTGAAAAGAATCAGAAAGTGCAAACAAGTCAATCGGTCTATCAGTGAATATTATGCAGATCTTCGAGGTCTTTGGGATGAACTCCTCTACTATACGAATATCAAGTGTTCTGCTTGTTATAATGAAAGAAACACTAAGATTTAAAAGAAGAAAGTATTTGATTTATTGTAGGGTGTGAATCCAGAATTTGAGTCAGTAAAATCGAATATCTTAGGCAGAGAAGAGATTTCTTCCATGGGCACCGTTTATTCCTTATTAATCAGAGAAGAAGATCGCAGGAATCTTGAGAAGGATCATGTTATTAGTACAGATCAGCATGCTCTTCAGGTAAGAGGAGATAGTTCTCACTTTCGTGGCAGAGGTGGACACCAGAGTTGTGGACGTGGCCGTGGTCGATTTAATTCAGATGAGAGAAAAACTAGTTTGCTCCCATTATGGCAAATCGAGTCATACCAAAGATCACTGTTGGGAATTACATGGTAAACCAGATTACTATAGAAATCGCAATACCTTAGTTCATTCTACAAAAAGTTAGCTCCAAACAATGATGTTATTCAAGAGATTATAAAAAGAATAGAGGGTCTTGAATAGAGATTATCTGAAAAATCATCTTCTTCTTCTTCCCAAGCTACAGTGGCTTATGCTACATATACTGTAAAGGGTAACCACTCCTCTCCCTCTCACTCTAAAACTTAGATAATTGATTCATAAGCTACAGATCATATGGTAGGAGAATTATCATATTTTTCAGCCTACAGGACTCTTAAAGAATATGAACCAATTAAATTGGCAGATGGCACTGTCACTTATATGCTTCAACACGGAAGTGTACCTATATGTATTTCAGATTTACCATCCGGATATCATGTTCCCAGTTTTTCAATAAATCTTCTCTCAGTTATCATCCGGATGTCACGCAGAGGTGGACACCAGAGTTGTGGACGTGGCCGTGGTCGATTTAATTCATATGAGAGAAAAACTAGTTTGCTCCTATTATGGCAAATCGAGTCATACCAAAGATCACTGTTGGGAATTACATGGTAAACCAGATTACTATAGAAATCACAATACCTTAGTTCATTCTGCAAAAAGTTAACTCCAAACAATGATGTTATTCAAGAGATTATAAAAAGAATAGAGGGTCTTGAACAGAGATTATCTGAAAAATCATCTTCTTCTTCCCAAGCTACAGTGGCTTAGGCTACACATACTGTAAAGGATAACCACTCCTCTCCCTCTCACTCTAAAACTTAGATAATTGATTCATAAGCTATAGATCATATGGTAGGAGAATTATCATATTTTTCAGCCTACAGGACTCTTAAAGAACATGAACCAATTAAATTGACAGATGGCACTGTCACTTATATGCTT
Source organism: Brasenia schreberi (assembly GCA_036023115.1). Lineage (NCBI taxonomy): Eukaryota > Viridiplantae > Streptophyta > Magnoliopsida > Nymphaeales > Cabombaceae > Brasenia > Brasenia schreberi. The sequence goes on along the minus strand of JAYKKT010000090.1, from coordinate 33,541,878 downwards.
CGACACAGAAGTGTACCTACATGTATTTCAGATTTACCATCCGGATATCATGTTCCCAGTTTTTCAATAAATCTTCTCTCAGTTAGCTCTTTAACTCGTGCCTTCGACTGTTGTGTAACCTTTCATCCCACTGACTGTGTATTTTAGGATCTCAAGACGGGAAAAATCTTTGGACATGGTAAACTACATAAATGATTATATATTCTTGAAGATCACTCTCAGCCTTCAACTTCTTACAGTGTTTCAGCAGCAACAGTTCAGGATGTTGATATTAGACTTTGGCATTATCGTCTAGGCCATCTCCCTGTGTCAAAAATTCCATATGTTATACCTCAACTTAGAGTCTGGTCAAATAAATCTCTGTTTGAATGTGAAGTTTGTCGGCTCGGGAAACACCACAGAGCTTCTTATCCTTTAAGTGATTCTCGACGATCTAAACCTTTTGAACTTCTTCATTCTGATATATGGGGTCCAAGTCCAATCACTTCTTTGTTTGGTCATAAGTATTTTATCTCCTTTATTAATGATTGTACACGTCCTACAATTGCTTGCTTAATAAAAACAAAGTCTGAAGTTTCCTCTATTTTTCCCATTGTGCATAAATTTATTTGTACTCAATTCAATAATTCTTCGGTTAGATAATGGGGGAGAATACATTGGCACTCAGTTACAAGAATATTTACGATCACAGGGGATTGTTCATCAGACTACCTATCCTTATACACCCCAACAGAATGGTATTGTTGAACGGAAAAATCGTCATATTATGAAAGTAGCCATAACTCTCCTCTATCATGTGCACGGTATCTCATTTCTAATTATGTTTCATATGCCAACACTTCTCAAAGTTTTCAAAGCTTTGTTATGAATGCTGAAAAACATAAGATCCTTTCAAAGTTTGAAGAAGCAATCAAGTGCCTTTTATGGAAAGCTGCAATTGAAGAAGAATTGAATACACTGGTGAAAAACAATATATGGACCATCACACAGTTATCTTCTGATAGGAATATTGTAGGATGTAAGTGGGTGCTTACTATTAAATATAAGGCAGATGGAACAATGGAGAGATATAAAGCCAGATTGGTTTTAAAGGATATAGTCAGTCATATGGCATTGATTATATAGAAACGTTTGCATATTGTTATAGGAGATGACCTTCAAGAAATTTCAAAGTTGAAAATGAATCTTCATAAATTATTTGATATTAAGGATTTGGGTAGGCTCCACTATTTCTTGGGCATAGAAGTTCTCTATTCCAACAAAGGTATTTTCTTAACTCAGCGGAAATACTTAAATAGATCTTCTTAAAGAAACAAATATGCTTGAGTGTAAACTCAGTGACGTCCATATGGAAGTAAACCAGAAATTTTTTTACGATGACAGTGAAGAGTTCAAAGACATTCACAAATATCAGAAGCTGGTTGGTAAGCTTATATATTTAACTATTACTCAACCAAACATTACTTATGCAGTTGGTATTATGAGCAGCTATATACATTTGCCAACCAAGCATCAGATGGATACAGTGTATAGAATTCTTCGATACCTCAAATCAACTTTAGGAATGGGTTTACTTTATTCAAAATCATCAAATTTGGACATTCAACTTTATTCCGATGCAAACTGGGCTGGTTCATATGATGACAGGAAATCAACTATAGGCTATGTTACCTTACTAGGCGGTAACATTGTATCTTCGAAGAGTAAAAAAACAAACAGTGGTTGCAAGATCTATAGTGGAAGCTGAATACAAAGCTATAGCACAAGCTATGTGTGAAGGAAAATGGATATCTTCATTGATTAGTGAACTGAGATTTTTATTTAATCATTCTATACCACTATACTCTGATAGCAGTGCAGCAATTCAGATGGCCTCTAATCCAGTTTATCATGAAAGAACCAAACATATAGAAATTGACTGCCACTTCATCAGAGAGAAGATATCTAATCAAGAACTCAAGCTGGAGTATGTTCAATCTATCAAACAGAGGGCTGATTTGTTAACTAAAGCTACTACCAGACATTACTTATACAGTTGGTATTGTCAGTAGATATATGCATTCGCCAACCAAGAATCAGATGGATAGAGTGTATAGAATTCTTTGATACCTCAAATCAACTTCAGGAATGGGTTTACTTTATTCAAAATCATCAAATTTGGACATTTAACTTTATTCTGATGCAAACTGGGCTGGTTCATATGATGACAGGAAATCAACTATAGGCTATGTTACCTTACTAGGCGGTAACATTGTATCTTCGAAGAGTAAAAAATAAACAGTGGTTGCAAGATCTATAGCGGAAGCTGAATACAGAGCTATAACACAAGCTATGTATGAAAGAAAATGGATATCTTCATTGATTAGTGAACTAGGATTTTCATTTAATCATTCTATACCACTATACTCTGATAGCAGTACAGCAATTCAGATGGCCTCTAATCCAATTTATCATGAAAGAACCAAACATATAGAAATTGGCTGCCACTTCATCAGAGAGAAGATATCTAATCAACAATTCAAGCTAGAGTATGTTTAATCTATCAAACAGAGGGCTGATTTGTCAACTAAAGCTATTACCACCAGACAATTAAAGGAGACATTATCCAAGTTGGGTGTCATCAACATTTTCCACCCAACTTGAGGGGAAGTGTTAAGGAAAGTCATGTAATGCAAGTTGGGTCTATTCATGTCATTTTGAGTCCTATATCATCTTAGAAATAGTTAATACTTATTAGGGGTATATTAGGAAATTAAGTTAGATAGGGTATTAATATGTGATTAGGGTTTAGTCAGAGAATAAGTTGGGCGGCTGCATCAAGAGTGTCGACTTTCAGACTCTAGGCAGATTTGAGGAATGCCTCCAATCTGTGGTACTTTGTAAGTTGTTCCTATTTGATTAATAAATATTTTTATGCTAATAATAATAACATGTCCACGTCCAAACGAACAAAGAACACAATCTGATCAATCCACAACGAACACAATCTGATCAGTCCACCAGGCAGAAATCGGGATTCTGCAACACTTAGAAATATTTTTTCTTCACACTATAAGAATACCTTGTCTACGTCCGCACAGATCAAAAGTTTTGTTGTCGACTCTAGGGCACTCACATGACCTTTAACTTGTTGTTCACATCTACCAACTTTCAGACAACCAAAAAACTACATATTGTCACTTACTTTGTGCAGAAATTACGCGTTTCAATGAAGGATTCTAATCAGACATCTTCCCCAACACAAATCAAAATCTTTGAAACAACAAAATGCAGATTTTCGGACCTTATAGGCTCTGATACCATCTTAGAAATAAAACCTTCATTAATCAAATGAGAAGTAACTTACAATACGGGGCAGATTGGAGGCATTCCTCCAATCTGCACTATGCCCAAAATCGGCTCCCCTTGTACAGTTGTCTCCTATCTTCTCATTACATTAACTAAACCCTAATGACGCCTATTAATACCCTGTCTAACTTGATTTCCTAATCTACCCCTAATAAGTATTAATTTTTACTAAAATGACATAGCACTGAAAATGACGTGAACACATGCATTACATGACTTGACATGTATTTCATGACTCTATTAAAACATTTCTTAACAGATGTCATCTACGTATACCAATAGTAAGATGGTTTTCTTGCCTTGATGTGTATGATCACTGACACACCGTCTGAAGCCCAAACTCACAACACCATCACTAAATTTTTCAAACTATGCTCGCGGAGATTGTTTTAAACTATAAATTGATTTCTTTAGTTTACATACCTTGTGTGGCTTTTGTTCATGGACACACCCAGGTGGAAGGTCCATGTACATATCTTCTATAAGGTCCCCTTAAAGAAATGTGTTATTCACATCCAACTGCTATAAGTCCCATCATTTATTGATAACCACACTTAAGATAATTCTGATAGTATTCATTTTTACCACCAGTGCAAAGGTTTCTGTATAGTCAATACTATATGATTCACTGTAACCCTTAGCCACTAATCTCGCTTTGTATTTTTTTATATTTTCATCAGCCTTGTACAATAAAAACAACAACAATTAAGCCTTTTCTCATACTAGACGGGGTCGGCTACATGGATTCTTTGTTTCCACAGATCCTATCGTGTGCCATGTTAGCAGTTAACTCCCAATAAGCTAGATCATTCTTTATTGTTTCTTTCCAACACTTTTATGGTCGTCCTCTATCACTTTTAATACTTTCCAAATTTAGTTTTTCTAACCTTCTTACAGGTTCTTCTTTTGATCTTCTTTCTATATGTCCAAACCATCTTAAACGATGTTCTCTCATTTTATCCTCTATTGGTGTCACTCCTAATTTGTTCCTAATAACCTCATTATGTATACGGTCTTTTCTTGTATGACCACTCATCCATCTCAACATCTTCATTTCTGTCACAGACATCTTTTGTACATGTTCGATGATTAATTGCCCAACACTCAGAACCATAAAACATGGCAGGCCTAATTGTTGCTCTATAATATTTACCTTTTAATTTTAATGGTATCTTCTTATCACAAAGAATACCTTATGCTTCTCTCCATTTTAACCAACGAGCATCTATTCTATGCGTAACATCTCCATGAATTCTTTCATCAGCTTTGTACTTTACTAAATACACCCATTTGCATCCTCCTATTTTCCTCTCTGGTGCTTAATCTAAAAGTTCTCATGTTTTGTTTCGAACTAACATTGTAATTTCTTCTTTCATTGTTGTCTTTCACTCTAAATGTTACTCTGCTTCTTCAAATGTTTTTGGAATATAAGTGTTATATGCATTCATAATTTCATCACAAACAATTGATACTTTTTGGGATAATTAGTATATGAAACCATCTTCTGTAAAGAATATTTTGCAGTTTCATGTTTCCCTTTCTGAATATATAACTCTCGTTGGAGGTAATATAGTATCATTAAAAAATAAGAAACAATCAGTTGTGGCAACGTCAACAACAGAAGCTGAAGGAAAGTGGTTGCGCTCCCTACTAATGAAAATTGGTCTATTCTCAGATAATTCTACTCCTATATTTTGTAACAGCAAAGCAGTAATACAGATAGCTTCTAATGTGGTATATCATGAGAGAACAAAACATATTGAAGGAAATATAGTATCATGACTCTCTGAAGGAATATATAACTCTCGTTGGAGGTAATATAGTATCATTAAAAAGTAAGAAATAATTAGTTGTGGCAACGTCAATAACAGAAGAAAAATATAGAGCAATTGCATCAGGAATCTCTAAAGGAAAGTCGTTGCGCTCCCTACTAATGGAAATTGGTCTATTCTTAGATAATTATACTCCTATATTTTGTGACAGCAAAGGAGTAATACATATAGCTTCTAATCTGGTATATCATGAGAGAACAAAACATATTGAAATTGATTATCACTTTATACGGGACAACATACATACTAAAGAATTTCAGCTTGAATATGTAAGGTCAGAGAGTCAATATGCCGACATGCTCACTAAGGCACTTAATAGAAATCTACTACTCAGATTACCTTGCAAGTTAGGTGTAACATTCATCTTTCACCCAACTTGAGGGGGAGTGTTAAGCCTATGAACGAGGGTGGATGACATACAAAATGGGTCAGTTTCTGTGACTCTTCAATAATTTTGTTTTATGTTAATTATGTTCTATGTTTTCTAACTTTTACTTTATGTTTTTAAAGGTAGATTTAAATAAGCCTCATTAATGACACTTAGGTAAATTACTTCTTTTTATTACTGTTATTTAAAGGGGTGGAAACCCTATGTGTAAAAGACGTGTTTTGAAGAGGAAGAAAGAGCACACGGCGGCGGCTGCACAGAGACAGCCGACTGCCCCTTGGCAATCTTCTCAAGTTCATTGAATCTGAACTGTTACAGTGGTATGTTTTATTTTATGCACATATACCATAACCTCGAGAAATTGAAGAACTATTTTCTGCTTTCCAGAGCTGTTGTTGAATTTTAGCATCTGACGCAGCAGATTGAAGACAAACACTTGGGACTTTTTAGCACTCAAATTATCATGATTCGTGGAAAGCTGCATCTTTACTTCAATCTAGCTTAAAATAGTAAACTAATACACAAGAGAACCTGAAATCGGAATCATGCAATAGGATAAGACTTGGCAAGGAATGGCACAACAAAATCATGCGTTACGCATGCCACATGAAATTTAGTTTAGCATCTTCCACAACAAAGACAACTTGAAATCAGGATGCATTATTAACAGATTTCAAGGTCTTATTTCCAAGAGATCTTGTAGTAACTTGAATTAAGGCCTGGAAGAGCACCTCTTACCAAAGTCCATAGGCTTGTGAGGATAAAACAACATAAAATGTTAAATTGCATGCAGTAGCGACAAACTGACAATTCACATATAACAGAGGGAGGAAAGAGCTATTTGTAAGAAGGAATTTAATAGCAAACTGCAAACCATACCAGAGGACAGTGCTTTTCCAGCCTCCTTGAACAAAAATGCTGCCTGACACGTAAGAGTAATGAGGTTCAGAATTGAAAAGCATGATGATTGTAAAGGAACTATTGCTAATTGAAAAATCAACACTAACTCTTATCGCTTGAGCATGTGCCCTTATTTTTCTTCTTGTTTGATTCTTTTCTTCTTCCTTTTTCAGATCTAAAGTGTAGCGGAACCGGCGGGTGGCATTCAACACGAGTGCGGCTTTCTGTTAAAAAGAATTCAAACAGCAAATGTTTTAAACAAGTATTTCAGCAGCGGAAATGCATCGTTAATGGCATACACAATTTAATACACAAACAGCAAAGCCAACCAGAAGTATTAATTAATAAATGAAGATCTAAAAAGCGCATGCAAAGGATACTGAGACATTTTGATCTCAGTATGGCTACTGGTTTCCACGCATTTGTGGAAATGACAACATCAGTCGATAGCTATAAGTTTAAGAAGAAATCCATAACCACGAAAGCAAGTTGAATGGTGATAATTGTTAATGTAATACCGTTGGGAAGCCCCAACGGCTAGTAGCCGTTGGAGCTACCCAACGGCTAGTGCTGGCCCAGCCAGCAACTAGCCGTTGGATCCCAACGACTAGTGCTGGCCGGCCAGCACTAGTTCAGCCCATTTGATGATCTTGCTTCTTGCTACTTACTTGCCTCTTGTAAAGTGTCTATAAATAAGACCTCATTCCATGAATAAATTATGCAGTCTTGCACTGCTTCTTGATTCGTTTTGTGTATACTTCCGCTCTTGTCAATCATTCTTGAAGATAGACATTCGTCAGTGAATGTCATTTGACTCTCGGCGACTCGGTAATATTGATTGATGCAACATCAACCTTTGATGATCGACAATTATTCACATGGTATCAGAGCCTCGGATCGAAGAAAACGAGTGCATCGGGAAGCGTGCCGAAAGTGCAAAAATTGAAGATTTGCATCAAACTTGAGGTTAGTCTTAAATATTCATTTTTTGCACAAATGGAAGGCAAAAATGAGTCGTTTAGATGTATTCTAGACCCAAAAAGTTATCAAAGTTGGGCTAGAACAATGAAAAAATATTTTTTATCAAAAGATTTTTGGGATTACATTGATGGGACTATAAAAGAACCAATTTTGGACATTGATGGCTTAGATGATGATGAAATCATCAAAGCACATGAGAAATTCAAAACCGATTTGAAATTGTGGGAAAAATGAATGCAAAAATCACATGGATCATTTGTCAAAACGTGGATGAAAAACTTAGAAATCGGATTAATGCTTTTGAAAATGCGTTTGAAACTTGGGAATATTTGAAAAAGCTTCATTCTCAAGATGATTTTGTCTTTCAAATTGATCTTATGGAAAGAATGATTATGCTCAAACAAGAGAACCTAAGCATTAGGGATTATCACAATGCATTTTCGGAACTTTGGACTCAATTAAGGAGTTTTGACAAATTTGGAAAACTTCACAAACTAGACGAATTTCAAGAATTTTTGGAAAATCAATATTTTTTCTTGTTTATGCGTGGTCTAAGAGACGAATTTGAAAACATTAGATCAAGCCTTATACATAGGAAACCTAGACCTAGAGGGGATACCTTCTTGCCGATCTTGTTATGGAGGAAACAAGATTGAAAAACATGCATGTTGCAAAAGAAGCAGTACTTGCCGCATCAAGACCCGGAGCAAATTTGAAGACTTACAAGCCTCCACATACCAAGAACAATGAAGGCACATTCAAGAAGCCCACGGGACCATGGCCTAACAAGGATACAATTTGCCATTATTGCAAGGAAAGTGGACACATTAAAACCACTTGTCCTCTACTCCGAAAAAGGGGTGGAAACGTGGGAACCGTGGAAGAAGGAGGTGTCTTACCCAACAACATAAAAGCGTACATAGAAGAAATTTTTAAAGAAAAAGCAAGCATCTCCGGGAATGCTCTATCTACTTCGCAAGGTATGTCTTGGTTTTTAGATTCTGGTGCATCTTTTCATATGACACATAGTGAAGATTCTTTGGTTAATTCTTGTGAAACCATTGGAAAACATGTGTTTACGGCCGATGGAACAAAACTCCAAATCAAAAAATTAGGAAACCTTGAAAAACAAGACTTTAAAATTCAAAATGTAAGTTTTATACCTAAGCTAAATTTAAATCTACTTTCGGTTGCTCAAATATGTGATAACAACTGTATAATCACTTTCTCATCCCAACATTGTGTGGTGCAGGATCACCTATCGAAGAAGGTGATTGGTCAAGGCCATAGAGAAAGTGGACTATACAAAATGGACTATCTTGTTATGCCAAATTCGGGTTTTTGTAACATAACCCAAGATGCTAGACTATGGCATAAAAGACTTGGACACTTGAACTCTCAAAAGATGTGTAACATTCCTTTGATGAAAAGCATTAGAGAGAAAAATTTTGAATGTAAAGATTGTCTTCTTGGAAAAATGCATCATCTTCCATTTGGAGAAAGAAATTATGTACCAAAGAAAGCTTTTGATTTAATACATTCGGATGTTTGGGGCCCCGCGCCCATTGTTTCTAAAGGAGGATTGCAATACTATGTGATTTTTGTGGATGACTTTACTCGATTTACATGGATATATCTTTTAAAACACAAATTCGAAGTATTTGAAAAATTTGTAATATTTTGTAACATGATCAAAAACCAATTTGGAGCAACCATTAAAATCTTTAGATCCGATTCGGGAGGAGAGTACATGTCTAATGAATTTCATAACTTTATTGAAACTAATGGTATTATTCACCAAAAATCATGCACTAAAACACCTCAACAAAATGGTCTAGCAGAACGAAAACATAGGCATATTATTGAAACTTGTAGAACTATGTTAATTGCTAGTAAGGTTCCTAAATTCTTATGGGCCGAAGCTACTCTTACCGCCATATATCTTATAAATAGAATGCCTTCATCTAACCTTGAGAATACTTCACCTTTCGAAAAATTGTATAACATCCCTCCATATTATGAAAGACTTAGGGTTTTTGGATGTAGATGTTTTGTGTATACAGACAAGAATGACAAATTGTCACCTAGAGCTATTGAATGTGTTTTTCTTGGTTATGGCATTGACAAAAAAGGATATAGGTGTTTTGATCCTATAGCAGACAAATTGTATGTGTCCAAGGATGTGAAATTCTTTGAGAATGACATTTATTATGAGTCCAAATCCTTGGAAAATTCGGAACCTTTCATTCCTAAAGATATTTTTGAGTTAGAAGAAGATAATGATTGTGACTCAGTAGATCATCAAGACATTCAAGAAGATCATGTTGAAAACAATGATGTTTCACACACCACTGTTGATACTCGGTCAATTGTTGAACCCTTTCCCTCAAATTATCCCAGACGACCTAGAACAACCCATTACGCCCACACTGAACCTGATATTACAAGCTTTGAACCCAGGGCTTCAAGACCACCTCAGCGATTTGTGTCATATGAATCTTTTGAACCACAACGAAGAAATTTGATTGCCACCCTTCGTCAAGTAAAGGAACCTAGGTTCTATCATCAAGCTAAAGGTATTCCAGAATGGGAAGATGCTATGAAAGATGAACTCAACGCCCTAGACAAGGCTCAGACATGGATAGTTGCACCCCTGCCTAAAGATAAGAAAGTCATTGGATGTCGATGGGTATATAAAATCAAAACTCACAGCAACGGGCACATTGAGAGATACAAGGCTAGATTAGTTGCTAAAGGTTATGCCCAAGAATATGGAATTGACTATGATGAAACGTTTGCCCCAGTAGCTAGAATGACCACGATTAGAATTCTCATTACCATTAGTGCAATAAAAAAATGGAATATATACCAACTTGATGTCAAGAATGCTTTTTTGAACGGTTACTTGAATGAAGAAGTCTTCATGAGTCCTCCTCCTGGCATTACTCTCCCTCTTGGTCATGCTCTTAAATTACGAAAAGCCTTGTACGGTCTGAACAAGCTCCAAAAGCTTGGTTTGATCGATTTGAAAAATTCATGCATTTGCATAATTTTGTGACTTGCTATACTGATACTGCATTATTTGTACGCAAAACACAATCTGGTATTGTTATCTTGCTTTTGTATGTGGATGACATGATCATCACAGGAAGTGATGAAGTGGGAATTGCTGAAGTTAAACTTAATCTGCATCACGAATTTGATATGAAAGACTTGGGTTTGCTGAATTACTTTTTAGGTATTGAGATAACCAAAAATAGTTGTGGATACTTTATGTCTCAAACCAAATTTGCTAACGATATTGTTGAAAGATCTGGGATTACAGATACTAAGGTTGTTGACACACCCGAAGTCCTAGGCACCAAACTGCGTTCCACAGATGGTGAGAAATTAGAAGATCCCACCCCTTATCGACAGCTTATAGGTGCACTCACTTATCTCACCATTACTAGACCAGACATTTCTCATGCAGTACACACAGCCAGTCAATTTCAACAGGCACCTACTTCTGTCCATATGAGTGTTGTTTTGCGAATTATTCGATATATTAGAAACACTGCTCATAAGGGGGTCCTCTTAACTTCCTCTTCATCTTTTGATTTATCTATATATACGGATGCTGATTGGGGTGGAGATGTCAACAATAGACACTCTACCACTGGTTTTTGTGTGTTTTTAGGTGAATCTCTTGTTTCTTGGAAGTGTAAAAAGCAACAGAAGGTGTCCCTCTCATCCACAGAAGCTGAATATCGAGCCATGGCTACAGCTGCGATGGAGATTTCTTGGATCACATCCCTTCTAGCAGACATGGGCGTTCAGGTCAAACACCCCGCCATCATGTATTGTGACAACAAAAGTGCCATGTACATTGCCTCCAATAACACTTTTCATGAGAGGACGAAGCACATCGAGATGGACTGTCACTTTGTTCGAGAAGAGTGTCTAAATAAGAAGATCTCACTTTGTTATGTCACATCTGAGATGCAGCTCGCAGACTTTTTCACCAAATCTCTTTCAGCTTCTCGATTTCAGTTTTTATTAGACAAACTTTCAGTGTATACCCCGTAAGTTTGAGGGGGGGTGTTAATGTAATACCGTTGGGAAGCCCCAACGGCTAGTAGCCAGCACTAGTTCAGCCCATTTGATGATCTTGCTTCTTGCTACTTACTTGCCTCTTGTAAAGTGTCTATAAATAAGACCTCATTCCATGAATAAATTATGCAGTCTTGCACTGCTTCTTGATTCGTTTTGTGTATACTTCCGCTCTTGTCAATCATTCTTGAAGATAGACATTCGTCAGTGAATGTCATTTGACTCTCGGCGACTCGGTAATATTGATTGATGCAACATCAACCTTTGATGATCGACAATTATTCACAATAATGTGACTCAGCTCAGTTATAAAATTGTTGCCAGCAATTTGTAGCATGAAAGCAAGATAACTAAATCTTGGATAGGAATCGCAAGATTGTATGGTTCTTTCAGTTTATAGGATAAGGCCGAATTTGTTGAACTGCAAAGTCCTTTTATTCTTTGGCTCCATATTTTGGTACTTTTTGTTCTCCTGCCAGCTGGACATGCGACCACGGCTACTTCAGCATGCGCCTAGAAGTCATCCCCACAGTTAGTCCACCCATCCTGAGAACTTCTAAAAGTATCACCTGTCTTCTTCTCTTCTTCAAGCACCGGGGACAGTGCCCACCACCACCCCAGTGATGCATTACATTCTTCGTAAAAATAAGACGAAAGGAATTACTGGCGTTTCAAGGAGAGGTTTAAAGTGGAAACACACAGCGAGGAGAAAATGAGATTCTCACTCGTCTAACACAGCCCAATTAGAGAAAAAAATAAAATTTCCTTAAACTTTCAAGTGTCCATAGGCACCGAATTCCTCTCTCTCTGCTTTTTCTTTTTTTTTAAGCAGTTTTCATGTACTTTCTGGACATTTGATTAATAAAATCAACTGATACCCATGTTCAGCAAAGCAAAGTTTTCATATCTTCTCTCTTTGATCCACTACGAAGCGCCTTTGAAACACATATTTTATATTCTTTTTCAATAAGACCATCGTATGTTGTCAACGCTATGCTTAAGCACCTGCTTCAGCATGGTCAACGCTCTAAAGCGCCATCGTTTAGCAGTGTTCATCTTAAATTGGCCTAAGCGCCTGTTAAGAACTTTGAATTGACTGGCTAGGGGCGGAAAGTTGGTCGTGTTGACATTTTTCTTTCTCCCTTTTTTATTCTTCATATTATTTTTTTTCATTCATCTACTTCTTCCTCAATCTTCTCCTTCTCATTCCTCCTCTTTTCATCGTTTCTCTTTTCAGTCCGTTCTAAGTTTCTAGTCTATGGTTGCATAATTCAAATGCCTCCTGTGATAATACCTTAGTGGTTTTCTTCAAATACCATACGTTTTATTTTTAAATAATTTGACAATGTAACATATTTATCTTTTAATATCAATTTACCACTAATGAAATGTCCCAATATGTAACGGGAGATTCTGTTAAGGCATTATTCGATATTTATATATATTTACATTTCTTCGAATACCACGCATTTATCATTGAGTGAATATCAGTGTGGCGCTAACGCAGAGCCCTTACAACAGTTGAGTGCATGGGAACAAAGCCACAAATACCCAATGCTACAATTCCCAAGCCATCCACAGTTACAGAATCCCGCATTCAAGCAGAAGAAAGGATGCTGAAAATTTAACAAAACGTTACCCTCCATCGCTTGAGACGCTCCAAGGACGCCTTCTTCGGCGGAATATGAAAAGTCCCGGCGTCATCATCGGAATCGCTACCGTTTGCTCTACCGCCGGACTCTACATCCCGGCGGTGCCGATTTTCAGGGGACGGCGAGAAGCTCATCGTATCGTTCCTGGCAGCAGAGAAAACGGTTTCTCGGCAGGGATGATAAGGACGGTTAAACAGCCAAACAAACGAAACCAGTACGATCGAGCAAAAAGAGTTGAAGTTTCAAACTTTTTTCACGATAACGAATAGAAAAGGGGCGAAAGAGATTTTTCTCGCGCGATGAATGACAAATTCAATGTTCCATTCATCGTTATTTGATTGCTCTCTCTCTCTCTCTCTCTCTGTGTCGCAAACATTCGAGGAAGGTTCGTGCGAGCTTCCCTTCGAGGATATGAGATCCCCTTTTATATTTTTTTCTTTCTTTTGGACGTATTTCTTCATATTTAGAAGAAACATCGCTGCCTACGTCGATTGCTACATAATTATACTTTCCTGAAATCACCATCTTCTCTGTGGCGCCCGCGCATCAATTCTCAGTGGTTGGGTACCGGAAGTACTCTCACCGGGTATGGGACCGGAACAGTACCCTTCTCATAATAGCGCCCATATATATTCATTTGATGTAATTCAATTCATTTCATGCTTAAATTTATTCTAGTTTTTTACAATTGGATCGATGTTAAAAACGATGAAGATTTAAATTTCAAAAAAAATCCCTTAAAAATTAAATGTGAGTAAAAGACATGATGCTACATGGCGTTTTGGTTTCAAATTTTCCCAAGCAACTATATGGATCGAACCATGAAAATGTTTGAAAAGATTTAAGTATGCATGAATATTAAACATGAACATATATATATATATAAAGAGGCTTTTCATATTCCGCCGAAGATTATGATGGTGGTGCTGGGACTTTTCATATTAAAAATCCCACAAAAACCTAATACTATAATTTAAATTTAAATTTAAATCTTTTTTGTACCTTTTGCATGTACAGTAAATGCACTCAACACTATTTATTTTTTTACTTAAAGATCTTTATCGTTCATTTTTAATATCAATTTTTTTATAATGTTTAAGATACATTACCATATGCACAATCCTTTTACTATCCACACACTTTTAATTTAAAAATACCAAAAATACTCCTATAACTAGTTCTCTCTTCTCCCTACACTTCCAATGTTCCTTTCTTTTTACTCTTATAACCAACATTTCATTTGTTTAGAGCTATTGTTGCTTTTTTCACGGCTAATGAATACACGATTATTATCTTAGAAACCGCAATAGAGATTTATGAAACAAAAGGAAGAAAAATAAATAGATGATTGATCTGATCAGTTTTTGGATTTTTAAGGTTTTAAGAGGTTGATTTTTAAAAATATTTTTTGTATTTTTGGAGGTTTATATTGTTTTTTTAATTTTTTCTACTTTGATTGACATTTCATGGTTTTGAGTCAAATGATTCACGCACTAGATTTTTTATTCGAAGTGCAATACAAATGTATCTCTCCTTAAAGAAAAGACATAGTTGAGACGTCTCTCTCCTAAAGGGAGATGGTGTAGCCTGCATCTCTATCAAATGAGAGATACATGTGTTATGTGTTATACATTCTTTAAACCTTATATCCTTTTATGTATTGTAAAATAGAAAACAACTCAAGCAAAAGCATTTACCGTTGAATAAATTCTTGGAAGATGATAACTGAACAAAATATTTATTATATTGAAACTAAGAAGAAGTTGGTTGTAGTGCACTAGATAATGTATTCTTTGACTAGTTCATCAATAAGGTTGAAGAAATATTTATTGACTACGAGGATGATGGACTTGACTATTTACTCACGTTTGCGATAGAAAAGATGTTTAGCAATCGTAATTAACTTTTTGAAAAGAACATAATATTGTTATTATTATTCTTTGTTTAAAGAGTAGTATGGCTTGGATGTGAAAGGAGTGACAAATATAGAATAAATAAAAATATTGATATTTAAAATAATAGGTTGATGAGCATTAAGAAAGTAAACTGTCTATTTTTATTGACATAAAATGATGTTGTCCATGGTTATTGTGAGTTGAATGTAATCAACGAGACACAACATCATCTAGGCTTATATCTTGAAGGTCATACTTTTGTGGAAAAATGGAATAAATCTGAGTATACTATGACAAAGGACCTTACAAAAATCATTAAAGTTGAAATATATTTTTATATATTTGAAATGGATTGATGAGGCTACTAGATTATATGTTTACCATGTATGATGAAAATTAGAAAGAAAGATAGTCTTGAAGTGTTCTATAACTACTAAATGATAGATTCTCACCAATAGCATGCATGGTATTGAAAAATCTCATATATGAATATTGTTAGTGACATTATATGGCACGTAGTCATTAATGACATTTATGCCGCTATTATAAGATATGTGAGCAACTAGTTATCTATGAGAAATGCGTAGTATATGTGCTAATATCATGCTACATGGTATTTTCTAACGGTAATTACAATATATTTAAATTTTATAATGTTATTTATCCATTCATTTTATCCAATTTGAGATTAAGTTGATAGTTCTCTGATGCTACATATCTTTTCAACTTAACAACAACATCAACCTGAAAGCATTGAGGATTGGAATCAACAATTTCATTAATGTATTGATATGTATATACAAATGAGAGGAATAGACGATGATGTTGTACACGACATTGAGGACGACAATTAAATATTATTCACAGTTTGTAAATATAGTTATTTTCAAAAGTATTATTTCATAATTGTTGTATATAATGAGATCCAAGAATAATGAACCAAAATTTCACACATCTTCACCATTATCATCACATATAGTCAATTGATATGCTCGTTGGTAGCGTTGTTTATATTATCTAGTAACTTGAGTAATGTAGGGTTATCCGATAATGACTATGACACGAGCTCCTAATGTACTAAAGTTGGTACTAGTGTGTTATGTATTACGGTAAAACACTGGTATAAGTAAATAATTATGAAAATTAGTATTATAATTAAATAAAAACAAAGTTAAAGACCATATTAATATATACAATTATTTATTTACCTATATGAAGAATGATATATCTTGTTGCCTAGATGAAGTTAGACAAGTTAGACATAACTAATTATAGAATCTCTTAGAATAAACCGATGCATCCGAGAAATATCACTCTATATATAACTCATCGCACTCATGATAATACGTTGCTTGAAGCCCAAAGTGATCAAGCTTAACACAGAGGGATACATTCCTCGATTGTAGATATGGGTTGCCAAGCATAACATTGAAGTCTAGGTATGGCCGGAATGCATGTCTCCCGACCCGCCTGGTTGTAGATACGGGTTCATCCAAAAATTGGAAAAATATTAGGAAACGCTTACTCGTCCAGGCTACAGTACAATACCGAGCCCATAATGGGCTATTCACTCAATCAACTCTAATGAAAAATACGTAGAAACGTTTTGACTTTACGTGACCTATTTATTGAGAGTATGTAGAGAGCTCTATCAAGAATACGTAGAAACAGTATACTTCGTCTGCTTGAGAACCACCGTATCAAGACATACTAAAGTGGATAACCAAGGACTGGGAGATGCATCCATCCGTCCACACACATAAATATATATACACACAGCAGCGGATCCTCATTGAGATGAGGTGGGACACCTGCCCCATCTGAAATTCGAAAAGCCAATAAAAATATTAAAAGACACAATCGAATCCACTGCTAGTATACATAATTCACCTCATCCTAAATGGTCGAACAGCCTTACTCCACATAAAATTCTAGATCCACCACTGCACACACATATACACATACATGTATATATATAATATTAGAACCACTTCGTCTATAATGTCTACCACCATTGATGGTTTGGTCAAGTGTGCTCGTGTTAAGTAGCTCTACTTCTTTTCCTTTGGAAGGGAAAGTGCAGGCAGTCACATGCAGTTGTTGGATCTACATAGAGCCAAAAATCAGAAAAATTAGTGGACACCACCCTTGGTTGCAGAGCTATAAACAAGTAAAGAAATAAAATATCAATGGGTTTAAATAAGTTTTTGCTTAATATCTATCGTTAAAAATATGTTTTCCCTCAATTGGCCGTTTCAAAAGCTTATTTCCTGACTGGCATTCTTGCACCTTAGTGTGTTGCTTATTAGATGATAGCTTCTGTTTGTATTTCTTGCCTTCATAAGAATGGCAAGCATTTAATTGGTGGTTGACCTCTCCAGCAGTTGACACTATAGGGTATTTATTACTAGTCTTTATGTTAGTATCTCTACCTTTGACGATCCTCTCTACTTGAGCCTACTTGAATTGATTGCGAGCATGTTGCCTCCATCAGGCCTTTTGCTTTTCAACATTGATCCCAATTATCCATTTTTTTTCTTAAGGATGCATGTGTACTTGAATTGATTGCGAGCATGTTGCCTCCATCAGGCCTTTTGCATGTGTACCGACACTATAGGGTATTTATTACTAGTCTTTGTGTTAGTATCTCTACCTTTGATGATCCTCTCTACTTGAGCCTACTTGAATTGATTGCGAGCATGTTGCCTCCATCAGGCCTTTTGCTTTTCAACATTGATCCCAATCATCCATTTTTTTTCTTAAGGATGCATGTGTACCGATTCCAACATTTGTGTCAATGATTTCCACTAAAATCTCAAAATTGTATTTCATATATATTTAAATTTTCTCTACTATGTTGAAAACCGTCACTTTTTTGCACTCCTAGTGTTAGCTCACTTGGTAGGGAGCTCGACCACAAGATGAAGTTCTTGAGTTCAACAGCAAGCACGTGCAAACCTCACTTTGGCCTCCCTGTAATAAAAAAATCAAAAACTTTATTTGTAAAGTTTCTCTCTAAAGTTCAAGTAGTAAATTGTTTTGCTTGTCTCGTCTATTAATATTAACACAACGTAATTTGCATTTAACATGACACTTTAGCTTAAATACGTTTTGTTAGTTCATCTACAACCAAAGTAAACTGATATAAACTTGATATTGATCCTTCATGTTGTTCTATATAAATTGATTATCGCAAATGCATCCTGTTATTGCTCCATCCTATGTCTTTTGTAAGGTTGATTGAGGTTGACATTTATAGGAGACTCTTTGCTTCTACAAAGTTCTTCAAGAGTATCTGATCGTGTTGTTGTTTAGGCTATACTTTAATATTATTTATTGAAAGATAAAGAAAATTTGTCACGAGATTAAAAAATAATCTCAAATTTAACCATAGAATCTTATAGTCTACGGTCTTTTTAACATTACCACGTACCTTTTACAAAACCAAAACCAACCCTTTCCCCACACTAAGTGAGGTCAGCTATATGGACTTCATCTTATACCATATTAGCATTAATCTAACACCCACAAAGCAACATCAAATTTTATTGGTTACTCTCAACAATTGAGAGACTTTACTCTCCTTCAATATCTCATTTAGGACACCTCTTCACAAGAAATCCATCTGCTTTCTTCAAATCTCCAAGCCATATCGAGTGTCGCTCATATTTTTTCTTATTAGTCTTACACCAACAATTTTTTTAATAACGTTATTAGTCTCACGTCTCAAAGTGCAGGAGTGCACACGTGAGCACGCATGCTGGTGAAGCCCAACTTCCCTCGACAACCCTTAGTTGCGATAAAATTTAATCGGAAGTTCTTAGTCTTTGTGGTTGATGGAAATTAGCAGATTTTCGTTAAATCAAGCAACCAACATTAGTAGTTATCCAGTACAATCAAATCAAAGAAGAGAAAAAGCTAAAAGAATGGGAAAACAGTTGGGATGACTGTTTTGTTGTCAGTTCACGCACAGCAATTTCAGATGTCAACCAGTAAAATTTAACAAATGTTCACGTCCTTCAATTTTCAAGCGTGCTTCTTCTTGTGGCAGCTTGCCCTGGCTGCTTGCCACATTCTTGATGATGGCGAAGTGGAGATCAAACTCAGCTTTTAGTTCTGCACAGCACGATCCGATCCATTTCTCTGCAACATTGGTTGAAACGCTATCCTGACTATCTTTCTCATGCCCTTCAATGGCTGGCCTTATTTCATCATATAAAGAATCCAGTTGCGTCTTGGCAAGGTTCCTAGCTTCCTGTTTAAATCATCAAATTTACATCCAGCAATATATTAGAAACAAAAAGAAAAATGCAAGAACCGCTGCACCTAGAACATCTCAAAGGTGATAACCAAGGGGTTTAAAGATAAAGCCACAACCGGTTAAAACTTGACCGGAATAAACAAATGAGAGAATCAACTGTCGACCATGCATTATGACAAGAATTAGATGAAACGTGAGTCCCGCATCATATTCAAGAGAGAGAGAGAGATGATAAAAAGGAAAACAGGCGATGCACAAAGTACCTCTAATGCCAAAATCTCTTCTTATGCTAGTTTTGATGGCAAGAGTTGGCTAATAAGTTTTACGTTGACTTGCTTTTGCACGGGATGCTTTGACCTTCCACCCAGATTGCTCTGTGAGAGTCTGTTGCAGGTAGCTTTCGCTTGATGGTCATGCGATATATTTCTACCATCAATAAGGGAGGGAACGCTTTTATCTGAAAAGACTTGAGAATCTCGTGACTGCATTTTTGCATCTTCATCTTCCTCCAGTTTTATATCCTCATTCATCATATCATCCTCTGTTGAACCTGACACGAGGGTCAGGAATGACGTTTTGAATATCAAAAACCGTTCCACTCATCGATATGATGATATGAAAGTCTATCCGTCAGATTACCATCCTGTTTTCCATTTACCAAAGAAGAATCTTTTGATAGATCCATAGGTTTGAGGAGCTTTGAATTTGGTACATCTTCAGAATCATAGAGAGGGACATTCTCAATAGAGAACCTAAACATATGCAAAAAAATTCTGCTCAGAACAGTAGGCACACACACTCGGAGGCACACATAGGCACCCAACTTTCGCACATGCATGCAATGACGTCATATGAGCGTGTGCATGGTCAAAGTGAGTGGACACCTTTGTGCTTTTCTTTATCTGTTCTCACAAATAAAACGTCAAAAACAAAAATCGATACTAAAGAATATGTCTAACGATACTTGAAAAATATAACCCTTTTAGAACAGCGTATAGCATCAGAAAGGTAAATCACCTGCCATCATCATCTTCCCAGAGGTACGTGTCCTCCTGCAAACATGCATGAATATTTCAATAAGCTACTATAAAACTCTAGAAGGATCCGTGAAATCATAGCTGGCTCCCTCCTTGACTCGAATTGAACTAACTGGAGAATTCCTTTTAATACATGTAGATAAATTGAGAAGTTCATCTAGAATATCAAAAAAATATGAAGAAAACATGGATGAGTGTAGAACTATAATGATGACAAATTGAAATGTGCTAATGCTTATACGAAAAGTATACAATAATCGTCAGAATAATAGTAAAAAGGATATGATAACTGAAACGTGACAATTATTTGGTTCGGGTGTGTCTGTATGTTGTTGCGACTTGCCAATTTCAGCCACAAGAGAGATATACATTGCCTTGTTCTCTCGAAAAAAAGAAGCAAAACGAAAATCAAATAGGAAAAGAATGAAGCAAGCAGACCGTACCATCTAATTAAGTTCCTTTTACACTTCCAGCACTATATGTTTTAGCGGAGCCAGTTTTCTCAAAAAAGAGTTGAGTCAACCGGTTATGTCCAAAACAAAATGAGTTAATTTAAACCCACAACTCATTCGGCATCTGACTCAGTCAGAGTCACTTAGTCCAGCAGTTTCACTCGGTGAGTTGCCAACCAAGACCTCAAGACTGAATTGCTTAGATCTCAGAGACTGATAACAAAGACATCTCGGTGGAGAGCAGAACCATTCCCATCAGTGAAGATCCATGTTATAAATGACGTAGACAGCCCCAATCACCAATGATCCAATAAGACTAAAACTAGATCTTCTCCCTTTAAGTCATCATTGCATGAAAGCAAAACATGCAAAAATGAAATTTTTTCTTTTCCGATAAGCATCCCGGGAACCTCTTAAGAACAATAAAAGGGAAAAAGTTCAAAAAGAAGCAACTGTGAGTGTGACAGATGAGACCACAAAGGAAAAGATTCCCCCCTTCATCCACAACACGTGGATATAAAAAAATATATCATCGGTATAAAAAGGCCAAACTGCTGAAAAGGTAAACCTAACCAAATGCAACTGCAAAAAAACAGTAACTAATCTCTATAAAACTTGAAATAACAGATGAATCCACGATATTAGCCCATGGGCACATGCAAAATATGCTCCCAAAAGTTCCCAACCCAGAAATTTTATGTGGCTGTATTGTAAAAGATTTTCTATATCTAATAACGGTCTACCTGAAACCCACAAGATTTTGCACCAAGAAATCCAGTACAAGATGCTGTCCCGCAGAGGCAGCGAACCTTTGCACCTCCGAACCATTGGAAATTATAATCTTAAGATAGTTATGTACCAGCTGGAATGTTCTTTTTTGCAAATATCCCAACCTTTATTTCTCCCAAGACAGTCCAATTCCTGATCACACAATTTGGCTCACTGCATTCTTCAACAAAACTGAAATCAGATGTCAAAAGAGAATCATAAATATTGTTTAACGAAAGATCATTTGTTAAAGCACCAATGCACCCTTTAACATGAGAACTACAAATTAGATATGCTTGGTTGTTGCTAAAGAATAGCCTAAAATTAAAAAATATTGAAACAAAAGCAAGAAAAACAAAACAAATAAAATAGAAGTCTTCAGCAAATGCCAAGGTACTACAGATTGGTACTGAAAAGAAAAGTTGGAACAAATTCTATATAACTATGTTCTACTTCTATCCTCCTTTGCGAAGTACTCACCATGAATGATTGATGAATCGAGCAAGACTTCCCTTTTTGGTTCCATCAACCAACTCAGATGCATCCAGAGAAATGATAAATGCGTCTTCCATTCCTATAACAAGGTAGTGTCATGCTTTTAACTCCACAAATGGCTGTTAGATTGCAGTTTCAGTAAAGATTTACTACCTTCTCTTTCATAGACTTTGGCCCTTCTCTCTGCTTCTTTCCATGTAATTACTTCTCCACAATACTCAATAACGAACTGCCCAGCCTGAAAATGTCAGAAAAGACGAAGTTCAGCTACTGCTACACTCAGGACCACCGAGTAGAACCTGCTTATACAAAAGTCACAAGTTACCTTTAAATCTTCTTCAGCTAGAAGGCCCCATCCGTGACTGTTGGTTTTGAACAGTTTTGACTTACATATTGGCATTTCTGGAATCTCTCAAAAGACGAAGTTCATATAAGACTAAGAAGATGCACAAGCATGACAAAGTCAAAAAGCATATTCACAAGCGACTACACACCACAATTACAGTCTTTGCTAATAAATTTGAACCAGCATTTACAGTTGGCTAACCAAGTAGTTCATTCAAATTCACAAACTGACAACCAAAATTCAATGGAAGAACCAATTCTAACCAGAAGTTTAAGGATTAGAATCCTTGCATCGGCACAAACCTGATATGCAATATGCAGCAGAACATAGAGTATGATGATATATAGGTATAAGAATTATCCTTGTATCATTACCCATATTATAAAGGGCAATAGCTTGATACATGGTGTATCATATAATCATGATCATGTTGTTCCTTACACAATAAAAACATAGACTATGAGGTAAATTACATAACATAGAACAAGTTGAGTACCACAGAACTAACAAATTTACAAAATACATGGCATTAAGACTCTGAAAGCACAAGAAATAATAAAGCATCGAACATGACATTAACAACTATTTAATTCATTAAACACATTAAACAATATGAGTACCATGGACCAATTTCACACATCCCTTACCTTGCATAACAGTTGCAACACAATGTTAAAACCAATCTTGTAAATATCATGTTATATTGTATGATATGACATTATCGTACAAGGGTGCCTTACTCCACATGATTCAGAAACTAATATATTATTCACACATTTTTTGTGTATAGCATTTCACTAAACACATTAAACAATATGAGTACCATGGACCAATTTCACACATCCCTTACCTTGCATAACATTTGCAACACAATGTTAAAACCAATCTTGTAAATATCATGTTATATTGTATGATATGACATCATCGTACAAGGGTGCCTTACTCCACATGACTCAGGAACTATATCTTATTCACACATTTTTTGTGTATAGCATCATTCAAACCATATAGTACAGCATGACCATACTGGATTTAGTGGAATCTCATACTTCTGAGTTCTGACCATCTCAAACCAGGTTTTTTGGTGTTTTGGCACATCACCATAAATTTGGTAAGAACAAAACTAGGAAAGACTGTATTTGTAACAGTGTTATCCGTATCGCACCGTATCGTATGATAGTGCGATACGTATCGTATCGTAATATACAGGTTATCGTGCCGTATCGTACGATATGGTACTGTATCATACGATATGCCAAAAAAATTTCAAAAAAAAAATTCCAATTTTTTTTTCAATTTTTTTTTGCATGTTTCTGCCCTCTCTTCTCCTCTCTTCACTTCCCTTCAAGGCATCCTCCAATATGCTTATAATTTGGGTTTATAATTTCATTTATTTAATAAGAATAATGTATGAACAAAAAAAAATTGTGACAAAATCATTTCCCTTTCTGTTACAACTTTTAGGTATACTTTTGCTAACAGTTTCAAGTTTCATGAGATCACAAACAATTAAAAACATTTAGTTCTCTCAGTTCATTGAGTGGGGATTTCACAACTTTACTATTTTAGGGTTCACGTTACATGACTTCCATTGAGTTGAACATGATCAATGTGTGTGAGGCTTAACTCAGTCTGTGAAGTGAGAAATGGAGCTCAAGCATTAGTTAAAAACCTAGTCTCCAATAAGAGAAAAAGGGGTCATCATCAAGTAATAATATCACAT
Organism: Brasenia schreberi; assembly: GCA_036023115.1. Classification (NCBI taxonomy): domain Eukaryota; kingdom Viridiplantae; phylum Streptophyta; class Magnoliopsida; order Nymphaeales; family Cabombaceae; genus Brasenia; species Brasenia schreberi. The sequence goes on along the minus strand of JAYKKT010000090.1, from coordinate 33,517,708 downwards.
CATTAAGGTGTCATAGACTCAATAATCAAAGAAATGGAGCTCATTGTTTTGCTCACATATGAAAATTAGCAAATATGACAACTACATGTACAAAGATAGCAGTTTGTTAATTTTGATATATTAGATGAGTGGATTATGGAAGATAACGAAGAAAATGCACTCCTAAGTCCTAACCGAAGAAGACATTGCATGAATTAATTTGAAGTGCAACAACATCATCAAGGAGAAGATGAAGATTATTTAGTTAATGATCCTGATACAAATTTACAATATGTAAAATGTAAATGTATTTCATTTTTTGATTCAAAATATATAATTTTGGATGCAATTGTTCAATGTTGAATGTTCAATTTGTGCTAAACTTTGCATTATATGAATTTAAAGCAATTACCATATTTTTCCAAAATTTTCAAGAATTTTCTTGATTTTTTTCGGTTTTTACTAATTTTATTGATTTTTTAAATAATTTTTATAGTTTTTTAATATTAAAGTATGATACGATACGATACGCCCGTATCGTGGAGCCTAGCGATACGCGATACAATACGCGTAAGACAACATTGATTTATAATGAGGTTTATTAGACAAAAGGTTCGAGTAACACCATTAAAAGACAATATTGAGAGAGACGCCTAAGATGGTTTGGACATAGATACAGGTGGCCAAATGAAGCTATAGTAAGAAAGTGATTTCACTAAACACATTAAACAATATGAGTACCATGGACCAATTTCACACATCCCTTACCTTGCATAACATTTGCAGCACAATGTTAAAACCAATCTTGTAAATATCATGTTATATTGTATGATATGACATCATCGTACAAGGGTGCCTTACTCCACATGATTCAGGAACTATATCTTATTCACACATTTTTTGTGTATAGCATCATTCAAACCAAAAGGTTCGGGTAACACCAGTAAAAGACAATATTGAGAGAGACGCCTAAGATGGTTTGGACATAGATACAGGTGGCCAAATGAAGCTATAGTAAGAAAGTGTGAGAAATTAGATGATCACAATTTTAAAGAGGGAGAGGAAGACCCCAAAAATGTTGGAAGAAAGATATGAAACACGATATGGCTTTTTTGGAGTTAACTGCTAACTATGGCACAAGATCAAGCTCCGTGGCATCAAAAAATCTACATAGCTGACCCCACTTAGTGTGGGAAATGGCTTGGTTTTGTTGTTGTGAAATCTGTCTACTTCCAGACCTTATGTGCTTACATATTATGATGCCTCCAATAAAAATCCATCTTGGACTCATAGCAAGACAGTTTATAAGAGAAAAACATAATCAATGCAAGCAACCTTTGAATTGCATGGAAATATCAATGGAAGAATATTGTCTATTAACTATACGCATCACTTTAAATGCTCCAAGTCCTGAAATCTATGAAAGGAATAAAAAAATCAAAGAGATAGGGAAAATGATAAATAATGATTATGATAGTGATGACGATAGATGATGAAGAATTCTGCAGCTGCTGGTGATAATATCATTGATGTGCAAGTTAGAGATTGTCTTGATTTGAATAATTTGATGTTTTTTGGTTGTGCACATGGAGCAAATCATGGAACTATGATTAATGAGAGGTTCTAATTGAACTCCGTTCAAGATTGAGGAATGTTTGATTGGATGCTCTTTGTTATGGATAATGCCCATTTTTGTTTTTTTTATGCTTGATTTTGCTCCTTTATTTGTTCTTCTCTGATTTTCAAAATTTCACGATTTTCTATTTAAACTATTTTTCTTGTTAAATTAAAAAAAGTAGTACCACATATGGTACCATCAGCTGCGGATGTACATTCAGGCGAGGTGGGGTGACCGCCCCACCCCAAATTTGCAAAAATCTGAACCAGGTGCTTGTAAATATGAGGAATGCCCCACTCATATGTTCAAACCGCCATCACTTTAATTGTGTATTCTGGTTTTTCATTATATATAGATATGGAAAGATTTTTTAAAAGAAGATCAATTGAGGATCCCATCTTGGCCGGACCATGAATGCTTGCTGATGAAAATCATAACATCGAGATCTTAGATGCACATAAATCTTGCTTTGAATGGGAAGTAAAAGATTTAATTGTCGATCCTCGATCAAGATTGATGATTTCAAGTTATAATATTAATGATCAAGATAAAATTCGATGTGCTACAAAAAGGTTCATACCAGCCAAGAGTTCATAAATTTGCATGGATTGGGATAAGAAGCAATAAGCGTTGAATTTCGGTGGTTGGAGAACAACATAAAAAAATGTTGCATATTGTTTATTTTGCTATCTCTTTCTATATCTTCTTAAGAGTCCTACATTTATTTTAAAAGGATTTATCTACTTTAATGAGAAAATGAGATTCTATAACCATGAAAGTACTAAATGTAGCATCAATCATAATGCTAAAATGAAATGCTAAAATAAAATGTGATGCTTTGATTGTTAAAATGTAATAGGGTTGTGCCAATAGGACCCATAAGTTTATTTTTATAATTAGGTCCTAATGGACCCAAGCTACCCGGGCCAAACCACTAGGACCATGGCCACTAGGGTGCTCCAACTACCATTTTACTAGCCATTGGGCCATCTTCAGCAACCATCAGTTCAATGTTGTTGGCTTTTACTCCTCTCTTTCTCTCTATGCATACTTATAATGTATTCAATAAATAATAATCATTGTGTGACTAATTGTATATAGATTTGATCATTCCACAAAATGAATTAAGGGGTTTTACAAGATTTCTAACATGGTATTAGGGCCTACTCGCAAGAATATTATCGGACACGACTTCATTAAGAACTTTGCCCGCCTTCAAGTAAGTTTTTCTTCTTACCTTTGTTGTTCTAATGTTGAGGTAATCTCTAAAAACTTTTTTTTTTTGAGAAATGAAAGGCAAAAATGAAGTGTTTAGGTGTTTGGGCAAGAACAATGAAAAATATTTTTTCTAAAGACTATCAGGATTATGTCGATGGTAGTATTCAAGAACCTATTTTGTTTATTGATAGGGTTGATGAACACGAAATAATCAAAGCCCAGGAAAAATATAAACAAGATTTTAAAATATGAGGAAAAATAAATTAAAGATCACTTAGATCATTTGCCAAAATATAGATCATAAAGCTTAGAAATAGAATCAACGATTTTGAAACTTGAAAATATTTGAAGAAAATTCATTCTTAAAATGATTTCGTTGTCACATCAATTTAATAGAAAAGATGATAATGCTCAAGCAGATTACCAAATCAATTTTATGAATTATGGAATGAACTTCGAAGTTTGAAGTTTTTACAAGTTTGAAAAACTTCAAAAAGTTGATTTGTTTCAAGAATATTTCACCAATCAATATTTTTTCTTTTTTATGCGAGATCTTAGAGAAGATTTTGAAAATATAAGATCCACCTTAATCCATAGAAAACCAGGCCAAAGGGGATGGGTTTCTTGCCGATCTAGCTATGAAAAAACTATATTAAAAACCTTAAATGCTTCCAAAGAGGTCGTTCTTGTTGCATCAAGAACAAAAATGAACCTAAAGACATGTTGGCTAATGGCAAATTCATGTATATAAAACACATCATTGTAGCATTGTATCAGAGCCTAAACAGCAACAGTGACGACGGTAGGACCACATATAACTACTAAATACGTAGATAATCATAGAGAAGTAACCCAATTATTTGATGTTATTTCTACTATAATGAATTATGTAGGAGGCTCTTGCAAAAGACTTGAATTGCTTCAAAACGAATTCAAAATTGGATCAATTAAAAGTGATAGAGATTTGAATCAATCACTTTGGATCAAGAGGCCAAGGGAGACACATTGGGATTCAAATTATTTTACTTTGTGGCACTTAATCAGGATGAAGGAGGAGGGTTGCATTGATCTTCATAGCCAATGTAAAACTTTATCGAACTTATTTACCATGGATTCTACAAATTATGATAGGGCTATGTGAAAACAAAGAATGCATGTAGCCGACCCCATTTAGTATGGAAAAAGGCTTAGTTGTTGTTGTGCCACTTAATCAGGATGTTTTCATCTATCATAAATATACTTGAAATTGTCTGTGAGGAGGGTGCAGATGCAAAGCAAAGATCAAGCGCATATTCTTGATGAAAGTTAATTCAGACATTTGACTTTGTTTTTATTATGCATTTAAATTTAATGGAACATATTTTGGGAAAGACAATCAGTGGCTTTACAAAGAAAAGAGCAAGGCATTTTAAATGCTATGAATCTTTTGAAATTGACTAAGAGACAATTAAATATAGTCAAAAAATGAAGAGAGTGCTTGGAAAGATTTTATTAAAAATGTTTATTCATTTTGCAAGGATCATCATATAGAAGTTAAGAAAATGAAAGATCACTTTACAGGGTCAGATAGGAGATCAAGGCGAATACAAAATGAGGTGACAAATTTTTGATACTATTGATTTGAAGTATTTACTGTTATTGATTTTTTGTTAAGCAAACTCAATGATAGGCACAACGAAAGAAGAGTTTCTCTTGTGTGCTTCATGTTTTGATCCAAGTGATAATTTCGTTTCTTTTGATAAGAAGAAGTTGATTCAATTTGCAAAGTTTTATCCTTTTGACTTTTCTCCTAGTGGTCTTTGGCATCTTGTTCATCAAAACTTAAGAATTATATTATGGACATCCAAGATAAGCAAAAGTTTCAATTTAAAGGAATTAGTGAAGTTGCCAAAATGTTAGTGCAACAGAAGAAAGACAATTGCGATTTTTTGGTTTATCGATTGATGAAATTAGCAATGCTTTTACCTACTGCAGCTGTAAGTATTGAACAAGTGTTTTTGCCATGAATATTATTAAGAATCGCTTATGAAACAAGATGGGTGATCGGTTTATGAATGATTGTTTGGTAACATATATTGAGCGGGAGATGTGTCATTAGATTTAGATAAAGGGAGAGTCATCAAACACTTTCAGAATATGTGGACTTGAAGGAAACCATAGGTAATGCAAACTTTTTTCGTTGTATGTACTTTATAGATGTTTATGTTTATTCTCCTTAAAGTTTCTTATGCATGTGGAATTGTGTCTATTTGTTTATTGCCTAATTTGTAGCTTCAACAACATTTTGGAACGTGATGCTAATGAAATGGGTAGATGTAATATTGTTCAGGTATGTAATGAACTTTAGGATGATTTTTTGTTGTATGAATTTGTTGTTTTGTCATTGTTGAATACTACAAATTTAGTTACATGCAATTTTATTTTACCTTATGTATTTTTTTTGTGCATCTTATTTTTCACCCCACCCAAAATAAATTCTTGGATCCGCCACTGGGTACCATTACAACATTTCAGTAACCCCATGCAATACAATGTCCAACATGCTATTTTATTTATAGAGGGGCTAGAAAATATCACTTGTTTTACACACCAAAATAACTGCTGAAATAATTACACACCAAAAAGACAATAACTGCAGCTTGTGTCCTAAGAGTTACTATTTCAGATTCAGAGTACTGCTCTCTGTCCCTCAACAAGTTGCTACCCCATCCTTTTCACTTCCTTTTACACGCGAAAATGACAGATCAAATGAGATGGGATTACTGAGAGGAGCATACCAACTCTAGAAGACTTTGAAGTGTGTTACAACTTTGCAATATCAAGAACTAAATGTCATTCTATTCAATTGTAAACACAATTTCGTTCATTTAATTTAAGACAGAAAGAACAAAACCAAATATATGTTCCTTTCTTGACAAATAACAATACCATTACAATAGACAACGCATAGCGCAGTTTAAAAACAATAATGAAGTATTCAGAAAATGAAATGACCTTTGCAGTCAACCTGATTCTTGCAATGATCACCACAAGGGCAAAACCCAGGTGTGCATTCCGTGCTTGTCAAAACATTCAGGCACGTCGTGCCACACGCGCTTCCGGGATCATCAACAGAGTATTCACAACTACAAATAGGAATATCCTCCTTCTTTTGCTTTCTATGCCTAAACCAGACAACAAAAATGGAAAAAATATATAACGTCAGATATCCTTTCGATATTAAATACCAGTGAACAATGCAAAACAACTATTCAACTTGAGACACATCCCATGCAGCTCATGGCCAAAATAACCATTAAATAAAGGGAAATAGGAGCGCATTCTGCGACGATGACACTCACTTGCGATGCATAAATTCACTTAAATGGACAGCCATTCTACTTGAGGCACATTCTACGCAGTTCGTAACTAAAACAATCACTAGGAAAACGAGAGATAGGAGAAACTTCCGTGGACGATGATACTCACTTGCGATGCACAAATTCATTCCTCTCAATGTACTTGAAATGTGCCGGCGCATCGCCTTGTCCATCCTAAAAGGGAGTAGCATGTCAAATAAAACAGACAGACGGAAAACCCACTCAATAAAAGACGGTTAGCAGAGGAAACCACAAAAGCGCAAAAGCAAAAAGCAAACAACTCGAGCGAGATACGCACACACACACAGAGAAAGAGACCTTCAGCATTCTGAACGGTCAAAGAATAGTTGGCATTGAAGAGGCAGACCCCAATTTTCCCCGATCCGCAGAGGGGATGAATCAACAGGAAGTTCCGGACATTTCCTTTTCTCAAGTTTTCGGCGGAAAATTAGGGCTTTATAGGGGAAGCACGCGGAGGGCGAAAACGGATCGGATTAGGTCTCGATCTCCAATATAAATCCGATTCCTAGTTTCTCTCCACTGGAAAATATTAGGTGTCCCAATGGAATATGAAGAAAAAATCAGCGTAGACATAGTCTTTTTCTGGAATTAATGAAATTAAATGGTAGATTAAAATTTGTTAATATGAGATCACCAAAAATCTTATGGATCTTATACTTCTATGAATGGAACCATATGTTATTGCCTTAAAATTTGATGACCGTAAAATATGGTTATTACCAATTTGATGACTGTAAAATATGATTGCAAAGAAGCTCAGTGTTCAGATTTATACACTTGCATTTGGATACTAAACCAAAAATCCATTGTCTAAACCAAGTCCCAAAATAACCCAAGAGTCAAAATCACACTAGATCCAAAGTTCGATTCGGATGAGACGAAGCGCAACAACCTAAGATTGCAAGACCTTCCTAACTTGCTCCAGATCTAGCATGGACTTCCTCTTGAGCTCAAAGCACGCAGTCATGATCTATGATCTTATGAATCATTGATTCTTCATGACATTCTTAACTTCCTTAGACCCAAACCAGATTGCTCATAATGTAATTGTTTAACAATGGCTCTACATCAATACGAGTAGGGAGCAGTAAAACTCAGTGGCTGCCATGTTTTCATTCTTTTGTACAACGGGAAGGCCGAAGCCAGGATGCATGTCCCTGCATCGAACTCATGACCTTCAACTTGTGAACTGTCGACCCCCACTCCCCCTACCTAGGTTAGCTGTTGAGATCACCCCCGCAAGCACGGGTATGCTTTAGTTTTAAATGGTGGAATGTAATGGGGGTTGTGCAATTTGTTCAGTGACGTACTCGGGATTTTTTTAGAGTGAGGCACACTTTTATTGCTCACGAAACACTCGTATTTTTTTATATACAGTGGCGGTCTTAAGATTTTTTCGGATTTCCGATGAAATGCTTGCTTCACCTCACCCTAAAGTGAATTTGACACTCCTCTTAATCATTAATTAAAAACAATAAAAAGAGAAGAACAAGTATACTTCATTGCTGATCCTTTCAGTGGAAAGCACATGTTTAAAACTCACATCAGAGCTTCATTAGCACAATAAATTAACACGAACCTGACCTAAACACCCCATAAAATCCACACTGGATACATCATATAAAGGACATTGGAAGTTGAACTTGCATTGAGGAAATCAAAGAAAACTACGGTTAGTTTCTTGAGAACACAAACAGCCTAAACCATGAACTAATAAACTTGCTCTCAACAATATAAACTCTCTCTCTCTCTCTCTCTCTCTCTCTCTCTCTCTCTCTCACACACACACACACACACACACCAAAGGACTGCAATGGGCACATCACAGTGGGGGTGGTGAAAGTGCACGAACTCCACGTGCGCCCTTAAGTTGAATGCTTTGAGCGAAAGGGATGTTCAGCAACGTATGCAATCCTTCGAGGCACGACTCGGGTAGGTCCTTGAGGACTTTGTTACAGGTCGGATTCCGAAATCAAAATTTTCTAATTTCCCTACCGGTGATGGCAAGAAACCTCCCTGAGGTTCCTTTCAGCCTCCCTTTGGCGTGCACCGAGCTGCTCCACAACCTTGGCTTAGCCGCACACCAACGCCCAGCGGAACCTCCTTTTCCACGCGGCACCGTTCACACGTCCACGCTCCCTTGGAAACCTATACAAGAGATGTAGGAAGAGAAGCAGGCACACTTACTTTATTTCAATGCCAAACGATTACAATCGGCTCCACACAACGTAGGGCCATCCACGAACACAGGACTTGGACTCACGCACCAACGCCTTAGCCAGCTAAGGACCTCTACCCAGGCCCAAGCCAAGAAACCTCCCGCCTAGCCACGTCACGGTGCGCCCACAAGCTCCTTGGGGTCTTCACACTCTCACAGTCGATGAAGCTCCTCTCTTGTTCGGGACTAGCCTTCTTCATGTGCACCTTCAGGCCCTTATATAACCCCCATCTGGTCCAACTGCAACGCCCCTTGGCGGCCTTCCAGCTCCTAGGGTCGGTTCGGCTCCAGCTGCAGCGCCCGCGCTCCCGTCGTAACGGTCGTAACGCTCGCGCGCCGCCCCTGGCATAACGCACAAGCCATGCGCCAGGCATAACGCCCGCTCCACGCGCCATGCGCCAGGCGCCAGGGCGCGCGCCTATTCACCTACTACCACTGCTGCCACCCGAATGCCACTATTTCTGGTCTAGACTGACCCGACCACTAACCCTAAGCCTTATTTGACTCAAACCAACCTAGGCTAAGACTTAGACTCGCCCAAGCTTACAACACTTGCTTGAGCTTACAAGGACTCGATACAACTCAAACACATGCACACGCACACACACGTACAAAGGACACATACACTGAAGAGGGGTTTACAACGTCGCGGTGAAGCTCTGGATGTGCGACGCACGATCGTGCGTGTTGGTCTTAGGCATGGGGCACGTAGGGGCACACCCCCTCGTCTGAGTCTTGTGACAATTCTCTCCCAACTGAATCTGGACTCGTCCTCGAGGCCGCATGGTAGTCGCGTAGTATCTGCTCGTATTGCCAAAACTGTACGCATGGCACCCATGAGTTATCGTCTGCGCTCTTACCAGTCCACTGCACCAGGTACTGTGTTTGTCGTCGTGGTCCTACGCCCTGCACTCTGTGTACCAATATTTCTTTGACAGCTGGAATGTCCTGTCTCACCAGTGGTAGAGGTCTACGATCAAGCCTCTGTGGATCTTCGAAGTACTTCTTCAGTTGTGATACATGGATAATTGTATGAATCTTTAGTCTATCAAGTAACTCCAGTTTGTAAGCGACTTATCCAATCCGCTGCACCACTCTAAACGGTCCGTCGTACTTCGGCTTCAACCCCATATGACTGCCCTTGTACACTTGCTTCCGGATATACTCTAGTATCCGAAGCCAAACATGGTCTCCAATCTCGAACTCAACATCACGTCAATGCTTATTTGTCTGTTTTACCATTCGGGCCCTCGCTCTCTTAAGTGAAAACTTCGCTTCTTTGTACAGGGTCTGTCGGTCGCGTACCTCTTACACGGTTGTTAGACAACTTGCTATCCCATCCCCAAGTACAATCTCTAAGGGTCCTAATGGTTGCCATCCCAACGTAAGCTCGAAGGGACTTTTCCCAGTAACTGAACCCTTGTGGGAATTGTAGTTATACTGCGCCACTTCGAGGAGTAACACCCAGTTTCTCTAACTCGCTGAAACGTAGTGGCGTAGATATTCTTCAAGCATCGCGTTGAGTCGTTCCGTCTGTCCGTCGGTCTGCGGATGCTGGGATGATGAGAATAGGAGACGAGTTCCCATCAGTTTGAATAACTCAATCCAAAACTGACTCGTAAAGCGAGCATCATGATCACTGATGATCTCTTCCGGCACTCTAAAATGTTTCACCACATTTTTGAAGAATAGGCGTGCAGTCTCATTCGCATTGCACTCTCGAGGTGTTGGCATAAATATACCGTATTTCGAGAAGCGATCCACCACCACTAGGATCATCTCAAAGTCGTCTACCCGAGGTAAGCCTAAAATAAAATCCATGGAAACTGACTTCCACGGCCTCTCTGGGATCGGAAGAGGTTGGAGCAACCCTGCGGGTCGTCGATGCTCCACTTTGTCTTGCTGACAGGTAATAATCAGCTAAATCGGCACCATGCGGGGCCAATAATACCCGCGTGCAAGAAGGGCGATGGTACGATCTATCCCTGGATGTCCAGCGTACTCTACATCATGTACCTCCCTCATAAGCGTTTGTCTCAAGTCACCTGCTTCAAGTATGAACAGTCGTCGAGTCTTGGTCCAAACCAAGTCATCCCTGATATCATACTTATCTGTCACACCATTCTTTACTTGAGTCATTAGCTGCATATATGAGGTATCTTGGTCGATGATTTGCCTTACTCGATCATACATCTCTCCACGTAACCTGGTAATGGCACAAAGGGTCTCTACCCTCTTTCGACTTAATGCATCAGCTACGAAGTTCTCCTTCCCCGGTCGATACACCCAGTAGAAATCATACTCTTCTAAGGTCTCAAGCCAGCGTGCCTGTCGCATGTTGAGCTTCTTTTGAGTCTTAAAGAAGGTATTTCCCACATTATCAGTAAGAACGGTGAAGTGGGTTCCTAGGAGGTAAACTCTCCAGATCTGAAGGCAATGTACGACTGCCAGCAATTCCTTTTCATGCGTGGGATATCGAGTCTCCGCGTCCTTCAACTTCCTACTCTCGAAAGTTCTAGGATGCCCATCCTAGGCTAGAATACCACCGAGTGTTAGGTCACTCGCATCCGTGTGTACCTCAAAAGGCTTTGTGAAGTCTGGAAGGCGTAGCACAGGTTCCTTACATATCAGGTTTTTGAGTTCTTCAAAGGACTCTACGCACTTGAGCGTCCACTCCCAAGTTCTCCCCTTCTTTAACAACTCGGTTAAGGGTGAAGCAATCTTCGAGAAACCTTGGATGAATTTCCGATAATAGTTTGTTAAACCCAGAAAGCTTCGTAACTCACCAACATCTCGTGGAGTCTCCCAACTCTTAATAGCACGGACTTTCTTGGGGTCCATGCGGATCTCACTTCCGCCAATGATATGTCCTAAGAATGTGATAGTGTTCTTTGCAAATTCACTTTTCTCCTTTTTCACATATAAGGAGTGTGATCTAAGTCTTTCGAAGACTTCTGTGAGGTGTCGGATGTGCTCCTCTAAGCTCCGACTATAAACCACAATATCATCGAGGTATACAACCACAAATTCATCAAGGAACCCAGCCAACACTTCGTTCATCAGTCTACAGAAGGTCGCAGGCACATTCACGAGCCCAAAAGGCATCACCAGGAACTCATACGCCTCATACCGTGTCACCATGGCCGTCTTGGCCTCATCCCCAAGTGCTATCCTCACCTGCCAATAGCCTGACCTAAGGTCCAATTTCGTGAACCACTTCGCTCCTCCGAGTCTATCGAAGAGATCAGCTACTAAAGGAATCGGGTAATGGTCCTTTACCGTTACTTTGTTTAGTGCCTGGTAATCTACGCACATTCGTAGGGAACCATCTGTCTTCTTTTGAAATAACACTGGTGAACCAAAAGGTGACTTAGAAGGTTGTATCATACCAGCTTCCAGGAGCTCCCCCAACTGTCTCCTTAGCTCCTCTAACTCCTGAGGGCTCATCCTATATGTGGCTTGGGACGACACATTTGCCCCCGGTTCCAACACTATCTCATGGTCGGTCTTCCGCCTAGGAGGTAGACTTTTTGGGAGTTTTGGTGGCATAACATCCTAGAATGAGAGCAATACATGCTCGATCTCTTGTGGGATCTCGTTCTCCCCTGGCTCCCGCTCATCTTCTCTCAAAACCGTAAGTATTGTGGGGTGTCCTTTTCGTAGACCGATTTTGAGTTGTATGGCTGATAAGCACATTGCTCCGCAGGTCAGGTTTTTGGGAGCCTTACCTGGGTCACATTGAGGTACAAACCCAGGCTGCGAGGGATCCATACATACCAATCCACCAAGGTGTGGTGCAGCCATCATATTGGCTGCACGAAAGAAGTCACAACCCAACACTACTCCAAAGTCATCCATCGTACTGACTATGAAGTCTAAGCTACCGTTCCAACATCCAATTTGAACTCGGCATGCTCTTGCTACACCAGCTACTCTGTTGGCGTTCGTATTGACCGTCTTCAACCTTTGTTCAGAACGTTCTAGCCTTAACCCCCACTGTGAGGCTAGTTCGGTGGAGATAATTGAATGGGAAGCCCCTGTATTAGCTAGGGCATGTACCACAACGGTGCCTATGTGTGTCTCGACAAATATCAAGCTTTGTCGGGGTTCATCTCTTACACACGCTGCTCCTAAGAGTTGAAAGGAGGCGATTTGGGCACTAGAGCTAGGGTTGGCACCCGCCGTCTCTTCTTCGGTAGTGATGGCGGCTATCTTAGCTTTTTTCGGGCAAAACCTCATAAGGTAAGGCCCTTGACATATGAAACAAGTCTCTTGGGGTTTAGCCTCTCTTCGTGAGCCATCCTTACCCTTCTTAGATCCCCCCGAACCTTCCTTCGAACCTTCGGGCGAATCTTTCTTTTTCTTCCACTTCTTATTTTTCCCTTTTCCCGATTCGTGTTTCTTATCCTTCTTCTTAGAATCCTCATTCCTTATGGAACGTTGGTCTACAATGTTCTCCACAGCTGCCATGGCTTCTATTATGGTTGAAGGGCTTCTTCGCCTAAGTTCAACCTGAGCCCATGGTTGAAGTCCTTGTTCAAAGTAGAACATTTTATCCACTTCGATCATGTCTTGAACGTCTAGAAGCAATGAGTTGAACCTTTGCACATACTCGTGGAGAGTACCCATGCACTTGAGCTTCAAGAGAAGCTCCCGAGTCCTGTGGTTGCTATTTGTAGGCATGAACTGACTCTTTAGTTCATTGCAAAATTATTCCCATGTAGATGGAAGAGTTGCACCACCATTAGCGGCAGCAACCTCATGGGTGCGCCACCAAACCTTTGCATCGTCTCTCAAAAATAGGGTAGCCACAAGCACACGACTATGTTCGGCTACTTGAGATACGCTCAAGTATCTCTCCAAGTCCCATAGGAAATTTTGGATGGCTTTCCAATCTCGAACCCCTCCAAACGGTGCTGGTTCTGGAACTTTCAGTTTTGAGCAAGCAAAGTTAGAATCGCGTGCTGTATCATGCAAACCAATCGACGAACCAGGACTAGGCGTGCTGTCGGACCTCCGGCTCGGTGAAGACATGCATGGGCTGCTTTTGCAACCGTGCCACCTACACAGCTAGTTGGGCTTGGTTGTCCTTCAACGAATACTGGTTTTGCTGTATTTCCACCTGGGTGACTTGCATCGAATCAAGTCTCTGCAGAATCTGAACCAAGACGTCTTCGTCTTCCGTTCGATGGGAGGAACCGGCATCCTCCGTGGCTCCCTTCCTGTTCTTCCCCATATTTCACTTATGCTGAACTTATTACAAGTTACAGACGCGAGATTGGGGCACAACAGTCCCAACAAAAATCAAAAAACAAGGACCCGAACCTGACTGTTGCAGAAAAACAGATTCTGTACAGCTGGTTTTTGACCAACTTACAGACACGATTTAGCACCCGTACAGATACCGATTACAAAATTTAAATACACAGTAAACTTCTCGGATGTACAGAGAACACACACACCAAATTTCAGAGAATTCCGACCATAATTGCTTCTTCAAATCAGCGACACAAAACGACAAAAATCCATATCTGCAGTTTCTATACCCTTCTGCTGCAACTTCTAGAAATGGCTTTTTCCGGTGGATTTCTTCGATTTTTCCGGCAAGAGACCACTGTCCCATGTGCTCCTAACCCTGCACTTGGTGTTTTGGTACTAAAAACAGCTTTGTTAGTGCAAAATTTTCAAACACCAACCCGTTCTTCACAGATTACCGTAGAAGTTTTGTTTTTGAATTTTCTGGTTTTTCGGTCCTCTTTAGCAACGAATTCCGAATGGCTTCGTCTGCGATTCTTCCAAGTGAGTGTATCCTATCACACTTGGGTAGAATCTCGTTGGATTGAAATAGATTCCACTTCTTTTCAACCAACTTAAGCTGTCCACAATCGAATCGGAAAATCTGCAGAAATTTTCCAACAAAATTTTCTGTATGATTTCGATTCGATCCCAAACGAATGTTTGAGTGTTTTTATGGATCAAATCAGCACTGAATCAAGTAATGGCGCTCTGAATTCACCAATGAGGCTTTGATACCAAACTGTTACAGGTTGGATTCCGAAATCAAAATTTTCGAATTTCCCTACCGGTGATGGCAAGAAACCTCCCTGAGGTCCCTTTCAGCCTCTCTTTGGCGTGCACCGGGCTGCTCCACAACCTTGGCTCAGCCGCACACCAACGCCCAGCGGAACCTCCTCTTCCACGCGGCACCATCCACACGTCCATGCTCTCTTGAAAATCTATACAAGAGATGTATGAAGAGAAGCAGGCACACTTACTTTATTTCAATGCCAAACGATTACAATCGGCTCCACACAACGTAGGGCCATCCACGAACACAGGACTTGGACTCACGCACCAACGCCTTAGCCAGCTAAGGACCTCTACCCAGGCCCAAGCCAAGAAACCTCCCGCCTAGCCACGTCACGGTGTGCCCACAAGCTCCTTGGGGTCTTCACACTCTCACAGTCGATGAAGCTCCTCTCTTGTTCGGGACTAACCTTCTCCATGTGCACCTTGAGGCCCTTATATAGCCCCCATCTAGTCCAGCTGCAACGCCCCTTGGCGGCCTTCCAGCTCCTAGGGTCGGTTCGGCTCCAGCAGCAGCGCCCGCGCTCCCGTCGTAACGGTCGTAACGCTCGCGCGCCGCCCCTGGCGTAACGCCCGCTCCACGCGCCAGGCACCAGGGCGCGCACCAGGTGCTAGGGCGTAACGCCTGCGCTCCTGTTCGCCAGCTGCCACCCGAATGCCACTGTTTCTGGTTTGGACTGACCCGACCACTAACCCTAAGCCTTATTTGACTCAAACCAACCTAGGCTAGGACTTAGACTCGCCCAAGCTTACAACACTTGCTTGAGCTTACAATGACTCAATACAAATCAAACCCAAACGCATGCACACGCACACACACGTACAAAGGACACATACACTAAAGAAGGGTTTACAACGTAGCGATGAAGCTCCGGATGTGCGACGCACGGTCGTGCGTGCTGGTCTTAGGCATGGGGCACGTAGGGGCACACCCCCTCGTCTGAGTCTTGTGACATACTTCGCATAGCAACTGACCAGGAGGGGTGCCTTTAACTATGAACCCGAATATCTCGCTCTCGTATTGAACCAAAGAGCTCATACACTGAGTAATCTGCAAGAGTGGTGCAGGAATAATGAGACCAGGGAGGTCTAAGGGCCCCTCTGGCTTCTCAACTGCTTCTGAAGCCATGGCCACTGCTCTCACTAACACCACCATGAACAAAAAACACCTTCGTGCTTCTCATACTGCCTTCACAATCAAGACGGATACCTTTCTCTTTTCTTTCTTTTAAATGGCTTCTTTCTGCTTTTACCCTAACAGCTACATAGGCTGCGTTTTATATAGCTTTCATGAGAAGCAAAACGTTTTCCAGGTATTAATGTGTCAAAAACACGAATCCGGAAAAGAAGATAACCGTAATGTCTTTTAGTTTGACCAAAGCATGCCGTGTTAACTAACATTCATTAAAATTTTAACTGTTCTGCTAGAATTTTTGTTAGGTATGAGGTGTGATTTTGATACTAAAGGTTTGGGCCTAAGAGTTATTTTATAACTTAAATTCAAGTCAAGAAGGCCTAAACGTTAAAGTTGGTTTAAAATGTCTCTGGAGTTATCAAACGTCGATCTTTCTGCTAATCTTTTTATATTTAATAGTAAGATCTTCATTTAGTATCCTTAGTTAAACTCAATCTCAAATGAGAATCCATAACAAAGTTAGCAGGTTCAACTCTTATATATAAGAGCAGATTCACCAAGAATATGTAGGAGATTTGAAAAAATCAAGAATTTTCTCTCTTTTTTTTGTTCATTACAAGAGGAGGCCAAAGCCTAACACCCACCCCCACACCCTCTGGGAGTCAAACTCCCCACCAGCAGCAACGGCGCTAGAGCACCCTGCCATTTAGCTCCGGTTCCAACTAAAACCGAATCGTATCAGGAACCGGCTGAAACAGAAACTGGAACCGACTAAAGTGGACCAGAAATTGGGACACCCAGTTTAGCTCTGGTTCCACCTTTGATGGAATTGGAACCAGGCTAGAACTGGAACCCGGTTGTAACTACCAGTTTAGCTCTGGTTCAATTCATTGGGCCCAATGTGTCTTCTTGCACCATAATTGTGATTTTATCTTGATATTCAATGTGCTTGCCATGAACCAACAAGGCCTGACAGAAGCATGTGTGAGTGCGCACCAAGAAGGGACCAATTGAGAACTCAAGGAAGACACCATGAGACCCATTGCCAGGATGACAATCATGCATGAGGAGTAATGTCCTAGGAGTCATAAAACCCAATATCAACGGTCTGCAGCCGATGCTGATTGAGCTGGCTATCCTAAATTTGGTTTCATTTAACCATTAGTGGTAATTGAGGTATGAATATGGGCTTATAGAAGGTTGAATACCACCAATTAATTTTAGCTAATTAAATAATTGTGTCGTGCATTTTCGAGCAGAGTGCGAACCCTGATAAAAAATCATAGACACTTGCCAGAAATTTTTAATTAAATCTATCTAATTTTCCATATTGATCAACATTTGTTGTTATTATTTTAGTCGGATGTAGGATGTTATTAGGTATGATCATATTAAGTGGCAAAGAAATGTTCCTTGGTTCGGCAATTTTGGGGTCATTTTTAACAACATGATGCCCAAATTATTGTCCCTTTATACAAAGCATATCCCGGAACTAATCCAACATTGTTTGGTAGATAAGAAACTCTTTTAATTTCCAGATTGTCAAAATGGACCCCTTAACACTGATGCCATACCCGGATCTGGATCCAGCCGACAATGTCCCGTGAAAACATAGTTATATCGCAGGCATGTTGTAGTTGAACCTGGGCCTACTGGGTCCGACCCTTTTACTATTGAAGTCAAACACCGTAGATCCAACCGTTAATCTGAAGTATTTCTACTTGAAAATTAGATTGTAATAAAGTTCAGCTAAGATCCTTATATGGAAGTATTGGATCAATTACATTTTAATAGATTACCCGTGATCCAAATACAATGTCAACTACATGCAAATATCCGAAGATGTATGCTGATATTAGTTAAAATTTGTATCCATAAGTTATGTTAAGATCAATATTTAGAAATAATGATATATCTGTTTTTCTCTGACTCTTTGAGCATCACATGTTTATTTGAATCCGATGCTGTTTAGCCAATTCAGATTTGTGTGCTGTCTTACACTGCAAGCCAGTTAAAAACATTGAATATCTGATTTTCTAAATTATTCTGAGAAATTTTTTTCGAGTGCTACATGTTTAAAAGCTTTTCGGAATTTATTTTTTAATTAAATTTATTAAACACCATTTTATTAATTTAATAATTCTTAAGCGCAACTATGAGTTCCTTTCCTGTTGAAGAACCAAATTCAACGCATGCATTATTTTTGCTCCAATAGTTACGAAAATGAGATTGGTGTAAAATATCTCAAGTGGGATTCAGATTATATACCAATCTCCTAATCGATTGAGTAAGAATCAAGAGGGAATCAAAGGAGGCACCATTTCATCCTGACCCGTTTTTGAACAGGTCATTTCACCAAATGTGTCCATCTCAAAACAAGCATATGGCTCCTTCTAGTCCTGTTTGGATGACCAATTGAAATTGTGTCAATGGATACGGTTTAGGTCGTGTCGCTTCCGGTTTTAGTCAAAACCAAGTCGACCCATACTTGACCAGTTTCTTTATCAGGTCTTTTCTCCAAACCCCTCGATCCAACTTTTGTGGGTTACTTTCAGTTGACCCGGACCCAAAACCCGGAACTCAGCCTGGAATTTTATGTTTGGTTCGGGTGCCAATTACCACCCCTACAACATTAAATAATAATGGCACTCGGTTTGATAGCGAACTCCTTTCTTTTTACCAAAATTGAAAGAAAATGCATGCTTTTAACCCCGGTTTGCCATCCATGAAATTATCTGGTTGCTTCTGGTCAAGCTACAAATGCAGTTGATCTAGAGATTGAACGACGATCAAAAGCTTTTGCAAAACCTATTCTCATCAAGACCCTTCTCATGGGTTACGAATACCTTCCGTCTTAAATATTGCTAGACTTCATCGAAGGTGAGACGAATTATCCATTGCTCCTTGGACAAGATAACTCCACCTATATAAGGGATCACTCTTGCATGACTGATCCTAAGCTTTGATAAAAGAGGAGGATTGTGTTAGGCTTCTAACAACCAACGGAAAACTTTGTTGGGCTTATCTACCATGGATTCTATAAAGTATCATAGAGCTATGTGAAAACAAAGAATTCATATAGCCGACCCCATCTAGTATAGGAAGAGGCTTAGTAGTTGTTGTTGTTGCTCTCACCTACATGAGCCAACCAACCACAAGTTTGCCAAATAGTTGATGCCGTGCCGTTCGACGAACCGGACATGTCCATGTCGCCCCGACATGGCCAGATGGGTCTGCCTTACTTTGTCTCACCAGATTTAAGAACCGTTGACTGGTCAAACATTCCAAATCACTGGGCCTGCTCTTGTTGGATCGGACCCACTAAGTGCAAACAACATGCATGCCCATATTGATCACCACACTTTCTTTGCCATGCAGTAAAGATCACATTGTAGTATGTTTATGATGTGAACGGGTCGGACCGGGTTGGGTCCACCATAGGAAAACAAACCGGCATCTTCTCACCAACAAGTCCCGTATCCATTTGCAAATGTCTTGATTTCGAGCTATTGGACCAGGCACCGTTCCCATGGGAGTACCTATTATTTTCATTCTAAGTAATTAGTATTTTTGGTTCATTCCGATGAAATAACTCTGAACATGAGCCCAGCTTGAACAATTGCACCGTTCAACTGAAGTACGCACAAATTTGGCTCATCCGAATAACATGAACTGGATCACGGAGGTGATCATGTGTGCTTGGCTCATGTTCGTGCATGCATGTGTGATGTGTACGTGTGTTTGCATGCATGCGCTCACTTGTGTTCGTGTTTCCCTACCCACTTGTACATTGGTGTTTCAAAGGAACGTTTAGCAATAAGCAATCCATTTTCCCATAAAAAAACAGGTCAACTAGTTTGAACACGACCTGATTTTTCTCGTGCCACTTTGGATGGACACGAACATTGGCTTTTGGGGGTTACGAGTTTCATGTTTGGTTTTCATATAATGTCTGAAACTACCATCAATGTCGTAACTCTCATTTTTTTCGTCATTTTCAGGTCATGTCTGTGAGAAATTGCTCTCTCTCTCTCTCTCTCTCCCCCGCCCCCTCTCTCTCCTGAATTGGAGTTGAGTTTGTTCATCGTTTCTATGATTGGGTTGTATTATGATGTCTGAAACTACCATCAATGTCATTTCGGGTTTCTACCTGAATTCTAATTTCTTTCGTCATTTCGTGTCATTTCTCAGTCCACTCTAAACAGGAGAGAAGATCAAGGTGCCTTCAATATGTCTGTTAGTCCAATGACAAGCGTGCTAATGAAGAAGACACTTAGATACTAACTAACCCATATCACATGGTGGATCCCTTGCTTTAGTCTCTCTCCTCCTTAATGGGTGCCTTCAGTGTGTCTGTTGTCCACTTTAAACCATGGGTTTGTACTTAGAACAACAGCTCCTACTGCAACATCAACAAGCATTACCCTACCACTTAGCTAAGAACCCATCATGCAAACCTTTGATGCTAAATGAAACTATTCATATTTAATCAACAAGTTATTATTATTATTATTAAAATAAATAAAATCTAAAAGCATAAAATAAAGGAGGGAGGCAGACGTAGTTCTTGGTACACTGATTGCCTATTCATATATTAAACTTAGCATTTATATCTTGCAACCTTAGGTGACTTCAATCCTTCGTCATTAAATCCAACTGTTTCACTGTTTATCTCCCCTCTTTTGCTTAAATTCGTCCCTTTTTATCCCTTTTTTCAGGGCATCACTTTCTTCGACGACCTTCTTTATATATATATATATATGTGTGTGTGTGTGTGTGTGTGTGTGTGTGTGTGTGAGAGAGAGAGAGAGAGAGAGAGAGAGAGAGAGTACCATTGAGCAGGGTTACTGCTTAGAAAATAAAAAGATAGGGCTTGGAACTGCACACTTTCCGGGAATATGGAGGGAGGCATAATAAAAGATATGGTTTTTTGGTGGCTACCGAGTTTGCCTCGAGCAGCTAACTTTTGCACCAGCATGTAAAAGTTGCCTTGGGGATTTGAAACCTACATTCCATGGTTCCGAAAAGGAGAGCCAACCAAATGCACCCTGCTATTGCCATAAAAGATGCTAAAGAAACCAATAAAGGTGGCAATTTAGTGTTTCAGTTCATGTTCGTGTCAAGGCTCATGCTCTCTCTCGTGCCATTGTTTGTGTCAGAAACATGCCGGCAAAACTATAAGTAGACCCTTTTCGTGTTATTTTGGGTAGAAGCTGACACAGATTTTCAGGTTTGTGTTCATGTTGGCTTTTTGTTTCGGGTGTGGTTGGACAGATAGTTTCAGGTGTTATATTGCACTAGCAACTTCAAGTTTTGGGGAAGTTTCATATTGTCTCATTTCATATCCATGTCAAGAACATGTCGACCCGAATGCAACCTTATTTTATTGACACAAAAAACAGAACTTTGGGGGTCACATTCATGTCGTGTCCCTACCCAATGGGATCCCTTTAGCCATTTGGGCCCGTCCAAGTTAAAGTGAACGTGAAGGCCTTTTGCCATTACCAGTAACGAAGATGACCCTGCATATGCCATTAATTAATATGACATATGCATTTTGATAAAAACAGATCCCTGCTAAAAATGAAAATTGCAACTATCAAGCAGCTACTAAAAGAGAAATATATCATGAAAAATCAAAATCAATTGACCAAGCTTTCATTCACTCCACACTAAGTCTTAGATTCTTGGCTGTCATTGTGGAAAAAATCCAATATCACAACCTTTATATTGAAAGAGAGCATCAAAACAAGCACTAAAATGAGCACTTGCATTACCTTCCCCTTTTTTTATTTTTCACGAAAGAGGACAGTGTGAAAGTCCAATTCAATTGCAAACGTGCCTGTTATGGTGCCTATTTGACTCTTGATTCGTCCTTTTCAAGAATATAAGCTTGGTAAAGATTCCCTTACATGCCAAAAAGATAAACAGGGGGACTTTTGCTTCACAAGAAGAGCCCCAATCCCCTGTTGTCAAAATGGTTCTTACATCATGTATCATTTTAACAGGATTCAGAGAATGAGCTGAATGAATTGGCAGGCTCAGTTTGCCACAAAATAAAAATCTAAAATTGAACAAAAATGTAAATAACATAGCTATGAAAGCAGAAGGTCAAAATGAACCTAAACCCCATTGCTGTTCGAACCGTTTGACCTGAATCGGCTAATATGCCATAAAATAGAGCACAATAGAGACTTGGATTCCAGACCCAACGTAGTGTAGGTGGGTGAAGGTTTTGGTTTTGGACCTTTTGGTTGATCCAAATCGATGGATTCAGGTGGATGTTTTTTTCTTTGGTTACAAGAGGAGGTCGAAGCTTAACACACACACATGCACTTTATGGGAGTTGAACTCCCCACCAGGGGCAACGGCGCCAGAGCTCCGTGCGGTTGAGCTAATGCACTAGGTGCGGATTCAGATGGATGTTGATTAACATCGGCCCACCCCTCAGTCAACAAGAACCTGTAGCAATCTTGTTTGCTTTACGACTATCTAATGGTAAGAAAAGGAAGCTTCCTTTTCTTGGGCCTGGTTAAAGCAGTCAACAATAAAAGCAAACATTGAACTCTTTCTTTCCCCGTTCTGATCATCACTTTTCTTCATTACCCAAGTCCGATTGCCCAATTTACGGCAACTCTTCATCTCTTATCACTCAATCATCTCTCCCGTGAGGCCGCCGGCGGGCCCATTCATGGGCCAGGAAGGAGGGGAAAAAATCAAGACATCAACACGAGCAATTCAAAATTTTCTAGCACTAATCCACATAATAATTCTTTTGATCATAACGAGTCGTACTGGCTTGATCAGCAGAGAGAGAACCTTATATCCAGTGGGTCTTCACTAAAGATCCACTGGTTTCATTTGGGCGACCCACTGGTTTCATTTAGTGGGCAAAGAGTGCCCAGTTATCGATCTGTTCGATGAATGACTGTGACCTGATACGACACACGTCGAGTCAGTTCGTATTTTTAGACGGAGCAATGAACTGATTTGAAATGGGCCGTTTTCGGTTTTACCAAATAAGGCATAGCCGCCCAGTAACACTGGCACAGAGAAAACTTTTGAGAATAAAAAAAGGTATTTATCGACAAAATCAATTTTCTACGGACTCTACAATTGATACCATGATGCTTTAGTCGCATGGCAAAATTAAGATATTGTAAAAGAAAAAAGGGGAAAAAATCACAAGAAGATGAACAATGCTTTGGATCCAGAACAAAACCAAGATATGATCCATGGATGAACATAATGAAAGGATCGAGAACCACTAGATCTCCTCCTCCAATGCTAAATTTGGCAGGACGTTGAGGAATCAAGAAATGGAACTAACTGGACCGGCCGGCGGTAAGAAAGAGGACCCATGTTCAAAATCAAAGTGGAAGAAGATCAGAGAGTCCGAGATCCGAATCCGGGGCAGGCTGGTCCGGGCAGGCTGACCAGAGAAGCTTGAGCAGGAGTTGGGCCTTCCTCTTGGCTCGCTGGGTGCAGTCGCTCTGGACCAAGAGGAGCATCTGGGTCACGGCGCCTGCGCCTACCGCTTCCTTCTGGCGCACCTCTGAGGTTCGGCAGAGAGCCAGCAGCGCGCCCGCAGCCGACTCGGTGGCCCTATCCGAGACGCGGAGCACGGCCTTGACGAGGAGCGGCACGGCAAGGGCGTGCTCGGAGAGCGCCTCACACCCGGTCCGGGTCCGGCAAAGCAGCTCCAGTGCTGCCAGGGCCCGCTCTGCGTCGCGCCGGTCAATACCACCAGAGCCAAGCAAGTCAACAAGCACGGCAGCGGCTCCTTCAGCCACGGCAGCTTCGCGGTTTGGTCGCGACAGGCAAAGGGCAAGGAGGGCCTTGGCACCAGCCCGGGTGGCACGTGGATGGCAGGAAGTTGGCGGCCGGAGGACGTCAACAATGCCGGCGATAATGCCCGGAGCCTCACCGAGGGCAACGCGTGACTCCGGCGAGACAGCAAGGGTCTCAACGAGAGATGCCACACTCACTTGAATCTCTGGCGATGGCTGGCGAAGCAATTCCGATATGGTAGAGAGTTGGTCTGGCCGAGATGAGATCTCCACCGAGTCGGAATTGGAAGGAGGGAACAGCGACATCAACGCAAGCGTATCGGGCACGATATCGGAATTGGTGACCGAGTCGCAGGAGAAGAGGAGCGAGATGAGGGAGGGTCGGAGGTTGGGATTTTGGGAGAGAAGAGAGCGGTTCTTCTCGGAATCGAAGGCTAGCGACCGGAGGCGTCGGAGAGATGAGGATACTGCGCCGGCGTTGGAACCGTTGGACGAGATGGATCGGACGAGGGAGAGGAGAAGCGAGGGGTCGGCGGGCTGTGGGGAGGGGAGAGAGGAGCGATCGTGGCCGTGGGATGGGTGGGAGGCGCACCAGTCGAGGATGAGGCGGTGGAGGGTGTGGTTTGGGATGAGAGTAGGATCCGGGAGGGGGAGCCGAGTGACGGGACAGGTTCGGTTGGAGGCCAGCCAGTATTCGATGCTGGCGCGGTCGTAGGTGTGGCCCGTGCAGATCGTGACCGGGTCCCGCATCAACTCGAGCGATATCGGACACTGGAAATGTACCGGCACCGGAATCGTCTCCACCGGCGACACCTTCGAACCTTTAATCTCTCTCATCCTCAGAACTCCTTTCTCCGCAGAATTGAGTGAATTCCTTCTTTATCTCTCTTTTATCTAGCTCGGTGGATTTGATTGAATAATACCAACTTTCTATTTGCAGGTGAATTGGATATTTCTTCGTTCTTTCTGAAATTTGCGCGCCTTGATGGGAGGTGGGTAGTCTCTTGATTGGATTTCTTCCTTTGTTTCTCTCTCTAACAGGATATTTCCGTATTGATTCTCCCGTAAGACTCTCACTCTCTCCGAACTTTTCCTTCGGAACCCGTTTCCCTCACTCTGTCTTGGAGCGTGTGTTTGAGGCCTTGGTTTCTCTCACTAACCTGTGCTTCGTTTGTTTATATCTCTCTAGAGTCAGCGTGTAAGGGGATTCCTTTTTTCTCCTCTCTGTCTAGGCGTGCCCGTCGTCTGTCGCTGATGCGGTGAGACCTCTTTGCTCTCTTTCTCTGAAACGATGACACCCCTTTCTGTGTGCTGCTGTTGCTCGTCTCCCTTCTTTCTGTGTCTCTTGTTTCCCTTCTCCGTGCTGCTTTCTTCTCTCTTTAAGTTAGGATTCCTGCTCTCTCTTTCTCTCTACAAAAACACACTGTCTACAGAAAGACACTGTATCTCTTATTTAACAGGATATCTGGAGTCAGAGAAAGGACTTCTCAGGCAGAAAATGTCTGCAAAAACATATTCTCCTTCTCTCTCTCATATATATATATATATTCCGTCCACCAGAGTCTGCTCTTATCCGACTCTTCACACGTGTGGGGTTGGTGCACGTCACACGAGAGAGAGAGAGTGTGTGTTAAGCTTTGAAGAGGGAGCGGGAGTTCACTCTTTCATTTATTAACTTCACACTGCGATGATTCATCGGTGGGTCAAAATTATGGTTGCCCTCGTCTCCAGCGCGTGATACGGAAGGATTCCAGTCAAGATCCGATTTTACGCTTGTCTTTCCCTCCCATGACGTTTTTGCCCTTTCATTTTTTCTCAGTGCCTCGTGTCCTTCACCCACCACCTAACCGAGCGCACTGGACCCAGCTCGGTGCAACTTCGTTAGTGGGTGCATTAGGAGACAAGGTTGGACCCATGAGTTCACTCAAGATGCTGTGAGAGGTTCACTAAATTATGGCATCAGATACCAACTACGTTTAAATTACAGTATAATTAGGAAACTATATCAAGATCAACGAAGTGACCGAAATTGGTGGTTGATCACGAACTCTAACCCAGTTAAGGTCAATGGTTCTTATTTGTATGAGGGATGCCTAGGTCATGTAGATTGATCCCCACCCGAAATTAGGTCCCTTTTTTCTTTGTAGAATTGGGACCATTGTGGGGGACTCGCGATAAGTTCACGACTAATGAATGGAAAGTGAGATTGTGAATTATTGACAACGCTATCATGCTCTATAGAAAAGTAATATCTGGCCTATAAGAATTCAAAATTGAGCTCGAACAGATTCATTTTATATGCCCTACTGCTACAATGATCACACTCGTGGTACCCTTTCAACGATTTGAAAACATGACCAAGATTGAGAACTTCAGAGTTCCTTCCGTGAAAAGAAAATAGGAAAAAGGTGATAAAGATCATGAATTTCTTGAGATTAGTTGGAGCATTTATGTGATTTGCAAATGCAAACAAACGCCTTTATCGCATTTGGAGGACATGACCAAATTCTTTGAGGCATCTTGGTGGTCCAGAAATCACATAATTGGATGAAAATGGAATCTAGTAATATCCCATTTGAATTCTATCCCAATTGTGAACCTCCTCTTCTTGGATATGTAGATGGAAGATGCGGTCAAGATCTTGTTTGGCAGCACTTAAACTCACCAATCAATGGCTGCAGTTGGCATGGAAAATTCAACAGAGTTGCCTCACAATACAAGATTTTCTACTAAAGATGAACACATTATGTTTCCAAGATAGAAAATTAGGCGCCGCAGTGAGAATCTAACCGTAAACTATGGATTAGAAAATGACAAGCACAATCAAGGTAGGTGATTAGGAGGTGTGAGATGATGAATTCTTCAAAAGAGACGGAGAACTCGTTGAAAGTGTTCGAAGATGGCTACACAGTTGGCTTGGTTTTGTTCCTTTCTATTTTAACCCAAAAAAATGAGAATATTAAATGACTACATGGCCATTGGCTCTGTCAAATGAGGAAGTAATTTAAACGGCCATATTCAAAAGAAGAAATCCATGTACGTGTGTGTGTTGTTTGTGATTGTGTGTGCGTGTCTGTGATAATCATGTGGGGAATTCCAAATTCCTCTGCTTGCAGAAGTAGAAAATTTACCTTTTATTTTTTTCCTTTTTATTTTTGCCCTTTCTTCTCCAGACAAAACGCAGAATGTATATGGTAAGGTAGGTGGCACTTGAAGATCATCAATCTGTTGAGCCTTCCTTGCTTGATTAATTGCTCCCTGTGTTTTCATCGCCCACCAGACCCGTCCACCAGAAGCATTCTAAACCTTTAAAGAATTAAAAGTATTGCTAAAACAGAACAGGAAATTATTGAATATATATACATATATACAGTGTCGAAAACAAAAAAGGAAATTTATGAATATATATGTACATATATACATATATGAAATTCAAGTTCGTTTCAAAAGCAGGTTAACTCTCCCTTTTTGTGTCAGTTCGATTGTACATGAACAAGAACTTTTAGGGTCATATTCGTGTCCAACTGACAAATTGTTAACACCTCCATTTTATTTAGAAAGGAAGATAAGGTGAGTGAGAGAGAGAGAGTTTCTCCGTTCCGAGAAAACCATGCAGCAAGCTGCCCGACCAGTCCGAGAGCGAAGAGGCACGTGTGGGAGTCGTTGCTATCAAGTGTATGCAAGACCACGTGTGTGGTCGAGAAGCACGCGTGCGACGAAAGGCATCGAGGGTCCGGCGGGTCCCACGTGACAGGCCAGCGTGTCCCCAGTCAACCCTACAACTCGCTTTCCCCTTTTGGCCCCCTCCCTATGTGCGGTCGGGGCGCCTAGTTTTGACCCGATCCGCGGACCACTTTGACTCACTAATGGACCCGGGTTTTATTTGGACCGATCCAGGTACGGATCCGAAATAAGTTTACCAGCACTATGCCGTAATTTTATCTTCTTTCGATAATTTGGCTGCACCAAGTTATTCAAACAAAAATATATAATTTCGGATATAATCTAATAATGGAGAAAATAAAATTAGTTCCTTGCCTCCTTTTGCTAGATAAAAACCAATGTTGTGATTATTGACCCTTCCCTTATAGATTGTGAAATAGGGTCTCCCGCATTAGGAGTGCACAGTTTGGTTTGGTTCGGTTCGAGCCTCATCCTCGAACCAAACAGCTACTTGTGGTTCTTGGTATTTTGATAACCAAATCAAACTGTAACATGATAAAAACTGAATTGACAGTTTCGGTTTGGTTCCGTTCTAAACCACAATTGTACTTATTTAAAGTTTGGCTAAAGATTAATTACGGTGAGTGAGACCTTCCCCCAAAAAATTGATTTAATATCATATGGCCAATGACCACATACCAGATATTAATTTGATAAACTTGGTCTAAATAAAAGGTCAAGAAAGGTATGTTTTGTTGAAACCCTTAAGACTGCCATGGATCCCCTCACTCAGCCTCCCTGCTGGATATGGTACTAAAATTTTCTTTTGTTCCCAACAGTTCGGTTCAGTTCTAGCACTGAAACCGTGAACCAAACCGAACTGAATCAAACCGTTTGATATATGGAACCAAACTGAACCAGCAGTTCTATTCGGTTCTAACAGTTTGGTTGGGTTCCAGTGGATCCTTGAACACCCCTTATCTACCCTGACCCATGAGTACCCACAAGTCGGGCTTAGATTGACAGCCCAATTGGGCTGTTAGTATCATACCCGGTCTAGATTAAGATTAAGGTTAAGATGACAACGTCTTAGCTTTTTGCCTTTGAGGGACCTTTTTGGTGAGAGAATAAGAAATCAACTACGGTTGATGATTACTTTAATCATATCCATCTTTTTGTGATTAGAGG
This sequence comes from Brasenia schreberi, assembly GCA_036023115.1. Taxonomy (NCBI): domain Eukaryota; kingdom Viridiplantae; phylum Streptophyta; class Magnoliopsida; order Nymphaeales; family Cabombaceae; genus Brasenia; species Brasenia schreberi. The sequence goes on along the minus strand of JAYKKT010000090.1, from coordinate 33,489,432 downwards.
CTTCTAATTAACGGCACATCTTGTCAACTAATCTTTAGAACCATAACCATTATATATATATATATATATATATATATATATATATATATATATATATATATATATATATATATATATATATATATGTGTGTGTGTGTGTGTGTGTGTGTGTGTGTATGTAGAAGAAGATGTGCTCCTAAATTGTATTATTCAACACTTTGCTAAGTCGCTTCATATGGGAGCACATGATTCGATCTTGATCAAACAAAATCCATCTATTAGACCTGGCCACTGGGTAGTGCCATGGATTTGGGTCAGATCCAAAACCGTTTATAAAACGATTCAGTAATTTGAGTCGGACATATAGCAATATAATCTGAATCCCATTCATGTTAGATGGGCAAATGCCTTTTGAAGAAAGGAAATTGAGAACTGGATTCGAGAACAAGGTTGCTTAAGAAGAATCTCCTATAAAGTGGGGACCCGCATCACGAATTTGCGCTGTAAAAGTTGCATAAAAGGAAGGTTTTGATCCCCTTGCCTGCCATTTCCATAAAATTCTTAAACAAGAAACGCTTAATTTCTTAGAAAGCATCATTTAAAGGTTAATTAAGCGTGTAGTTATTAATTCTATCAATTGGACCTGATTGCTATTAGACGAATACATTGTTGTGATCCAAAATTCTCAATCATTAAAATTTACCCATATGTTGTATATATATATATATATATATATATATATATATAGATAGATAGAGAGAGAGAGAGAGAGAGAGAGAGAGAGAGAGAGAGAGACTTGTCTGGTACAACGATTGTTAAACTGGTGACCGCCACTGTGATGTCTCACAGAGCTCTCTCTCTCTCTCTCTCTATGTACACGCAGAGAGAGAGATTACACTGTTGCAGTCAACTGACAGTTTGACAATCATTTTGCCAGATTTCCAGACTAGTCACAACACTGCCACCTACCTGACTCATAAGGTTGGATCAGATCGATGCCAATGCAAGACAAATCTCTGATGATCATTTAGATTGAATGACCAGCCCGAAGCCGATATATATATGTTGTGTGTGTGTGTGTGTGGTACCGGAGTCACTTAGGAAATTCCGCTCATCTCGGTGGTCATGTCCCACTATCAGGCCAGCACTTCCACCATATTTAAAATATGAAAATACTTAGGCCCATCATATTTTATTGTATATTCAAATTAAAGGCTGCGGTTCCTGAACAGTTTTATTTACTTATTAATTTTTTTTTTTTATTTGTCTTGTTGGATAAAGTGGATCACTACCTACCACCAACCTGGTATCTTATTCCTGTTTAACAGTCCGAGCCGCCGATCTGCTAGCTCCTCATTTGGACATTTAATGGATTCAAGGGTATCAGTGATGTCGGCAGAGACATAGTATAAAAGAAGGGAAGTTAAGTGGATAGCGTATTAAGGGCCTATGGGGTGCTTTAGCGGGGTTGAAATCCAGGAGTGGTTTAGTGTTTTGGGCTTTGGAGTTGTGATTTGTGTTGGGGATTTGGGGAATTGTGTTTGGAGGGGTTATATGGTTGTGTATCATGTGTTGGTTTAGGGTTTTGAGGAGTTGTGGAGTTTGTGTGTGGGGAGTTATGGTGTATGTGACCACTTTGGGCCATTACGGAGTGGTGGGGCTTTATTGGGATTGTATGAAGGATTATATATAGAGAGAGAAAAAGAGAGATTAGGATATGAGTATAATAATATTATATTATATATTTTTTAAGAACCTTTAATACTTTTAAATTACACTTACATTGGAAAATAATGAATGGATATTTCAATGAGTAGCATCCATTTTTTCTAATATATATATATATATATATATATATATATACAGATAGATAAATAGAGAGAGAGAGAGAGACGAAGAGGAGGGAGGGAGATAGTGCTAATGTCTTTAATGGAGATATCAAAATGAGCCGGGCTCGAACTGGCTCATGAAAAATGCAGTACCGGGCCAGCAAATCCTGGCCCATATTGGAAGCTGGGCGAATAACTATCTAACCCTGGGGTCCAGACGAGGCTCGGACCGGGCTGGCAAGGTTGTATCTCACCACCTTCTCAAGTCAGGGTGCAATTTGTACGATGGCCCGACAAGCATGTTGTGTGGGTAATGCTCCGCTAAGACCCCCACTATTCATTTCTTTTGGTAGTTAGCGACTAAGATAATCGTCTCTGTATAGTTTGTTAACTTGGTTTGGCAGTTTGAATCTCATTGTGGGTGAATTAACATATATGAATCCAAGTGTAAAATATTGTGATTTGTAGGCCGCGGTACTTTAAAACACAAAATCTTCAGATCTAATTCGCTTTTGTTGGGGATCTTGTCATCTTGACCTTTCCTTTTAGATTTTTATCGTGTGTTGCTAGGAAAGGCCACAACACTTAGTTCCAATGAATCACACGCTAAAGATGGCATTTCTATCATGCCAAAAGTAGTGAGCCAGACTTGTTATTAAAACAAAAAATAAATGGAAAAAACTTAAATGAAATTAAGTTCTTACAAAAAAAATATATCAACAACAATTTACTTGGTTCTGTTTGGACCATTTTGAAAGGCTACCTTGAACCTTCTCATTTTAATTCATTACATCTAAATTCTTAAATGTTACCTTTTCAATTTTTTCTCTTTTAAAAGAAATGCACTTCAATAAGAAGGAAGATATGTATTTCTCATTAAAGTTTTCTGTGCATTGTTAGCTCAATGGTATGTGAGCCGGGCCAGCATTTTACATGCCTATACAAAATGTGGCCCACATTTTTCAGCGTGGTCTATATTGACATCTCTAGTTCTTAGGTACATAAAAGTGGTTAAATATCTCTTGTTGATTTTAAAGATCAACCTTGGAGATTTGAATGACTTTACATGCAAAATACAAATGGTACTTTTAATATCTTAGAGATCGAATAATGAGGATGTTCAATCTATTTAGCGTTGTTCTTCCACACTACAAGAGAATCATTTTTTTCTTGTGTAAACATAAGATTTATGCAAATCTCATAATGAATCATTCCTTAAGGTTTGAGTTGATCAAAATGACATAAAGTGGTGAAGGTTCCTGGAGTGGAGTCAAGTTAGGCCGTCAACTGAATGCCAACCTATGGTGATTGACCCGACATGTTTACAAAGAACCAACTAGGATTGCACAAAGAACAAAAGCTCACCTGGTCAGGGGATTGACTCATAAGTTGAAAGTCACAATTATTTCAAGAATGTTTATTCTTATAAGATCTGAGTTGGTTTTTGTCATGATAAACCCACAAGGACCCAGATCTTGGGATGGGATTGGGACTGGACACACCTGGATCCAAACAGGGCGCAGATTGACCCAGCACGGGACTTGGACGCTACGGTCCTCACCGTGAAGGCCTATCATTTCATGTCAATTAGGTTGGCGTAAATCTGACCCCGAGATTGTTCAAATGACTTATTGCTGGATAAATGGGCGGTTCCATTATCAACAGCTTAGATCAACAGGACCCAAAAGTCATAGAATTGTCATGCCAAATGCATCTGCTGCGAGGTTGTAAGCGTCAATCAGATACTCAGCATTGCCATTGGGTTTCTTGATATGATTCAACAATCATAAATCCGAATTGTATCACATCCGTATCATTCGATAGACGTCGTTAACTATGAAGATAGCAACGAAGGCTTGTTTTGCAAGGTATTGTAAGTCGTGGAAGCCCCTTTGAGGCCGGTGCGGTGAGGAGCACGATCCTGGTATCAATCACCAGTACCAATCAAATTAATAGGGTAGAATGGAAGAACTACATTTGAAATGTTGTGGGGGGTGGTGGCTCCCAGCATACAGCAAGAAGCTACAGAGAGAGAGAGAGAGAGATTAGTGGGAGGTGTCCATCGACAAGGGGGTGAAGGGAAGCGGAAATGTTGTGGGGTTGGTGGTTTTGATCGGAAAACTGAAGTTAACAGCTTTCCTTGTTTCCCTTTTCGGGTTTTTTATTTGGGGTGAGTGACTTTGCCAGCTTTGGATCTACGATAGCGTGAGAGAGATTTCTTTCACTCGCAAGTGAAAAGATGAGAAAGAAAAGAGAGGCGTGACTATGGTTTCAAAGATTACTTGTTGAAGTGTGCACTTAAATACAAACCTCTAATCACAAACAGATGGATTTGGGTCCTAAATTGCATGATTTTATACGCTTCCTTTTAGCGTTCGATCTTGCTCTAACCAAATCAATCTATTAGACTCGGCCGTTTGGTAGTCCCATGGATTTGGGTCAGATCCAAAACTTTAACCCCGATTATAAAATGAGTCAGTTGTGGAGTCTGCAACATATCGACATGATCTGAATCCGGTTCAAGTTAGATGTGCAAATGCCTTGGGAAAAAAGTTTAGAATTGGAGTCGAGTAAAGGGTTGCTAAAGAAGAGTCTTACAGAGTACATCCTAGTACACGAATCTGCAACTTAAAAGAAAAAGTTTGATTCCCTTGCCCGCCATTTCCATAAAACTCTGAATCAAGAAACAGTTAAGCAAGAGAAAATAAATCCTAGAGAGCATCATTTAAAGGTTACTTACTACGTGTAGAATATTTTGTCAATTTGTTATCTTGCTACTTTATGAACACATACTTCTACGTTCTCCTGATCCAAATCCATTTTTACATACATATATATATATAGGGGGAGAGAGAGAGAGAGAGCTGCCTACATGACCCACAAGATTTGGATCACAACGATGCCAAAATGAGAGAAATCTAATATTGAAACGGCTCTCTCTCAAGCTCCCTTGCCACGTTTTGACCCTTTTCGTCTCTCTCTCTCTCTCTCTGGACTCTTCATTTGTCTGATCGAAAAATGGCCCTTCCTTTTTGGGGTGTTTTTCTAACGGGAAACCTTTACATCGTTTTCTATATAGCCGCGCAGAAAGTTATTTTCCCTTTGTTTTTGTTGAATTATTGTATTGTATATTTCTGGAGGTTCATTTTTGTACTTTTGAATCTTAATTACATGATCTATTTTATTTGTTTTTTGTGGAGATCGTTTATATGATCTTTTGAGCTTCATGTGTTTTGGATGATTTAGGAATGTCTCATAAACAAATTGCATCATCGGTTTTCTCCAATCTATGTTGGTTAAATCAATATTCCATATATTCTTTACTGGTATTTGCCGTGGAATGTTTTCTGTCCTCTCCCCCTAGTGCGGTACATGTAAGAATCAATCGTTAGTCGTTACCTGCGTTTAGTGGTAACGTATTAATCATGATAAAGATAGTAAGAAACTTAGATACTAAGTCAGAAGGTGAAATATACTGTGAACGTAGATTCTGCAACTGACGCTTCTCATTTTGCAGTATTCATTTATCATGAATCAAGAGGCAAAGATGGAAAGCAAAACGGAGGAGGGGGTAGAGGCGAAATTGGAGAGGAAAACAGGGAAGAATATTGCTCAGTTGAATGATTCGGTCTTGGATGTTAAAGTATTATTATTCTTTGCTAGGGCGAGAGAATTGTGTAGCACTACTGAAACATATCTGTCAGTGCGTAGTGGTTGCACGGTGCATGACTGTGTTGCTAGGCTTTTAACCATTTACTCGCGGCTTGAAGAAATCAGGAATTGCATAGTTATGGCTTTGAATCAAGAGTACGTGCAAGATTCGGCATTCGTGAAGAATGGAGATGAATTGGCTATCATCCCTCCAATCAGCGGTGGCTGCGTTCTATCAAAGACGACTTTTCTGTGTATGAAGCTTGGAGCACTAACTCTGAAATCTTTTAATAATACTCATGTTCCTCTTGTACCAAGTGATGCGCAACTATTTATGTTGACCTTCATACATGCCCTGGTAATTCTTTGTTGGGGATGTGAGAAATTGTACCCTGATCATTGTCAACACACAAGGACATTTAATCCAGTATGATTGCTCTGTTTCCCTTCACTCGAATAACATAGTTGTAAAGTATCTCGTAGAACCTAACTGATTTGTTTTGTCCTGAACTTAAATTTTGTTGTATATCTGAGATCCTATCGATCTAGAGCCAAGAACTGCAGTGACTGATTTCGAATTTTCTTGATCTTATGCTGCGAACTGTACATGACTCGAAAGGATTTAGAGAAGAGGAGCCTTAAGAATCAGGCCTGACTCATTTGCAGTTTCACTGTTGATGTTAGCGAGCAGAAACAAACCAGAATCAATCAAGTAAGCAATCTAGACACTGTCGGCCAAGCTTGTTGTTTTAAATTTGTAGCAAGGGAGAGTGCGGGTAGCCAATTAAACCACATACTGATCCTGGACAGAACATATTCAGCCAGGTTGTGGCATCCCCAAGTCCCTTTCAGTAAGTTACCCAGCCCTAGAAGCCTTTGCAAAGATGCACCTGGGCACAGCTTTTTTAATGAACCCAGACTCCAGGTTTCTCAATATTGCAAACTCTCTGGTTTAATTTTATTGGCAATCACATACTTGTGTTGTTTGCCTGGGCTAGGCTCGTGATTTCTCTCTCTCTCTCTCTCTCTCTCTCTCTCTCTCTCTCTCTCTCTCTCTCAGGATTAGCTTTACTAAAAGGCAAGAAGAAGCAATCAACTAAATTAATGTCTCAAAACTATTTTCTACATTTCTTAAATCATTTACAGCTCGGCATCATTATATTCTCTAACGTCTCAATCTGATCCAGAGGATATCCATGCCTTTGGTTCTAGTAAATGGCAATCTAACATAAGAAAATGTGCTGAAGTAGCACAATTATGAACGCCCAGAAGTATAATCTATTTGAGCAATAGCCACAAAGTTTATTAAATTGTGATTGGCAGCTTGCTTCTTGGGGGTTGTCTGAGTGGATTTGGAATTCGTGTGCGATTATGTTTTCTAATGTCGTTTCAAATCAGAAAAAAAACATACATTTTAGCTTATTGATTTCAAACTTCATTTTGTTTCACTAGCATAAATATTACTGGCATATGATCGCAGCCTCCATTAGTTTAGCTATCTATGAATCCAGTTCATGTATTCACACCAGTTGCCAATTGCTCAATATGGAGATCGTAAACTTGATCTGTTGTATCTTTTGAAAGACAAAAATATAGCTCAATTATAGTTTTAGACTTTCTCTTCTTTTTTTTGTATCTAACGTGTTCACCAGCCGTCTAAGTGTCAATGGCTATGGTGTCGACGTCTCCTATTGTTTCTTATCTTCTGCAAAAGTTCAGTTAACTGATTATAAATATTTGTCTCTAAATGAACTTCTTGCGCTTGGTTAAGTTTTTGAGTTCCAACAGTAAATGATAGGAAAATTTTCTATATATGTATATGTATATGTATATATATGTGTATATATATGTGTGTGTGTATATATATATATATGTGTGTGTGTGTGTGTGTGTGTGTGTGTGTGTGTATGTATGTGTATATATATATATGTATATATAGGTGCATTTCAGTAATGTAAAGGTTGCTCACATTTTCTATTATTTTCATGCATAATTTGCTTTTATTTAGAGAAACAAGTTAACTACAATAAACGAAATAAATTTCTATACATTAAATATCCTGCAACAACAACAACTAAGCCTTTTCCCATACTAGATGAGACATTAAATATTCTGCAACATTTACAAAATTGGCAATTGGAATTTGATTTAATACATTGACCAGAAAATCTATTCTAGCCTTTATGCGTTCGCCCCACCCTAAAAGATTTTCTAGATCCGCCACTCTTGATAGCTCATTATTCTTGAAATCAACATTCATCTACCGTGCTGTGAATTCTGCCTTCAAAATTAACATCTGCTAATTCATATGAACTTCTGCAAATCTACGATCATAATTGTGATGTCGTCCTTGTTTCCTCTACTAGCTGACATATCTACAAGCTTCCTGCAAGACTCGATTGTGCAGCTGTTCTTCAAAACTACATCAACTGCCTCCTGATCAATGACCTGCAAACGAGCACCACATTAAATGACTATTGCAACTATATTTTTAAGTGGAAAAGATTTGAAGAGACATTAGATAATCCCATACAGCAAAACAAGAATATGCAGAAGACATATTTCATGTAGTTGGTGATCACCTACCTTATCCCACAATCCATCTGAAGCCATGACCAAGAATTGGCAATCTTGTGAAAGCTCAATTATGTTGACCTCTGGTTCAGATATCACCCACTTCTTCACATGAAGATCCCCAATGGCTCTTGAGACTGCCAGTGATCCTTGGAGTCTCCAGACACCATTGATGCAGTCCACATAACCTTCCTAAAGCATGGAAGAGAAAATAAGATGGAAATTCATTGAGCAATCACTCTCAAAACCATTATCTGTATTTTTAAACCATACCATTTTTTCTATTCTATCGCGTTCATCTTCCCTTTCGACACGATGATCTCTTGTTAAAGAAGTTGCAACTCCATTTCTACCGAGGATAACTCCACAGTCTCCAGCATTTGCTGTGTATAAGATGCCATTTTTCACCAGAACTGTAGCTACACATACACAACTGGCCATGCCCTATGGTGGAGGGTTCCATTATGTGAGTAGAGTTAACATGTCCACACACGCATACACACACCTTGCATCTGGTTCGACAGAAGGGCTGCATGCTCGAATGTGCGTGCAGACACACGCACACACACTTATGAAACGAAGAATGGAATACCTGACTTAGGAACTCCCTGTCAGTGTTCATGTACGCAGTTCTGATGGCCTCTTCAATACCAAGCGACTCTACCATATCTAACTTTGTTGTTGCTGAAACAATGTTCTTGCCAAGTTCTTCTGCCACGAAATTTACGGCCCCACGGCCACCATGGCCATCGAAAACCCCAAAGTATGCGTGATAGGAAACAAGATAATGAAGCCATTAAAATCGCCATAGTTGGTGGCATCAAATGTTATACAGTAGCGTAGCGCATAATCATGGAAACAAATGTTTTGGAATAAACAGCATAGTTATTCATATATATATATATATATATATATATATATATATATATATATATATATATATATATATATATATCATCAAAAACAATTTAAACTTAGGAGTACAAATAGTCAAATGAATTAACATCATACAATCTTGACTATGTCAAACAATGCGCTGATTATAAAAAATATACACTGATATAAACTCGTATTAAAAAAATATAATTAGAGCACAATAAGCTGAAACATCATGCTGAATTTTGGGGGTTTAAAAATTAGTTTTGTGTTCATAAATGTTCGAGAAGCTTCTGACTTGCCTTTAACCTTATTTAAAAAGAAATCAATTTCCATCATGCGTTAAATTCACTTGTTCAATTTTTCCAGCACGCAATATTTTCTCTTTTTAAGTCATAATTTTGAAAATATCACATGATTCAGAAACGATAGACTTTTTTGAAGTTAATATTGGGTTACATCAAGGATCAACTTTAAGTCCATACTTATTTATAATGGTGATTGATGAGTTAACAAAACATTTTCAAGATGAAGTACCTTGGTGTATGTTATTTGCAGATGACATTGTATTAGTGGAGGAGTCTAAGGAAAAAGTTAATAGAAAATTAGAACCATTGAGAGAAACATTACAAAGATGGAAGAATTGATGAAGATGTTACACATAGAATTAATATGATGGTTGGTTAAAATGGAGAGGAACATCACATATTCTTTGTGATAAGACGATACCATTAAAGTTAAAAGGTAAATATTATAGAGCAATAACATAAATGAAGATGTTGATATGCATGAGTTATCATTCAAGAAAAGACCGTATACATAATCAGTTTATTAGAAACAAATTGGGAGTGATACCAATAGAAGATAAAATGAGAGAATATCGTTGAAAATGGTTTGGACATATAAACCTTGTTAAAGGTATGAAAAACTAAATTTAGAAAGTATTAAAAGAACTAGAGAACGACAACAAAAGTGTTGAAAAGAAACAATAAAAAATGATCCAGCTTTTTGTGGAAACAAATAATTGATGTAGTCAACTATGGAAAAAGGCTTAGTTGTTGTACATGATTCTTAAATAATTTTTCAAGAAACTCAAACTATTTTTAAAAAGAATTATTAAGGAGCCTTTTAAATTGGAACTCAAACAAACTTTTGAATGTGGAAGATGCATGAAATGATTAACAGTGGCACCATGATTGCATTGAGAGTTGATATGTGGTACCTGTCTGGGATCATTACAGATATCAGTGATGACACTATAACCATCCTCCATAACAGGTCTCCTTCCTTTCTTGCTAGCTACACAGTAACCATGCCCCTCAATCTCCAATTCCCCGTCCTCTGCAGTCTGCCGCCCCTTCAACTCCTCGGAGACCACTCCTTCCGGAGCCGGAATCACCAACCTTGCTGGTCTTTTCCTCTTGACCCTGCCGGCGAGCTTCGCGCTGTCGTCCCTAGCAACAAGGGGAAGGGTCTGCGTCTCTGGCAAGTTTGCCGGTTTCCTTGAGGCGAAAGAGGGTCCATGTGCACCTGGCTTCCTCCATGGAGAGGGCATTGATGGAGTTGGGGAAGGAGAGAGGCAAGCAGCTGTGGGGCTAGCAGCCATTGCCAAGGACTTCCGACTTACTCTTCTGGTACTAAGAACCCTCGAAGCACATGTGGTAACCCATGATATCTCTTCTAAATCCAACATCTTGAGATTTTTTCAATCGTTCCGTCAGGAAATGTCACCATAAGAATTAAAATTCAAAATCAAAATTTATAGACCAAGAGAGAGAGCTGTAGTCAAAGGAGAATCAAATTGTTATTGAACGTTTGAAAGAGTTAGAAGGAGAACAGGCATAAGCTTCAACGCTAAGGAATAGGATAGGGAGAAAACTTGTTCAACGCCACCATTTCCTCTTTCAAATGTAGACATAACAAGCATACTTAGTTTCTCTCTCTCTCTCTCTCTCTATATATATATATATATATATATATATATATATATATAAATAAAGAGAAGTGGTGTATGCAAACTCATACAAATAATTCTTGATGGTAACATTTTTATGAGGAATTGATGGTTTAGATCGAAAAAAATAAAAATAAACAAATATGCCAAACCGAAAAACACATCCATACACCATCTTTCACAAGAGAGAAAATGGTATTTACTAGTATCAAATCCAATGGATAGATGAGATTTTAAATTTAAAAAGCAAAAGGGTTCATGTGAACAAAGTGTATCTATAAGAGATACACATCAAATTCAATGAATATATTTAGATCTCAACCATCCATACGATTTGTTAGTATCAAGGTAAATCCAAACAAATCTCAAAAGCAAAAGAGCTATATTAATAAAATATACCTAAAAAGTATACATATACTTTTTACTTTATAAATTCAAATTTATCTCAACTATTCATCATTGGTAATAGCCGGTTGAGATTTGTTTCGATGAGGTGCTAGCATATACTAGTTTCTCACATATATATATATATATAGTCTATTTTCAAATACACTCAAATCTTTATCGTTGAATTGGCATGATCAATGATTGAGATCAAAACTTAAAAGCAAAAATCAACATTTTATTTTTTATAATGTATATTCAAATTTCTACTATTGATCATTTCTATTGAATGGTGTGTCTATGGAGTATGCTCGGTCTCCCTCTCTCTCTCTCTCTATATATATATATATGTATATATATAAACACACACAAGCATTCTTAGTATATTGTTTCTCACTACCTTCTTAAATTTATTGTTTTTTAAGATTCTTACCGGCCATTTTTAGTCACCTTCTCTTCTTGTTATCTTCCATTGAGAATTTGTAGATCATGGCAAGAATTTGTCCTTGCATTCCACATGTGGAACCAACTAGACCAGTATAATGTAAGACTATACATTAACATCATACAAATTGCAATTCTGCCAAAAGTCGATTTGTTGTCAAAATAAAAATCCTGATGAAAACTATGGATATGATCATATTGATATTGGCTTAAACAAAAAATTGGGAGCCGAGGAAGTTGAAATTTTATGATACATATATGAATCAAATGAATATATTCACTGGAATCTATTAATCCAGGAACCGTTTATGGTATATATGGGCCATCTATAACTCTACATAATTGGAAAACTAAAGTGACTTCCTTTGTTTCATTTTTCACAAGGATTGGTCAGTCAAGCCGCATCCTATTGTACGTGTGCACATACACACCATAGACAGGGAGGGAGTAGCAGCTACATAATGTTTAAATATCATGATCTTATTAAAACATTTTTACCATTCCATCTTTGAGATCACCATGGATATTTGAATTAATTTATATTTGATGCATAATAGTCCATTAAATGTAAAGTAGAAAAATATGATAATATTTTTAATTCAACGCCCACTCACCCACCCTATATATATATATATACACACACACACACATTAGGTCCCATTAACGGGTTTTATTTTGGACTTAGGCAACCAGAGGATAGAAGGGTTGATGATTTTTTTAAAATAGGAAAACATTGGACAGCTTGATGTTTTTGTTTCTTCCGTTTTTTGATAATCTGACCATGGAGATTGAATGGTCAGTGCCAAGATTAATTTCAATGCATTAAATTAGTAATGGATTGTGGATGTTGAACTCGGAAAACCAGAAATAGAACGAAAACCAACCCTTATCGCACTCCAAATAGGGTCATCTACATGGATCAAATTGGGACAGATACATATATTCTTATGGACCATTAAGGTTCCTGTTTGAATGTGAATGCCAACTCGCGGGAAGTTCATGGCTTTCCCAGATTCAGATCCATCTACACTTATCTGGATCCTTTTTGTATCTAAATCTCGATCCAGATCTACTACTGCTCACAACTACTTTTGCATATTGAGTCTTGTGGGTTTATATGATCCAATCTACCAACGAGCAACTTGACCAAGTCTTGCAAACAAATTAAACGTAACCAGCCGAAGTAAGCCGGGTTGTTTTTTGTTGTCTCCGCTGCCAAAGCAAAAGAAGTCAAGATTTGCCATGACGAGCTTGGTCTGTGGTGGGCTTGAATTGGTCAAGAGACTTGAGACTCGATTGATCTGTTCAAATCTATCTTACTAGGCCCAAGTCACTGATACGAGAAATAGCACACCGACTTCTAATAGAATAATTGAAAGTCCTCCCACCACCACAACGTGCATTAAAACAAACAGGCACACCGACTTCTAATAGAATAATTGAAAGTCCTCCCACCACCACAACGTGCATTAAAACAAACAGGTGTTCTATTCTTATGTTAGAGTGCAATAACAACAATTAATTCTTTTTCTCATACTAGCATGGACTCTTTGTTTCCACATAGTCTTATCATATCTTGTTGACAGTTAACTCAACATGAGCTCTTTATTATTTTTTTCAATACTTTTGTGGTATTCTTCTACCTCTTTTAATATTTCACAATCTAGTTTTCATATCTTTTTAGTAGAATTTCTTTTGTCTTTTTTCTTCATACTCAAACCATCTTAAACAATTAATTCTTATTTTATTTTCTATTGATGTTACTTTTAATTTGTTTATAATAACCTCATTATGTATTATGTCTTTCCTTTTATGATCACTCATGAATTTCAACATCTTCATTTTTACACCGAAGTAATCTTTTCATAAGAAATCCAACGGCAAGGTGCTCTAGCACCATTACTACTGGTGGGGAGTTTGACTCCGAGAGGGTGCATGTGTGTTAGGCTTCAGCCTCCTATCTTAACAACAAATAAACAATAAGTTAAAAAACGAAGTCCACTTTATATGGTGGATGTCATTGTCTTCCAAGTCCTTGTCCAAGATTATATATATATATATTTTTCTTGATTCATCTACTTATTGAAAAGTATATCACTTATAGATATTGTGCCAATTATGACCTCGATGATTGAATGAGGTTCGTCGATGGAGATCCCTGACTTTGTACGAAAGGTTGTAATAGGGCACTTGAACTGGTTCTGGATACACGAAAAAATTGATTCCAATATGTTATGGTTTTTGAATATTAATCCATATTTTTATCAAATTCATTAGTAAAACCGAAAATTGTATCAGATCCAACTTATACATGCCAAACATGTCTTGATCAAGCTTAATCAATCGAACTTAAAAACTTTAGTTGGGACGATAACATTACATTTCGCTGAGGTAACCAAGTTCAGCCCATCAGGTCGTCTAACAAGATCAAATTATTTCCAAACTTCATTCTCTTGGTTCAGATTGACCCGACCCATACCCGAACTATTTCATTTCTACTCTCTTTCTCTCTCTCTCTCTCTCTCTCTCTCTGTCTCTCCCCTAATCGTGGCCGTCCATCAACGTTAGGGTTTTCATCTTCCTACAAAACCTTTCCGACTAAAAGAGACAAAGGCCGCCCGCTGCTACCTCTTCTTCTCGCAGAGAGAGGAAGTGTGTGAGAGAGAGAGCTGCAGCAAGAAGAGGAAATGGTACGCAATTCGTTATTTCCCACTAGTCTCATCAGAAAATCCTAGTTTTAAGTGCTCACTTAATTTCCGGATCTGTGATTTTTGCTTCCAAAACGGCGATTCATATAAGATCCGTTCCTTCACTTCCTCTTAGCTGCAGCTGCTTTTTTCATTATTTCTTTGTTTTTCTGTCAGTTTTTCTTTATCGCGTCGCATTGGGCTTAATGTTTCTTTGGCGGTGTTTTTCCTGGGGTTCATCCAATATCAGGTTTACGGGACAGCTCTCTATCTTAATTTTTGTAATTCTGATGTCCTTTTTTCCCCGGCCTTTTAGTTAGCTCTTTACAGGTTATTGTGCTTGAGTTTGGATGCATTTGGTCTATTCCGATGCTTGTCTATTGGTTGGTTTGGGTGATCATTCTTTTAGGGCTCTCTTTGTTACATAATTAGGGTTCAAAGACACCTATATCCTTTCCTTCTCCTCCATGACTCTCTGTCTTCAACTGTGAAGTAATGATCTCTCTAGGATTCATATTTATACGGGACATCATTTTTAGACGAATGTTTCTGCATCTGTTGCTCGGATGCTCTTTGTGTTTCAATAGTTACAGTGTCTTGATTGATAATGAACAACGTAGTTCATGGAAAGGGACGTTGAAAGAACGTGAAGGTGGGTTTCGGAGATAGGATTGGAGTGTTTGGGAGCACCAGTTTGTGGGGTTACTTTTGAATGTGGCCGTTGTTCTTATGGAAGACTTGTTAAATTAGTCTATTATGCTGTTCGCACCATTACCAATTTTATTTACTTTACTAATGGAAATAAACTGGTTGCCCCTTAGAGTTCGTTTATCCCCACTAGGTGTTTAGTTTATTTCGGTGGATGTCTTCCTTTTGCTTAGCTAGCTTGTATTGGGAACTCTTCTGAGGTGCATATCTCAATATTATACTCTTGACCTGCAGTTTAGAGGTGAACTCCTTAACCAGATGCATAATGCCTTCCTTTGGGTGTAGGGCATTGTACCATGCTCCACATAGAAAGCCAATTCTTGCTTTTATGAATGAGTGGACACATGCATCTTTCTCTTCTTGTTTTGTGTGTGAGCGTTCAGGGCGTATTCCGAATCCTTACATTTAATGAAGTTCTCTTTACATGTTATGTCTAACATGTAAGACATAGAGGTGCACCATAGAAAATGTGTCTCCCGGAACGTTAACTGATTGTTGGATGCCTTGGGAAAATAAAAGCAATTGTGGTTCGAGTGTTCTAGTTGGTGAGCATTGGAAGTTCGTGCTTTGTGTAAACTATCTGAAACAACACTTTTTTCAGGCCCCAAAGAGAGGTGGAAAAGCACCAGTTCCTGCCAAGAAAAAGGCGGTAAGCACTATGTATTATTTCAATTGATTGTTTTCATTTATTCGTTCGATGGAACATGTAAGTGTTAAACCCAATATTGGACTGATCAAAACTGTTTCTTGATTATGCAATCATCCATGCACAGGCCTGACCGTAGAGTATAAAAATGCCCCTTAACATTAATGCAACATTCTCACCAACACAGCGTGTCGAAGATGCCTGCAAACTGCTGTCTAATTCTTTTTTGCTGCTTTCATCATTCTTACTACAATGATCATATACTAACCAATTATTACTTTATTAACGAGTAATATCATATGAAAACTGAGTTTTTCTTCAGCTACACAAAACACTGGTTCTTCTGGTTTTATTTGTTATCAATTATACACAACAACAACTAAGCTTTTTCTCGTAGTAGATGGGGTCGGCTATATGGATTTCTTTGTTTCCACATAGCCCTATCATAATTTATGGAACATATGATAGATAAGTCCGACAAAGTTTTATGCTAGCTGTCAGAAGCCTAACACAACCCTCCTCTTTATTTGGGCTTGGGACCGGCCAAGCAAGGGTGATCCCTTACATGGGTGGAGTTTGTTATTAATTATATAATTTAACATATATAAATTATACATATGTAAAGTCCTCTCCTTGCGCCCATGATTTTTGAAATCGTTGTGTCCTGCACCCTTGAAGACAGCCATGACATGATTTTAGATATACCAATTCTGTTTTTTGTTTCTTTCCTGCAGGAGAAAGTTGTGAACCCATTGTTTGAGAAGCGACCCAAGCAATTTGGTATTGGTGGTGCACTGCCACCGAAAAGAGATTTGCACAGATTCGTTAAATGGCCAAAGGTTGTTCGGATTCAAAGGCAGCGAAGGATTCTAAAGCAGCGGTTGAAGGTTCCTCCTGCATTGAATCAATTCACTAAGACACTTGACAAGAATGTCGGTATGATCCACTGGCTGTTGTAGTTGCATACCAGTATTAACTACAATTAAAAACTTGTTTGGTGGGGTTTCTCATTCATCTTTTCCAAATTGCCTTATGTTTATCTAATTGATTCTAGAAATGCTGCTGAGTAGGTTGCGGCCAGTTTTTGTCGGATCTCTTGTTCTGTGCTTATATATTCTTGTCTAGTTTATTTAACATTTCGCAAGATCCGGGTAACCTGTTTGGTGTTGTAATGCTGTCCTTTTCTTCTTCCTTACTTTTGCAAAGCTCTATCTTGGGCCCCTGTATCTAAATATGGCTCGTGATGGTAACTATAAAATGTGTGTTTTCCTTTACTCCAACATCATCAAAGGTGTTACTTTAAAAAAGCCATCATTTTCTTTTCGGTGATCTGGTTTCTGTCCTTGTTTCTGGATAAATGTCGTTTTACTGTATTTTTTAGATGATGTCTTAAAATGTGTTGCTCAGTCATGCAGTGCATCATGTCTGCGTGTGTCTGCACACTTTGTGTGCGCACACACCCACACAATATTGGTGGGGTAGGCTGAATCATACCAAATTCACTCACAGGTGTCAAACGCCTAACCTTTTGTCACAGAGCCACCCCCCTAGCCAATGTGCCATGCCCCTTGTGTGCTGCAAGTTGAATATTAAGACAACCACAATTTTTTTCTTCAAAATCTACTGTTCCATACATTTGATTCACTACCTTTATTTGTGACTCTAGATTAACCGTTGTTCCCGAGTATGCTCTTGCCAGCTCTATTGTCTGCCATGCTATCTTACACTTCTGCTTTCTACAGCAACCAATCTTTTCAAGATGCTGCTCAAATACCGTCCAGAGGACAAAGCTGCGAAGAAGGAAAGGCTTTTGAAAAGAGCTCAGGCAGAGGCAGAAGGGAAGCCTGTGGAGGTGAAGAAACCAATTGTTGTCAAATACGGCATCAATCATGTGACTTACCTTATTGAGCAGGTAAGCTTTTCCTACATCCCTTCTTTAATTGTGAAGTTGATTAGCTTTTCTTGATGTTTGTTCTCTTATTGTTTCTTGATGCTTACCAATGGATCCACAGAATAAGGCCCAATTGGTGGTTATTGCACATGACGTTGACCCAATTGAGCTTGTTGTTTGGTTGCCTGCCTTGTGCCGGAAAATGGAAATTCCCTATTGCATCGTGAAAGGCAAAGCACGTCTTGGAGCGGTAATCCCTGCAGCTGCAGTTCAACTTCTGTTTTAGATGTCGTTATGCATGGTCTTGTTTGCATCTTTAACAACTCGGATTTGTTTCATGCTTATTTTGCAGATTGTGCACAATAAAACTGCTACAGCTCTGTGTCTTACATCTGTGAAGAACGAAGATAAACTCGAGTTCAGCAAGATCATAGAGGCAGTCAAGGTAAACTCAACACTAGTGCACATTTGTGATGTCTGCTTATTGAACTTCAGTAATCTGCGTTATCAACTCGACTTTTGTGCTGCAGGCCAACTTCAATGACAAATATGATGAGCACAGGAAGAAATGGGGTGGCGGCATCATGGGTTCCAAGTCTCAGGCTAAGACCAAGGCTAAGGAAAAGCTTCTAGCTAAGGAAGCTGCACAGAGGATGACCTAGGAACAAACTTTAGCGGCTGAAATCTAGGAAAGTCTATCAACTGTTTGCTGTTTAGGAGAGTATCCTCTCGGAAGAATGAAATTCCTTCCTCGATTTGCCTTCTCAGTTTTGGTTTTGTTTTGTTTACTGTTGTCCAAGGCATTATATATGGTTGCAATTTTGTGGTCTCACCCCGTCTCTCTCTTTCCTTTTGTTGGACATTCTAAAGTGGAGAATATCATTGGAATTGCAAGGAACACGCTAACCATTAGAAAGTTTCGCGACTCTATCTAGCCACCGTGTTTTCATGAGAGTTGCTTCAAAGTAACGTTTTCCAGCAATGTTGTGCCTGCTTCTTGTCGAAAAAAGATGAGCCCAAGAAATCGGAAAGCCTATATATTTTTGTAGTATTCTTTTGGTTTGTTGAATACCATTGGTGTCTGTATTCTTTTACTAGATCTTAGGCTGAGGCTCTTGATAAACTATATGTACGTGGTGGCCTTCCAGTTTATGGTTTTGAAACGACGAAGCCTTCGCCTTTCACCATTTAAACGGCCAGCTAGCTTCTACCAACGGCGTGATGATGACGTTTGCTTACCCTCTTTTCTAAGGCTGGCCCCAGACCATCTGATCAGACTCGCACCGGGTCAATTTTCACTTGGTTTTTATTTTAAAAAGGATATTCCAAGTTAAAGCACCTCTTTATTTGTAATAAACTTTTCTATTTTTCTTGTTCCCAACGCAAATGAAGGAAAGAAAGTGCCGAATGTGTCTTTTGCGACTTCGTCCATGCGTGTGAGGATAGCTGTGAGGGCTCACAAGCAAATATGTGATGCTCAAATTAACATCATTTTCATGTAAAGACGAACATGCTCGAGTTTATTGTTCAGGAAGAGGGCAATGAGTCATGAACCGAATTCCAGTTGCTTATTCAAGAAGAAAAGATAAATATAAGTGAAGTTTTATAAATTCCTTTCAACTTTATTCGGTTGAAATTTGAGGTGAACATGATTCATTTGAGGACCAATTTATCATTTGAAATTTGTAAATGTCTTTTCAAATATACTGCTTGCAAGCTGTAACTTTGAAAAAATTTGTTGTACGCTTTGCTTACTGTTATTTTAATATAAGCTGACTTAAATCGCAAATGTTATTCAGCTCACTTGGTGCCACTTCCAATCATATGAAATCCATGACATGTTACTGGAATTCGTGGTTCTGTTAATCTCCGGAAAACCAAAGCAAACAGTTAAAGTCATGGAACTCGACCAGATCACGCCATTGATCCTAAAGTGATTCAGTTTCAAATTGTGGTTCTCCATCTAGGAGAAGGTATATACGTTTTGAGATAGAAAAGACAGGAGATAAAATAATCTCATTGTTATTATAATTTATTATTAATTGTATTTCACATACCACCTCAAACTTTTATTTATATAAATAACATAATAATTTTTACTGTCAAAGGTATAAAAAATTTGACCGAAACAATAACGCGACCCATAGGGTAATTGACCAAAGTAGAGGCCTTTAATTAAACCGTGTTACTTCTTTTATATCTGCATATCTATGTCTATATCTATCCGTCTGTCTATATAACGTTGTGTGCATCAATCATGAACAAGCCATATGAATTTCTTTTCCCCACCCGTACAAAACGAAGAAACAAAGAAGAAAGACCCAACCCGAAACAGGTTCCCATCGGTTTAATTTGTTTGAGTCTGTCTTTTAATCACCGATAACCATTGTTAAATCTCTCAATTGCTGTCTACTATCAACTCGTTGACATTAGAAAAGTCAATTTTAACTGTCGAGAAATTGCCTTCTTTTCTGAGAACTTAATCTGAACAAATTTATTGCTGACAAATTTCAAAGGTCTCTCCGTGTCGCTGTGCTTCAGGCGATCACATGGCATTGACATGAACTAGCTTTACACCTCACTACTTCATGGTTAAAGCGGTGGCCGATGTATAGATTGGTCATTTTTAGCCACGTTCTGTTGAATTTTGAGCACATACTATATATATATATATAATAAAATAAGAGACCTAACAGGGGAAGTAAGCACCAAAGGAAAAAGAGAAAGGGAGACACCCGGCTCCGGCGTCCCGTTTGTAAACAGAAGAAAGCCAAAAAAAAAAAAGGAGACCTGTCAGAGAAACTGAGCAATGACCGGCAAGGGAGTATTTATGAGATTCCAACCCACTGCCTCTCTCTCTCCGCGACCCAGTATGCTTCAAGTAAGTTGGCCTCTTTTCTGCTGGATTTGATCCTTTAAGGGCCTCTGTTTAAGAGACCCAAGATACTAAGATCTTGAGAAGATTTAAAACCTTCCTTTTATCTGCATCCCACCGACCCAAATCTTCAAAAGTATCCCAAAAAATCTCAGAGAGAGAGAGAGAGAGCATTTCACTTCATCCATCGGAAGATTCCTCAGATTTGTACCTCCAAGAGCCTTGTCCTAACGATGGCTCCCACAAAATCTTTGTTGGGCATCCTTATTTTCCTTGGATTTTTGTTTGTTTTTGTTAAATCTCAACCAAACCAGAACCAAACAGCGTATGAAGTGTTGGAAAGCTACAATTTCCCGAGAGGGATTCTTCCGAAGGGCGTGACGAACTACGTGCTAAACGATGATGGTAATTTTGTGGTTCGTTTTGGAAGCTCCTGCAAGTTCAATATTGAAGCGGGATACACTCTGGACTACGACAGCAAGATCACCGGCGTTTTAAAATACGGTTCTTTAAAGAATCTTCAAGGTGTGAGAGTGAAGGTGTTGTTTTTCTGGCTCAGTATCAATGAAGTAGATAGAGCAGACAGTGAATTGGAGTTCTATGTGGGCCTTCTATCTGCTTCTTTCTCGTTGTCGAATTTCTACGAGTCCCCTGAATGTGGGTGTGGATTCGATTGCGACGATGATGGTGGTGACCAGAAGTTGTCGATTGCAGATTCGTAGATCCATGGATTCCTCCGTTCGTTTTTTTTTTATGTTCTTGGATTGTAAAGTTGGTGGATTCTAGAACTCCCTTGCTTTATTCAATTTTTGTCTTTTACTTTGATAGTTGGTACTTCAACTCAAATGAAAACGAAGAATTTCTCGTTTCATGGTTTTGTTGAGTGTGAAAAGTTATGGCGTGGGTTTAAGACCTTTCTGTCATGGTCAAAGGATACATTTCACTGTAGATTCAAAATTTGAGCAGCACCATAAGAAACTTGAGGGTTCTGGTATCATCTTCCAAGTTTGTGTTGTGATATTGTCAGATTGTGATTCAGCTATCATACGTAACTTGGAAATTTTATTTCCAAGTTCTGGTGATATATTCATATTGAGATTGATCTTGATCCGAGCCATGATATGGAAGGTCGGGTTCTTAATATGATCTGATAAACCAAATCACAAAACGATTTTAAGATCGGTCATGTTTATATAGTGTCTTTCTTTGTAATATGAATATTAGCAGACATGAGTTCTCTCTCTATCCTCTTTGGTTGCTGCTGCAGTTGTAAAGCTTTAATGCTTGTAATTGTTCAACTGGAATTTTAAAATACTTAACTCTGCTGCTTGATTTCGTTCTCTCCACAACCGGGAACAGGAAAGTTGCACAGGTTGAAAGATGGCAAGATTTCCTCTCCGTAATAGAAGCTTACGAGGAATAAAACATTAAACAGCTCAAATGAAAAAGGTTTTTGCTATTTCTCTCTAGCAGAAGTCGTGCAGACAGATGTATGGAATTCTGATGGCCAGTTCAATTAACTCGGTTGTTAACCTCTTGATAGTGATTAGCTTCCTTGGTTCAAGTGATCTTATGATTTGTCAATGACATTCCAACCACATATTTGGGGAATCTCATAGTTATTTAAAGTTCCAGAAAATTTCTGGGAATTGAGATGACATAATGCATGGAAATCTGATATTCATGCACTTTGTTCTCGACCTTTGGATAACAGAACTTCTTCTCATTTTGAATCAAGCTGGTTCGGGATGAAAAGCCAACAGATCATGATTCGCGCGACTCCACCATTTTGTTGCGTTTTCCTTTACTGTAATGCGGGAAAACAGCTCCTACCAGGAGATAGAGTTACTCGTATCGTGGTGCTGCAAAATCCCAAGGCTAGGACGCTTCTTGCCTCAGGGCCTATGCTGGGTGTCAGCTTGCACAAGGGGATAACCCCTGCTGGAGTTGAACCCCCGACTGACAGCTGAGGCCTCTCCCACTATGCTGACCCCTTAGGGCTATTACTTGGTTCGAGTTTTGTGCTGTTTGTTTCTTTGCTTTCTTGATGAAGAATCTTCAGTGAATAGTCGGAGAATCTTATTTTTATTCTTGTCAAGATATCATCCTCTGGCAGTGAATACAGTCTATTCTGTCATCATGAATTTTCCTATATGATTGAAATCATTAATATCTTGGACTTCCATAGCGTTTATTGGGAATGATCTGGCCATGACTGTTGAATGCAGTTGGACCTAATCTTTTCCATGATATATTGATCTGTGCAAGGGTTACGGGTGTTCAGCCAAATATAAATTTTTGGTGTTTGATATTTAACAAGTCAGCTAACAATCTTTGAAGTGTGGCTGTGTCTTTGACAATTGAGCATCTACGAAGGGAAGTTCTTTACTCACTGATTTTCTTTGGGTTCCTAATTCTGGCACCAGGTAGAGTAAGAAAAATCACTTGCACTTTTATCAGCAAGAATTTTATAGAGCAGAATTGCTCTTTCATTAGCAACACTGTGACAAAGCTGAGGGACAAGGAGCTACTGCTCTCCTGGATATGGGTTCATCTCAAAAGAACCTTCAAGTAAGATCCTAATTCGACACTGGAGTGTCCATATCTGGTGGGGATCTGCCTAACCTCATATTAGGGAAAAAAGAAGAGGTAAAAAGCTGAAGTGCTCAAAGCAATGATGTAAGCATTGTAATTAATTGTACTAATTTGGACTTCAATCCGTTCTTTGGATCAGTACCATAACAATCTTCTGAGTCCTGCAGGACTACATTTTGCCTTCCTGAAAAGCCACCATCGCAGCTGGAGTGGTGGTCCATTGACTAAAGTTGTAAGTTCACTGATATTTAGGATCATGGAGTTCTCTCCATATATCGACTTCCGTAGAGCATTGACCACACTGGCACAGACTTCTTTTCATATCCTTTATTTTTCATTGCGGTTTTCAAGCTTCTTGTCGTTCTTGCTCTCTCCTAGCTTTTCCCTGCAGTTTTGCTGCAAGAGAAAACCAAAAAAAGAATATACTCAAAGAAGCTTCTGTTCATAATTAGATGGTAGTTCCCCGGTTTAGTCTGCAGATCAGGTCATATCCTGTATGACCCATTATTTGTTAGGCAATCATTACCGTAGATCTCACTTGGGGATGGCATAACTTAGTTGGATTTGTGAATGGAAACCACTAAGATCTCAATGCATTCAGGCGTCTGGAGATGTGTGGCAGCAGTTAAATATACTTCTTTTTGAGACAGACGTTTAGCCAGACCCCTACCAGATACATACACCTGGTTATCGAACACGGGACTTCAACTTGAAGGTTCTTTTGACTCGACCCTATATAGTTCTCTGCGTTGGAATATAATTTTGTGTACACACGATAGGGATCTGTGGAAACAAAGAATTCATGTAACCGACCCCGACCCCGTCTAGTATGGGTTAGTTGTTGTTGTTGTAGTGCCTTGATCTATTGTCAGTTGTCCTCTTGCCCGGAGTTTTCTTCCAGGATACGGAAGTTCCGTTTTCGTGGTTGAAGTGGAGGTTCCGTTTGAGAACATGGTTTGGATTTTGTCGACAAAGGTGGAGTACAAGCACACTCATCTGACTTTTCTTCGGTGATAAAACGTGATCATTTATATCTTCGTCTCGAGAAAGGTGTTACATTGGGGTTCCTATTCGTCTACCAGGTGTACTTTTAGTCACCTCCGCCGAACATGCCCTTGCGAGTAGTAACTTCACAAATACATGCACAACCAAGTTTATCATAAACTCGTCCTTATTGATGCTCTTGAGAATCATAAGCCTTCCAGACACCAAAGTGAACCCCTGTCTGCCACTCAATCCATTGGATACATAGCGATATAGAGCTGTTGCCAAGGCGTCAGTGCCCAAACCGCTCTGTCTTTCACACGCTCAGCTTCTCCACAACGTTCTACCATTAGACCCACAAAACTGTTGTTGCATGTAAAAGTTTCAGTTTGATGTGGCATAAAAAGGAACGGGAAGATGTATACCCTCATTTTTTCTGTTCTTGTTTGAAGCCAGAATGAAGCGAAATAGCTGTTAATGAAGTTGACAATGTAACCATTTCTTTTGCTCAATAACGGCGATTGGTCCAAGTAATGTGTTAAATTTACTTGTCCAGTCGATCCACTGTAAAAAATCAACACCTTCACAATAACATGAGACGAACCTCAATGATAGGGAACAGCACACATGCTTCACAGCACTTCAATAATTAATAAGAAAATGTGTGCAGATTAACCGTGAAAAATTATCACATTCACGAACGACAATCCAAAACGCCTTCTTTACTACGAACAAATCCACAACCGATAAACCAGGATGATAGTGTTCCAGTTGCTCAATAAACGTTGACATGCACATGCTTCCAACGAATCACAACCCTTCAGTGACGCCCTAAAATGGAATCAATTAAAGCATCAGGTGTCATCTAATTGGGGAGTGAAACACGAAGCTCGGGAATGTAGTTGTGATGTCCCTGCAAAGAGAGTGACATTCAGAAATCGCACATCGCAAAAAATTTAAGATATTCAACTGAAAATACGTTCAACAACAAAAGTTCACTTGAAACCTATAATTATGACCAAATGTTCACATTAAATTTTAATGTTATGGTGTTGAAAATAATGCAATACAATTACCAAAATTAGGTTAATTCAGAAACCACCTCCACGAGTAGTCTTGGAAGTTCATAAGTCAATCTTCCCGAAATCTTTTAGGAATAAGAATCGATTATAAACCTTCAGAAATAGCCCACCGGTTAGGGGGTTGGTTCTCTGGTATAAGGGAAGGAGTTCAATACCGAGTACACATCTGCTAGGGGTCTGCCTAGCCCCAATTTTCCTAACAAAAAAGAAAAAGAAGAGGCTAAAAGTTGGTCCTAAGAGTGCTGCATGACGCAACATCTGTGCCCCTGTTTCCTCCATCCTTATAAGTACCAGTGGAAGCAAAAACATTTCAAATTTAAATGAAACAAAAGTTCGCTTCTTTGTTTGGGAAAAATGCAGTCTCTGGTTTTAACAAGAAGGAACACACTTCCTCATGACTCAGAGAACGGTGGGTGGAAAGATCAGTGGAATGGAGAAACACTTCATCGAGAAACTTGTGGAAAGCAGAGTTTAGGAGCCAGATACAAGTGAACAATCCGTTTGAACCATCCCTTCAAACCGACAACCAAAAGAGAACTCATTTTCTCCTTTGAAAGATAAGTATTCCAGGTTCTTCAACACAGAATCTCCAACGAGTCTCCCCCTTTTGCCTTCATATTACCTCTGATCATACCAGCATTAGGTGATGATACTTGCCCATTCATCAGAAGTTTATGCATGTAAAATCCTTTTCATCTTCACTTCACCTTGAATCACCAGTTATCCATTCTTCTCTATCTTATTGTGGGCGTCGGGATCCTTTTCTTCCTAACTTCACTCCTTACTATCATTTCCCTAGAAGTCCCTTAGATTCTCTTGTTTCTAATGATGCTGACAACCGAACCACCTGCTATGTTAAGCCTGTAAATGGGTCAACTGTCCAGTAGCCTGATGGTATCAAACTTAGTCTCACAAGTCCCATTTCAATTCAAGCCACGCACTAGTACAAGTCAGCTACTAGAGAGCGTATATTCAAACACAAGACTACCATTGCAAAGTTTCCGTCCAAAACTATGATTGCTATGACCACGTTGAGAAATACAAAGAGTCTACTTTAGATGAACAATCAATAATCTAGTAATATAGCTGTAATTATGGAACTACTGTATGTAGAGTTCATGAAATATAGACTTTTTAGTTTCCAAAGACGTACTTGAGATATTGCAAGGTTATATTCTTTAGAAGAGAAGGGTGTCGCAGAACAAGGCTCCTCCACTCTTCCTTATCAATCTTACCGTCATGCTTTGTATCTGCCTCCTCAAAAGTCTGACAGGAAAAACAGGCATCATATGAACAGATGCAGAAATCATACAACGAATTCCATGGAAAAAATAGATCAAAGTCATATTTCAAATTCATCAACCCCCAAAACAATTTGGTAAAAGAATTAATTTCCCCATGTCCATAGCTTGAGGTCGTTTAAAGCATTCATACCACAAAAACATCTGGTATGTAAGAGGACAGGTTCAATTGAAAAGCATAGAATACATCTATATTCCAGGTTTTAAAAAGTGCAACAGAGTTTCGTTATGGTATGTGTAAGCCCTCCTCAAGATGGATTACAATTTTCGGTTCCACCTCAGGTTTTGTGACACAATCAACATCAAAACTCGTTGAAACACATAATAGAATAGCTTTCTGCAACTCCCTTGTCCCCCCACCTAAAGCAGGATGCCCATAAATGCTTGAGCTCGTATAAAGCATTCACGCAACAAAAACATCTGATACGTAGATAACATATCTTCAATATCCTGCTCCTGAAAGCTACAAATTTCGTATTGCTTATATCACTCTGGCCCTGGGGGTAACCTAACCTGCTCTTGACACCAACATGTTTCAAATGCTCATGGAGGATTGTACAATCCTACTTGTGCTTGGACAGAGAAATGGCTCATATATGCAGCACAGATTCGTCATAAGAAAAGCTTTTGTGGCAGAAAGAGCCTATAAGGCATAGATTTTCCATTGAAAAAAAATACTCAAACTATATCACGTGAGAACTCAGTTCACTGATTCGAGGAAAAGGTACAAGTGATTTTTCCACAGAATTCAAGTTAAACAAGTTTGTTTCCCTTCATCCAGGACCCATGGAAGGCAGTGTTCCAAGTGGAGGGCATGGGTGAAAACTCACGATTCTTTCATTTGATTCACTTTCAGAGAGAGAGAGAGAGGTAATTGTGGTGGATTCTAACACCCTGTACAAAAAGATAGTTTTGCAAGAATCCCAACAGAAAATGACTAACTGGTCTTGATGCACTTCTTCTTTAAAACATATACAGCTAAGGAATCCACCCTATGTCACATGGCGCTGGTATAGATGCCAACATAGGCTCCAGTAAGAGTGAAGCAGGGATTTTCAAAATCATGAGTGCAGGACAGGGCTATACGTGTGTGTTTGTACCGTGAAAAGTACGAAAGTGTTTACAGTGAAACGGTATAAAAATGATTTCATTTCAAATGTGAATATTAAAATTCATTGGTCAAAGCATGAAGTATGTACCTTTAGATTGCTAAGATTGTTCATCCATCCAAACCCTAAAATGAGAATACTGTGTTCTAACTTCTCCTAAATGACTGGAAACACCTGCTTGCCCCAACATGCAGAAGTTAAGAATATCATGCCAAGTGTTCATAGTAAACAGGGTTGAACTATTTGACGTTTCCCCATCTAGCTAATCAGAAAACAAGAAGAGATTTCATCTTAGTCAAACGGTAAGAAACTACAAGTCTTCCACATAAAATATAATGCAACTATTTCATGGAAGTCCAAACAAAGACCATGTAAAGACCACAAGGCAGACCTATGAGTGACATGAAAAGCATATCTGAGTACTTCAACATTGTATCGACTATCGAGAAAACTCTCATGGCTTTTCTTGTTGAACCTAAAAAATGACACATGATATTCTAGATTGAAATGATAAGATGTCCATGCAAAGGAAAACATGATAATGCCTAATACACCATCCACCCATCAACCTCTTAGAAAAGAAGAAGACAAAAACCATGATAACTGGAACTTCGATAAGCTATTTCAGATATCTGTTACATAGATATGAAGCATTTTACTCAAGACAAAGGAAACCATATGTTGCAATAGCAAAGGAAGATGGAAATATCCAATTCGATAGTTGCTAGACGAAACCTAACATTCTGATGAGAACCAAGATGGTTTTCACATTGTCCTCAATTTTGCCCAGTTTTGTTGAATGATTATCCAAAAATGATAAACAATCTCTCGTGTTTGTGATACCTCACGCTGCGGCTTGTTCTGCCTGCGGAGCAAATTTCTGTTGTTCCTTATCATCTGGAGAAGAAGGAGAAGAAGGATATGAAGGAGAAGAACCAGGGTATTGTGCAACATTTTCATATTTATTCGTGTATGGAACTGCATTTGCTCTTGGATCAACATAGGCAGTCTGGTTAGCGTTTCCAGCCGAGTACCCATATGAACCTTGATTTCCATCCCAATTGCCGTACGAATTGGAATTCGAACTTGAATTCCCAAAACCTAGATTAGCATCGGCAACCCCATATTGATTTGGACCCCCATTTGCACTTCCATAAGGTCTCGCATTTGAAGCCATGTCCCGATTACTGTATTGACTTGGATTCACATTGTGTGAGTTCCCAAAACTTGGATTAACATTTGCATTCCCATAAGGTCTTGTGCTTGCATCCACATTAGAATTACCATAAGGGCTCGGATTCACACCTCCATACTGATTCTCAAAGCCATTGACATTTCCATACGCTCTCTGATAGGCGTTTGCAGGGCTTGAATTCGTGTTGGCTTTCCCATACTGATGTTGTTTGTTGTCGAAATCTCCATACGATCTCAGATTTGTGTTGACACTTGACTTTCCATATGGGTTTGGACTCGCATATCCATTGCCATATTGGTTTTGACTGACATCCACATTACCATAGGGTCTCAGATATGCATTTGCACTCGAATCAGCATATGAGTTCGGATTCATATTTGCCTTCCAAGATTGATTTGGACTGCCATTCATGCTACCAGATGGCCTCGGATCCAAGTTGGCAGAAATGTTCGGACTATTGCTTGCACTGCCGTACTGATTTGAACTGTTGTTCACATACCCATATGGCTGATGTGCATTTGTACCTGAATTCCCATAAAGATTCGGATGATTTGAACTGCTGATCACATCGGCAGATTGATTAGAACTGCTGCTCACGTTCGCATACGACTGATATGCACTCCCACCAGAATACCCAGAAGGGCTCGGATTAGCGCTTGGACTCCCATATTGATTTGGATTGCTGATCACATTTTCATAAGGTCGCTGGTCTGTGCTCCCAACTGAATTCCCAAAAAGGCTTGGATTCGGGCTTGCATTTCCAAATTGATTCAGGCTGCTACTCACATTTCCATATGGTCTCGAATTTGCATTCGGAGACGAACTTCCAAAGGAGTTTGAAATCCCATTTGTATTGCCATTTTGATTGGTATTACTGTTTGCATTTGCGGCCGGCTTTGAATTTGCACTGGCGCTCAAAATACCAAACAAGCTCGACTTTGCTTCGGCCTCTGCACGAGCTTTCTCATATGCTTCTTTATTTTCTTGGATCAATCTCCCCAAATCTTCACCTCTTCCTTCCTTTCCAAATACTGTCATCGCCGTCTCTCGCATCGCAGGGGTGATCAAGACACCATTTTTCGCCATTTCTTCCAGCAATTTCCACCCTTCCTCTGATTTCTCCTGTTTCTCCAGGTACTCCTTAAACAAGATTTCGTACGTCTCTGAGTCCGGCTTCACTTCCTTAGCAGCGGCCATCTTCGCGAAAACCTGTTCCGCCTCCGACAATCTATCCCTATTGAGCAATTCTTCAATAATTTTGTTGCAGGAATCCGCTTCCGCTTTCAATCCCGCATCAACCACCTTCGTAAAGCCCTCAACTGCTTCCTCCACACGATCCTTCTCAAGGTAATTATTCACCATGAGACCAAGAGTCGAGACGTCCGGGTTCACTCCGCGCTGAGGCATCTCTCTCAACACCTCTTCCATCTCGGAAATCATCTCTTTGTCCCACAACCGTTTCATCAAATTGTTATACACTGACGCATCAAGCACGCATGGCTTGGCCCCCTTCTTCTTCAATACCACCATCGCCTCCGCGAACTCCCCACGCTCACAGTACTTATTCACCATGATATTGTACGAATCCACGGTCATTCCTACGAAAGACGGCGGCTTGTGCCTCAGAAGCATCGAGTCGAAGAGGTCGTTGGCTTCCTCCATCCTCTCATACTTGCACAAAACTTCGAGCAGGGTATTGCAGGTGACGGCGCTCATATTAAACTCCTTGTCGAGCAATGCCCTATAAGAATCCATGGCTTCCTTCTCCATCCCACGTTTGAAGTACCGATCCATTATTGTCGCTACGACGACGCCATCATAGACCACGCAGCGCTCGCGGAGCTCGTCGAAGAGCTCGAGCGCCTTTGGGATGTCGTCAAGATCGAAATAGGCGGCTATGAGGTTGTTGTAGACGAGGGAATCGGCGCCGTGGCCACGGGAAAGCATCTCGCGGAGGAGGGCGACGGCGTCCGGGAGGCGACCGGCGTCGACAAGGCCTTTCGTCAGGTGGCGATAAGTGACGTGCGATGGGCTGAAGGGGGCTTCGGCGAGGATGGTTCGGTAAACGTCGAGGGCGTGGTCAACGCGACCGGCGTCGCAGTGGGAGTTGATGAGGATGTTGTAGGAGACGACGTTGGGGATGACGCCAGAACGGGTGAAGAATTGGAAGAGAGGGAGGACGTCGTCGAGGCGGCCGGAGCGGAGGAGCGCGCCCATGACGGCGTTGCAGGTGAAGACGGTGGGACGGCAGTTGGAGAACATGGATGAGCGGAGGGTGGCGATGGCTTCGTCCAGGCGGCTGGAGCGGACCATGGTTTGGATGCGGTTGTGGAGGTTGAGGCGGTTGCCAACGAGGGCGGAGGTGGAGTCGGGGAGGCGGAGGGAGGAATTGGAAGGCGGCGGTGAGGAGCGACGGAGGGCGTGGAGAGGAGGCTCGATGCGGAGACGGCGCTTCCGGCGGCGACGCTCGGCAGCGGCTTCTTCGGCGGAGGAGAAGGCGAAGCCACGACGGAGAAGAGGAGGGAAGGGAGATGGGGGATGAAAGGTTTTGGTGGTGGTGCCAAGGGATCGGAGTAAGAGGCGATACAGAGACATCCCCCTCTGAGAAGGCCTTTCTTTTCGCTCTCCTCTTCTGATCTCTGGTTCTAGGGTTTTGTAGGAGGGGTTTACGCAAAGAGGGCGAGGGAATTGCTGTTGGCAGCTATGCCCGACCTCGTGTATAAGTAGTTATAGCTGCTAGATTTCTTAACGTCAATTCCTAATCTCAGCTATATATATATTGTTAGACACCCTCTTTAGACGATGTGTTGTTATACGATCCACACAACCATAAATGTTATATACGTGACGCAGAATGAGGGTCTTGATCACAATTGTTCGATTGATCATACGGATCATGACAACGATAGCAATGTATAGCATGGAAGGCTACTCTATGTATATATTCATACTTTCAGTGATAATGAGATATGCTTAATCATGTTTGAATAAAAAAGGTGATTGTGTTGTTGATGAAATGTGAGTAAAGTACAATGATACACTATTGTTTTTTAATTCAAACCTTCATCATTTTCATGTGATTCAAATGATGGAAAATGTTTAATGATGGAAAATGTTTGAAAAGATTTAAGTAAAGAAGAGGATCGTGTACCAACCATTATCTCTATCTCTATATTATCTCTATATGTGTATATGTATTTATTTTCAACAGATTTTGGTGTATAACTTTTTTTTTATTTGGAGAACTTTGGAAAAAAGAGGTATCCCATTGACATATATTAACCTTATAAGAGACATGTATGATGGTGCAAAAACATGTGTGAGAACTCATGAAGGAACGACACTTCTTTGAAGTTAATATTGGGTTACATCAAGGATCAACTTTAAGTCCATACTTATTTATAATGGTGATCGATGAGTTAACAAAACATATTCAAGATGAAGTACCTTGGTGTATGTTATTTGCATATGACATTGTATTAGTGGAGGAGTCTAAGGAAAAAGTTGATAGAAAATTGGAACTATAGAGAGAAACATTAGAAAGCAAAGGTCTCCGACTTAGTAGAACAAAGACAGAATGTAAGTTTGATCATTTGGCTACTTCAGAGGACATAGAAATTAAAATTGGCACACATTGCATTCTCCAAAAGGAAAGTTTTAAATACCTAGGGTCAATTTTTCAAAGTGATGGAAGAATTGATGGAGATGTTACACATAGAATTAATGCTGGTTGGTTAAAATGGAGAGAAGCATCAGGTATTCTTTGTGATAAGAAGATACCATTAAAATTAAAAGGTAAATATTATAGAGCAGCAATTAGGCCTACCATGTTTTATGGTTCTAAGTGTTGGGCAGTTAATCATCAACATGTACAAAAGATGTCTGTGATAAAAATGAAGATGTTGAGATGGATGAGTGGTCATATAAGAAAAGACCGTATACATAATGAGGTTATTAGAAACAAATTAGGAGTGGCACCAATAGAGGATAAAATGAGAAAACATCACTTAAGATGGTTTAGACATATAGAAAGAAGATCAACAGAAGAACCTGTAAGAAGGTTAGAAAAACTAAATTTGGAAAGTATTAAAAGGGATAGAGGACGACCACAAAAGTGTTGGAAAGAAACAATAAAGAATGATTTAACTTATTGGGAGTTAACTGCTAACATAGCACATGATAGGGATCTATGGAAACAAAGAATCCATGTAGCCGACCCCGTCTAGTATGGGAAAAGGCTTAGTTGTTGTTGTTTTAACAACCTAAGTCCAACTTAACATATACTTAAGTTAATTTCAGGATCTGTTATCAATGCAGATCATTTAATAAGCCTAACCCAATCTAAATCTCTAAATTGTGTTACAAATATTAATATACATATCATAATTTATATTATGAATTATTGATAATTATGTCATAATATAAATTATATAGTACTATAATATGTTTGATTATATAATGTTAATAATAATATTGTAATTCAATAATATTCATAGCGTTATTATCATGGCTATATTACAAATGTTACTACAATATACTATAGTACATATTATAGTATTATATATTACAATAGAAATTCTATATTATATAATATTATATTGCCATTATAAATGTACAATATGTTTATAGTATTAAAATATAAATAACATTCTAAATTAAACACTATAATATGTTCCGATACATATTTTGAACTAAATATTTGGATACACTATGATATAACTTATCTTACAAACTATTGGTAGCAAATTTCATCAGATAATATTAATATATGTGAATATATAATATTATAGTGTTATTGCAAATATCATTAGCGTACGTGAATTTCCATAATAAGTTGTGAGATTTGAATGCAGAATTTCTTTCACCAAAATCAACAATCACCTACTATATGTTAAACTCTGAAAAAGAAAAATCTTTTGACATAAATCTTATGCTCATACTATGATAAACTAAAACTTTAGTCCCATGGTAGAATTTTTTCCATCATGTATATAAACTTCTTTATAATATAATACAATGTACTAATATAAGCATAAACTTTTATTATAATATTTTATAATGAAAAATTATTATCAATAACTTATAATGTAAATCATCATCTACTATGTAGATTTACTTTGTGATATCATCCACCATGCCGGCTCAATACAATAACAATAACTAAGCCTTTTCCCATACTAGAGAGGGTTGACTACATGGATTTTTTGTTTCTACAGAGACAGTGTCTATGTTAGCAATTAACTCACAATAACCTAGATCATTTTTTATTGTTTCTTTTCAACACTTTTGGGATCGTCCTCTACCTCTTTTAATACTTTCAAAATTTAGTTTTTCATACCTTCCTAAAAGTTCTTTTGATCTTCTTTCTACATGTCCAAGCTATCTTAAACGATATTCTCTCATTTTATCGTCTATTGGCATCACTCCAAATTTGTTTCTAATAACCTCATTATGTATAGTCTTTTCTTATATGACTATTTATCCATCTCAACATTTTCATTTATGTTACAGACATCTTATGTACATGTTGATGATTAATTGCCCAACACTCAGAACCATAAAACATGGCAGGTCTAATTACTCCTCTATAATATTTACCTTTTAACTTTAATGATATCTTTTTATCACAAAGAATACCTAATGCTCCTCTCCATTTTAGCCAATCAACATTAATTTTATGCGTAACATCTCCATCAATTCTTTCATCACTCAGAAAAATTGACCTTAGATATTTAAAATTTTCTTTTTCACCGATGTAGTGTGTACCAATTTTAATTTTTATGTCCTTTAAAGTAATGAAATGATCAAACTTACATTCTATGTATTTTGGCTTTGTTCTACTAAGTCGAAAGCCTTTACTTTCTAATGTTTCTCTCTATAGTTCTAATTTTCTATTAACTTTTTCCTTAGACTCCTCTACTAAGACAATGTCATCTCCAAATAACATATACCAAGGTACTTCATCTTGAATATGTTTTATTAACTCATCAATCACCATTATAAATAAGTATGGACTTAAAGTTGATCCTTGATGTAACGCAATATTAACTTCAAAGAAGTTTGTCATTCCTTCATGAGTCCTCATACATGTTTTTGCACCATCATACACGTCTCTTATAAGGTTTATGTATGTCAATGGATACCTCATTTTTCTAAGGTTCTCCAAACAACCTCCCTTGGTACCCTATCGTTAGCTTTTTCTAGATCAATAAATATCATGTAAAGGTCTTTCTTTTTTGCTCTAAAATATTTCATAAGACGTCTCAAAAGGTGAATCTCTTCAACACTAGATCTACTTGACATGAATCTAAATTGGTTCTTTGTTGTAGTCGATACTAGTCTTAACCTACATTCGATAATTTTTTCTCATAATTTCATAGTATGTCTCATTAACTTGATACCCCCATAATTCGCACAATTCTAAATGTCTCCCTTGTTCTTTTATATGGATATAAGTATACTCATTCTCCATTCCTTGGATATCTTTTGGTTTCTCCGTATTTTATTAAATAGTCTTGTGAGCAAAGTGATTCATGTTTCTTCTAGGATTTTCCAAATTTCTATAGGAATATTGTTTCTTCCTACTGATTTATCACCCTTCATATGATTAAGGGCCTTTTTTACTTCACTCTTTTGAATATGTCAGTAGAAATTGTGGTTTATATATTTTTCTGATTTGGCTAACTCCCTTAAGCTAATACTAACATCTTTATTTTCATTAAAAAACTTGTAAAAATAGTTTTTTCATTTATTTTTATATCATCATTTGCCAGTAGAATTTTTAGAATTTTTTCATCCTTGTCTTTAGTGTATCTAACAAAATTAAAATCCTTAATTTTCTTATCTCTAGCCCTAGCTATCCTAAAAATATCGTTTTTACCTGCTTTTGAGTTGAGTTTTTTATATAAATCCTCTCAATTTTTAGCTTTTGCTTCACTCACAGCCTTTTCTGCTTCTTTCTTTGCTTTCTTATAAACTTTTAAACTTTTATTAGTTTTCTTAGCATAATGTAATTTGTAACATACCCTCGTTGTTTTGATTTTATTTTACACTACTTCACTCTACCACCAAACTTCTTTTTGTGTCGGTATACCTCCTTTAGATTCACCTAAGACATCTTTCACTACTTTCCTAATATTGTTTTAATATCACAAGGTGTACTAACATAATTCGAAGCATTTCCTTGAAGGACTTTATGGTTAAATATACTTTGTTTCTCGCTTTTGATATTCCATCATTTAGTCTGAATAGCTCGGTGCACTCTTTTTTTCTTTGTCCGCTCTTTTACCTTTAAATCCATAACTAAAAGTTGATGTTGGGTGGTTAAGCTTTCTCCTTAAATTACCATGCAATATTTACAACACTCTCTATCTTTTTTCTTACAAATAAAATAATCAATTTGTGTTTGTGATAAGCCACTCTTATAAGTAACTAAATGTTCATCTCGTTTTTTGAAGATTGTATTGACTATAAAGAGATCAAATGCCATAGCAAAATTTAAAATCTCCCACCTTCCTCATTTATATCCCCAAAACCAAAGTTTTCATGAATACTTTGATATCCTATTGCCTTTTTACCGACATGCTCCTCGTAAACAAATCATCAACCTTTGTGAAATTCTTTGAATCACCTTATTTAACTCTTCTCAAAAAGTTGTCGTTATACTATCTTCTAGTCCTACTTGGGGTACGTAAGCACAAACTATATTCAAAACCTCTGCTCCTAATACTAATTTCAACGTCATGATTTGGTCACCATATTATTCTTTAAATCTTTATTTATGATAATACAAACCCTATTTGAAGACTTTTTCTTACTTGAGTACCATAATTTAAAATCTATATCCTCAATCTCCTTTTTTTTTCCAACTCACTTTGTCTTTTGTAAACATAGGATATGAATCTTTCTCTCAATCAAAGTATATACCACCTCTATTACCTAAGAACCAATACAAATATTATTATCTAGGACTAACTTCCTTACTTTCGCATTCATCCATATTGAAAATGCGGAGATCCTCTCGGTAATTTGTTCACTACATTCGGATGAGAATATAGCGAGACTAACTTCTTTACCCACACCTTTCCATGATGTGAGAACCCCTTCGGTAATTTATTCACTATATCCGGACGAAAATGTAGTGACCCTTTCTTACTTTTCAATTGCTTAGAGCGGGACCATGCCAACTCAACGGTGGAAAATTGACGTTTAATATGAAAGACCTCTTTTTTATTAACGGTGAAAAACACAAACATGCGTAGCTTCGTAAGAGAAAAAGTGTACTCCCTTGATGTGAAAATTAGTGAAGCCATAGTGTTCTAAAGTGGATTTTTCTCTAATACTAATAAGATGATCTTTCAAAAATATTACTAAAGAAATCAGCAAGAAGTTTTGGCAAGGGATTCCACTCTACTATGTAGTCAATCTTTTCTCTAATTTGTGTTAGGTTGAGGGATGTTACGGATCTCAAATACTTGTGTATATTTTTCAAGTCACTTTATGCTCAAGCAGCTTGGCAAATCAGATTATGATGACTCCATATAATTAATTGTGTAAACCAATCCTTATACCTTGAAAAATTCATATACTTTCATTTCAAGTGTTCTTGAAATAGCTTGTTTAAATCTTGCTTTTGAATCTTTCTGTAGGAATATCCGTACTGTTTCTAGTGACGCATTTGTCATATGGCCATGGGAACCTGAAAGAACAAAGCAGAGGTGATTGGTGGCCATTACACAATTAATGGTGTCTTTATGTTTCTGCAATCTTAACCTGTATCATACTGCTGCTACAGTGACTAGGAACTCTCCCTATTACCACCGGTGCCCACGGATGAAAGTTTTAGAAAAGAGGTGCAGTATTTCTTTACTGTTTCTGGTGATGTAGCCATCGTTAATCTTGCTTTGAATGTTTTGTGCAGGAAAGACTTGAGAATTTTGCTGAGTTGATGGCTGCTGCTACTGCAGCTTAAGAGAACTGGTTGGAGAGGAACGAAATGAGATCTATATCAGAATGGCCAATTCTTGTGTTGTCTGATTTTCATATCTATTTTGACAGAGTTTTCCCCGTTTATCGTATCTACTTGGAAAACCTCATAAATTCTGATGTTTGATATTTATTTTGAGAAACTGTCCTACCATTGTATCAATCTTGGTAGTTTGAGAATCTGTAGACATTGTATTACACCTCAAAATGTTAGTGTGAGCTTTTTCTTCATTGAGTAGGATTTCGTTTGCCTTGTAAAGCTACTTAAATCTCAATCAAAAAGCTAATCACGAGCAGCTCGTCTCGTATTGGAGCACTAGAACAATAACTCGTCGGAAGCCAACATGGTCGGTTAGAGTCATCCTTGAGGGGTATATTTGGACTCCCATGTAACTCAGTCTCTCTCTCTCTCTCTCCACATATATAATGATATATGTATAGTTATATATACAGTTTGTATTTGGGTCACAAAAGTTTGGCCTGACAAGTCAGGTTCGCTAATTACCAAAGAATAAGACTGAAGCTCCCTACTGGAGTTTTCATGTACAAATTACAAGTGCAGGAACTCGACAGGACCAACGTGTTATGTTATTTCCCTCTCGATGAGGCAGAAAGGAGATGAGTTTCTTTGCTGACAGTGTTACAGGACCAACGTTCAGAGGATCTCCCCAGCCAAAATCTGTTGTGTAGAATGACAATCTAGACCATTGAGCTACCATCACAGTTGCTGTCAATGAAGGCACTGCTCGGTTCACTTCGAAACGATCGATCACAGATCTCATGAAACCATCTGTAACTATGTCAACAGCCTTCTGTACTAAAGCCTGTTGTGGCAATCTCTGTTTGCCGGAGCCATCTCAACTTTTCGGGCTTCGGTTATGGCACAGCGGAAGCCGACGGTTCGATCTTGGTTCTGACTGTATGTATTTCTTTCGCTTTGGATTTCTTCGCTTCTTCTCTATTTCGTGTAAAGTACTCTATTTCGTGTAAAGTAGGATAAAATAGAACAAAAAAGAAAAAGTTTTTCTATGTTACCGACAGAAGGTTTTTCTTAGAATACTCTAATGTGAATCACGTACTGTATGATTTTTTGTATTTATACATTACTTTTTCATCTTTAAGTTTTTCTCTATAGGCTTTTCTTTTTAAAAGTCATTTCACTTTATCCGAAAAATGCATGTAACAATTTTAAAACGAAAACTGTTTTATGGAGATTTAAAATACAATCTCATGAAATCCGAAAAGGGAATCATGTTGTTGTTAGTAATGGGGCCCATTGTAGCCATCCAAGCCATGGTAAATGATAGGGGGTTCTCTAGCAACTCTCTTGCAGTGCACACTGAGCTTGTGAAACATGCCCGTTTGCCAAAGTACCCTCTTGGCATTGGCCGATCGAATTTACACCATCCATCGACAGGGAAGACGAGCTTCAACCGTTGATCTGGACTTAGTTGAAGTGCCTTGGTTTTGAGCCTCAACAAATCCCGTGAGAGCTTCAAAGGTTGTGTACCTCCTGAGAGTTCCATCTTCCATGCCTTTGGCCTTGAGCTGTTGGAGATCCTCTGGGCCGAAACAAAAATATTCATTTTGTATTCCATGGCCTTGACCTTGAGCTCGGTGCGGGTTTTAATTCCTAAGATTTGGGGGGCAGGGAGAAGCAAGTTTTACCACGAGGTCAGTGCAGGGCGGGTTCGGATGGGTGCCAAACTGCCCCATTTGCATTCTTATTGGGTTTGAATATTGACATCAAGAGCTTCTATAGCAAAGTGTACAATGTCATTTTGAGTTACTTCCAAGTGCTCCAACAAGTATGCTTTGGCCGATCTTACGAATAAGCTAAAATTGAAATGTTTATTTTAGGTAAATGTTTATTTATCAAGAAACCTTGTTTTGCATTAGATAATTCTTTTAACTGATTTCCGCTATGTATTAGACATGTAAAAAATCATGGTTTATATTGTTTTAAATTTGATGATGAAGAAAATCTGCTTTCTATAGTATTGATTTTGTTCCCTGTTTTTTTTGGTACAATGGGG
This sequence comes from Brasenia schreberi, assembly GCA_036023115.1. NCBI lineage: Eukaryota > Viridiplantae > Streptophyta > Magnoliopsida > Nymphaeales > Cabombaceae > Brasenia > Brasenia schreberi. The sequence goes on along the minus strand of JAYKKT010000090.1, from coordinate 33,449,647 downwards.
AGGCCAAAGCCAAATGCACAGATGTAGTAAGTGTGTTGGTCAGATATAGTTAGGTTATAAGCTCAAGCATAACCATAACCAAACCAGGCAGATATAAGTAGAACCAGATCACACCGTCCGTTTTGGTTCCACATTCCTATTCGCAGTTATAGTATATAATACACGATTTATCATATGAGAAATAAGAATGCTAAATCATAGAATAAGTTGCTTATTTCTATGGTATCACCTAGACATGACCGGTTTCGAACCAGCTCCCAGGTTCAAACCGGAACCGAACCGCTTACAGAACCAGCGGCAATCAGAATCAACTGAACTGGACCTGGAATCAGGGACCCTCCAGTTCAGTTACGGTTCATGTTTTCTGAAACCAAAACCAGAACTTACGATTCCAAACCGCTTAGAACATATCGATTTTGAACTGATAGTTTCAAACCTCCGATATGGTTTAAATAACTTTAAAAAAAAAACTTTATTGCCAACACATCGGTAGCTCAGCAACAGACCGCTCCCCACCGCCCCATTCGGTGGTTCGATTCCTCAGAGCGCATTGACTTTAAAAATGGACGCTTACTTATTCTCCCAAGGTCATTGAGGTTGCCTGTCAGTTTTGGAATGATTCCAAAAACCAGAACCGATATCAATTCAGTTTGATTTCGATTCTAAGTTTCGAACAAACCAAAACCCACGGTTCCAACTGCCGGAACCGGACACGTCTAGTAACACCATGGCCGGTTCCGGCTGACTACTACTAGCACCATGAAGTGGTAAGATTATATGGTAACACCGCTGAGAAAGAGGAACTTATTTCTTCCGATGGGAATCATCGACCTTTTAGATGCAAGTTAAGATTATAAAAGAAACTGTTTTCTACCACCTGACTAACTCAGGCTGCACTTTCAGCCATCCTCTTCTGCACTTAGTTTTAGACTTGCTGGTTTCAAGCAAGACAGCTTCTTCTGATGATCATGATTGATTATCTGGAGGGCATAACAAAGGAACTATTCTAAAATAAATAAATAAGAGAAAAAAGAACGATAACTGGTGTTTTCTATGACAAAAGCTGGTGCATGTGTTGCTGATAACTGGTGTTGCCATGGCCATGAAAAGCTATGAGCACGCGAGTTGCAGAGGAAAATCTAGAGTTGAAATTACTGTATTTTAATATTGATAGATGGTAAGTTTATTATACATTTAAATACATGAGTCTAATGTAGAATACAGTAAATTAATTAATATTGGTCAGTTGCATGTAGATTGTGTCGGGAGAGACACTTCTAAAAGGGCGTGTCCCTGTGACACTGGCCTACAATTGGGAAGTTTGTGCTAATACTTCTGCTTGACAAAGTAAGTCACAATAGCCCAACAGGTTTCATGCTTTAGATGAAGGGTTTGCGGTGTCTTTGATACGTAGTGTCAGGCTCATGATGCTAGAACTGTAATCCTAGACTCGCACGAGGTTGTAACTATGGTTTCAAGGAATTATGTTTTATGATTGATTTGTGAGTGGTATTGACACTAGGGTTTTTGTGAAGGGGTAAATAGCAACACGAGAGAGAAGAAGAATTTAGATTTTCATGCAAAGCCTTTGCTTTCAATTCCTCTGGCTCACCTCTCTCTAGATATCAAAGTTTTTTATTCAAATTGAACTCATGAAACCACAATTCTACACTAACAACGAGTTTTGTGTTTGATGCATAATGGAACTTAAAACCTTTGGCACTGAAAGTCAAAGTCTAATTCTCTTTAAACCTTATATCAAACCCCTAATATTGGAACTACATGACTAAACTAAACGGTATAGTTTTGTGTCTGGCTCACGAATGATACTAATACTTTGTTTTCCTGCAAGACAACGTAAAAGAAATGGAGGCTTTTGGGGTTCCAAGTCTTAGGGTTTAGTTCTTGTGGGACCCATTTTGGACTTAAAATGGGCATATAGAACGACACTACAGTGATGAGAACCAGAAAACAAAAGGCCCAACTCTCCTCAAACCTTGTATCAAACACACCTAAGGTATATTCTAGGCTATATCATTTTTCTTAATTTGGTCTATTTTCACATGCTTAGGGTGGGACAAAATGCAAAGTTCATAAAACATCACAATGTCTGACCTTGTGTTGATTCACCATTCTGTGTTCTCGTTTTCTCATTTAAACACATTTTATTGTGCATTCAGAGCGTTGGCTCAACTGTAGGACGCTTTAGCACCGTTGCTGATGGTGGGGAGTTTGACTCCGAGTGTGTGCAATATGTCCGCGTGTTAGGCTTCAACCTCCTCTTGTGATACAACCACAAAAGACACATTTTATTTTCTTCTTTTCTCATACATCTCTATCAATTTGTAGATCTTCCAATTAACCATATCCGAGACAAGTCCAGAAGGTAAAGCCTACTCTTTTGATTTGTTGGTGCCATTCCTCCCCTCTTTTTTTCTTGTGTGCGAGAGAAAGGGGGGCATTATTCTAAGAAGATTTGGTATCAAAAAGGGAGATTTGATGCGTCACAAGTTTCTTTAGTTGTAAGGGTTTGTGGCTTCATGGGAATGATGAGAGGGTTCTCTCAAAGTCGCCATATTTTGATCCACGGAAGTATGAGAAAAGCAAACGCTTCCTTCATTTACACTGGTGCAATTCGCTGCAGCGTCGTTTCATGCAACGGTTGCTTATTCGTGGGGTTCTTTTGTGCATTCAACGCAATTGGAAGGAGCTACGAGTCCGTTTTTATCTTAAACCAATTATTTTTTTTCACAAGAGGTGATGCTCATAGCCATGGAGTTTTACGCTAGGTTTTTCCAACCCCTTGAATTAAGACATATTTTCAGGTTTGGAAGCAACGTTTTAACTTTTCCGACCTTGCATACGTGTGTTGGGTTCTGCCTCCTTTTATAACAAACACATTTTTGACTTATATCTTTATTTTCGTTTTATTTTTAAATTTTAAGATGGAGCGGCCAAAGCAATACACACCTGGGTACCATACTCATGAGTTTCAACTTGTAAGAAGCCGCCTCATCAGTGGGGCTATTGCTCCTTGTGCGATGTATATATATAGAGAGAAGTTGAGAGTTATAATCATATAAATCAAGCATATATATATATATAGATAGATAGATATAGAGAGAATTGTGACCATATAAATCATATATGCACACACATATATATAAAGAAGGAGAAAACTAGAGTTGTTAGACTTCATTTGGTAACAGACTACCTTAGATGATCGTAGTGGTACAATCTATCACTTTGATGGTTGAAATGAAGTCATAAAAAAGTCACTAGAGCGTTTAACTCTCTCTCGAGTCTACGTCCTCTTAATGTCACCCTCACTTCACTGCAGAGAAAGAGAGAGAGTGGGAAGGATGGCCACCTACTACATCAGGTGAATGGTGGTGCACGAGAAGGGGGAGGGGAGGATGGTGGAGCATAAGAGAAGGGATACAAAAGAGAGAGGTTGGAGAGGACACAAACCTGAGAGAAAGAGTTATGGACAAACTTTTTTTTAGGATCATCTCAATATCGATTAGACCACTATAATCCTTCATGAACATGAAAGCCTAGCAGCTCTCTCTCTCTCTCTACATATATATATATATATATATATATATATATATATATATATATATATATATATATATATATATATATATATATATAAAGAGAGAGAATCACTACAACCTTCAACTCGTGTTTGCTCGTTTACTTAGTTTGCTAAAATCTGTGTTTGTTTGTTGTTGTACATGTAGAAATCTAACCATATAATTCATAATCAAATTTGCAAGCCAGCATGGGCTGTTTTATTAAACTGTAAGGATTAGCATGTCTTATTTTAAAATGAACAAGTTGCCTATTTAACTAACTAAGTGAAACACCATGATGGCGTTGAACTATTTTCAAAATATATGTGTGAGTAGGGCGTGCGTGCTTTGTACTAAGCCATGAGTTCTTTCGTTTGGGGAATATAGTTTACCATAAAAGTTAGGTCCAGGTTCCAGGCTATGCAGGGACGTTGCGTAAACGACAATAGAATTCTCTCAACAAGGAATTTCCTTGCTACACTTTTCACCGACCAACGTAAATTATTTCCGTTCTCCATAGGTTTTAAGAGTCTATTATTAAATAGATGTACTTTCTACAAGTTTCGCATAATCAGATAATGCTAATTAAATTGATTTCAACACCTAAAAGTAAGAAAATATTCTCATGAAAAGATATATCCCGACAGCATCATTTCATTACTCAGCTATTGAGGAACAATGAGAGATTAAATCTCATGGAATTTAACTCTCATTCTCAACTTATGACCAATATAAGCCTGAAGCTTCTTTTGTAACTCCTTGGAACTTGTGCACAGTGGCTACTTTTCATGCCTCATTTCATGGAGAACCTCAAAGTGGCTCTATTTCGTTATATTTCATTCATATCATCAGTATCTGTTTTTGGTTTAAATATCAGTATCATTGGTACAAAAATATCATTTTTAGTTTATTTATTTATTTATATATATAAAGTTAAGAAATTATCCTGTAATAGTCGAGAAGTTGAACATAAAATGAAAAGTTGATGAATGCTTTTTCTATAATCTTCTTGGTATTCCTATTCCATAGCTTCTTCCTTCTCTCTCTTTAGGAAGAAAAAGAGAAGCAGAGGAACGAGATAAGTACATTTTGGGCCCGAGAGAGGGAGGTGATGACCATTCAGTTCCTATCAATTAGCTCCCTACCATTTCTCCTTTTCTCTTTTTTCTCTCTCTCACTAAATGAAATACAGAAGGTGGGGGTGTATAAGGATGAATTATTTTTGCCTCCAAAAGTCTTTTTTATTTTCCAATAATAAAAGGTAAGTTGTTGATGTGTCCAAAACTATCTAGTGAAGTAATGTCTCAAGAAATATCACGATACTTTAAAAAGATAAATAAGTAATGTTATGCCGCGTAATTTTCCAATTTATCTTTTATTAATATTTTACTATATAGAATTTAATATATTTCTTGGTAGGTCTTCTTTTCCTTTCATTATATGTAAGCATTTTTTTCATTTCTTTTCTTGAATATAAAGTTCATATCTTTTAGGGAGGAAGAGGGAGATTTTTTTGCCATGGAGAGAGAGAGAGAGAGAGAATCGATGGCGCCACGTTGAGGGTTGACAGGATGGAGTATATTCAATCCCGAAAGATTCCTCCCGACAGCATAATCTAAAGCTGATTTCGCGGACTCTTATAGTTCGAAATCTCTCTCTCTCTCTGTAGCACACATACAAACAGACCTACAGACACTCGCACCACAATCACGCCCTCGGGAACTCGCACATACTTTTGGTTTGGGTGATGAAGCTTATTTTTTAAAAGTTGGTGGATTGCGAGGCTGTGTGTTGTTGAGTTTGTAAGGATCAACTTCTTTCCGGGTTTGACAAATAAGTCGATTATTTTATATATGAGCGATATCATCCCAAGGAATGTCAACGTTCTCAAATTGATATCAAAATTTTGCCTGAATGTAGAGTGATAGCTGCGTAAATGTTAAATTGAATATGATTCTTCTCCATATTTGTTTAGATTTCTGAATATTTTTCACGTATGCAGTTCGCATGTTCAGTTTAGCCATTCGAGTCTGTAAATTCAGTGTTGAGCATACAACAATCCATCACAGAAAGCGATCAATGCATTTATTTAATACATTATTCTCTCTCACACACACACAAAACACGCACCCATACTCGCACATTAAATTGTGCAAAATTCTGCACGTGATACCGTACACAAGGTTCTCTCTCCCACACACATGCACAGGCACTCATTAAATTGAGTAAAATTCTGCACTGCGGTATCATACACAAGGTACAGAGAGAGAGAGAGAGAGAGTGGATATGGTTGGGTCCTCACCGTCTTGCTTTCATGTCTTGGCCGTCGACGACTGCGCTGTTGACAGGAAAATATTGGCGAAGATCCTCAAATCTGGCCTCTTCAAAGGTGCATACAGCTCTAATTAAAAAATAAATTAAATTCCAAAATGTCCTTCACTTGTTGATCCCCTGCTTGAGAATGTAGCCTGAGTGCAATTAGTATTATTTTCCCTCGCATTTTCTTTTTCGATGTGAAGGATATGTGAAACTTGGGCAATTCAAGCTCTTCCCTTCTGTAATATGATTTCTGTTGTTCTCCCGCCTAATCTCAAAGCTGGTTTGTGGTTGTTACGGAAGAAATATTAGCAGTTTGGATTTCTTGGTAGTGTTCTCTTACTACTTTTAAGGTATTCGTCGAGAATCTATGGGCCCCCATCCTCTCCTCTTCATCTGCTTTCATTTGTTCTCTTCTCATGCTTTTCCGACACTTTTTTCCCCAGTTTATACTAGAATTTGTATTTATTACTCTCTTGAATAATATCTTGTAGTGTTGTTGGTTTTAAATTGGTTTAGATGCTAAGATGAGTTGCTCTTTGGGCGTTGTAAGTTGGCTTTTTGTTTGTTTGAGGTCCTAATTAGGGAGTGTTTGATCTACTGAAGTTCCAAATCTGGGATGCAATCATACAACTTATGAACTAGCTTAAGCTATATGTGTTTTTCGATTTCTGTTTAGTTTAGTATTTTTGGATACTAAAGCTTCGTTGGTCTTTGCAGTCACCACTGTTGATAGTGGGAAGAAGGCCATGGAGGTTCTTCGTTTGAACGAAGAAACCATCAATCCTGCAAGTGTTAATGTAAGTACAACGCAGTATTTTTCTCTATAATTGATGTGATTTGTTAATTCATAATTGCCCGATTATTAGAGAAGTGTTCACCGGAAAGAAGAAGAGAATATAGAGCCTTCAATAACTTTCTTCGTCTATAATTGTCTGTGGACAAAGTGGGTTGGCTGAATTTAATGTCTTTAGATTGCCTCTCGAAACTCTCGATATACTTGATGGCTTTAATCCCGCACAGGCAGTGGGTCCTTTTCTTCTTGGGTACCATTTTAATGTCTTTAGGTGTTTTTCATTGATATCAATCGATTCAGGAGAAGCTTGCTATTTCATGGGATGGCTTTGATCAGTCATTTGCTGTTCTACTTTGATATCAGTTGATTCAGAAATTCAGAGAACTGTTTCTCTGTTTACTTTGCTGTTTAAAGCTAATCTTCTGAAATATGTTTCTAGGACAATCAAGTTGACATAATCCTCACCGACTACTGCATGCCAGGAATGTCTGGCTATGATCTCCTCAAGATGGTCAAAGTATGACACTGTTGAAAACATTTCCCTGTTTCAACACTTCGAAAATCCTTGGAAAACTTTTCCCCTGTTTGTATATCTGTAAGTCTTGTATTTAGAAATCATTCTTATTCACACCCATGCCTCTGTTCTTCCCTTGAAATAACAGGAAAACAGACACCTGAAATCCATTCCCGTAGTCATAATGTCATCAGAGAATGAGCCACAGAGAATCAGTAGGTAATAATCAAAATAATTTCTTAGGGACTTCTACAAAGATTGCATGCTACGCTTCTCATAAGATGATTGCATGTTCTTTACACTCAGGTGCCTCTCAGAAGGAGCTGAAGATTTCATCCTTAAGCCTCTTCAATCAAAACATGTTGATAAACTAAGAAGCTACATAAGAACGGCAACGCCTCCAGTGAAAGCCACCAAAAAGCGAAAGCTCCACCCTGACATAATACCAGAAAATGAATCCGAGAGACGGCCACAACTTGCTGGAGTTGCTGTCGCGTGACTGAATCACCTGACTTGGTCAGTGACGCTTCCTGCTTCTGAGCTTGTTCCATATGATGAATGTAGATTTTGCTCTTAGTCATTCAATAAGCTCACTAGCTTTTACCTTTGTGAAAGTTTCCATGGCCGAATGGATTTTCTTCTTTGTTCTTGTATTTAATGATCAGGGTGTAAAAAGTATGGCAGCTTGATGAAATCAATCCTGGCTTTTCATTTTGCTCTATGAATTCCTACGAGTTGCGAGGATTCATCACTGAGGCTGTTCGTTCGATCTCAAAGACATGAATATAATGGTTTGTGCCTCAGTTTCTGAAGAAAAATAGACATTTAGGACATAATTTTGTAAATATAACTTTTCTTAATAATAGTAAATTTTTTCGAAAGCCAATCTGAGGTTAGGCAGACCCCTCCAGTACCAGTTACCACAACAAACCCAAGGACATTGAAATCCTGACCTATTTATTGTCAGAGTCCATTGCCCTGCTACTACTCCATGCCATCATTTGTTATTAGTAAATATATCTTTGTTGATGAGGAAAATCAACCTTTTTATATACCAAATCTTATATGCTAAAATCACTAACAAATTCTGAATTACTAATTTGATGCTTGCCAGTTTATGCAGTTAGCCAGTTGATCAATTTTGTGGTTCAGTTGTGTGAAGCTCCAGAATTGGGTCGAATTTGATAAATTTCTGTATGTTTTAGTACCTCTTAAATTGCCTGTGTAATTCGAACAGGCGGATTCCCTGAATGTTTAGGTGATCTTGATGACATGACTAAGAACTGTTTCTCAAGTTTGCAATAGCGTGCATGTCAAAGAGACAATTCTTTGTACAAGCGGTTTACTGTAGGCATGCAACCTGCAAATGTGATCGACATATTTTTCCTTATTAAAATAGCTTTTATCATAATAGAATTATTAATAATGTTTAGTACCAATATTTATTGAACAAATACAGAGTTTGAAGGCATATACTAGCAATTACAGAAGAAGATTGGGTGATCTCTCCGAGTTTGGTCTTTAGAAACTTGCTCCAGTGAGGTCCGACCTTAAATTATTAGGGCAGATAGTGAAGTGCATACACTGGCAATTACAGAACACTGATACCTTCCCAATACTGTACTATTTGCCTTATTATGATGGAGAGAACAATCCTTAGCTAGTGCATAATTTACTTGTGCTGCAATTGTTAGATCATTAGGGGGAAATTGCACATAAAGTAATATTTGAACATAATCCATGTCAGGATAATGAGTTAAACAAACAACCAAGTGAAGAAGATACACAAACTCTAGATTCTCATGGAAATTCAGTCTTTGGAATAAAAGATACTATTGTCTTCAGTACATGAGAAGATTTCAATAATCTGTCTGCTAGAGATTATCATCTTGACCAGAATCAAGGAGAAACTGGAAAGAGATTACTACAAAACTTTTAGCCCCTTCACTGCGTTTAGCATATGCTCAAATTACTGTACAAAGCATATGCATATAATTTATATCACAAGGATAAAGATTACATAGGTAGAGAACAACATCAAAATCCAAGGCGAGCTCAACCTACAGTAATGGACGGAGTTATTTGTCCTACAGAAACTTGCCAGAAGACCCATAAATATCTTGAAGATAGCTAAAGTCCCGCACATAAAGCTAAACAATAGAATGACTAAACCTTTATTCTCCATGTTCACAAGATCATTGTGCCGTCTCTCCATCTCTAATCTGCAATGAAACAAGCAAACAGGGTAAGGAGGATAATCAAAGTTACGTTTACTGATCACTCCATGCATCTGAACTTTGTATGGAAATAAAAAAGGACAGAATATATAGGCTTCTCATAGCAACTGGACTTGAGTACTTATCAAACACTGACTGCTTTAAGCTACTTAAATCATCAAAACCAATATACAGAACTTTTAGAGAATGTATTACATGCAGTGATGCACAAACTGAGAATTATAAGCAGATAATAGACTGCGAAGCTCCTACCGAAGGCATAGCAAGTATGTGATGTAGCTTCCTTGTCCACATCAATTCATCCAATATAAAGAAAAGTACATGATTGTACATACATGGGCAGATTGAGTAACAACGTGTAAAGTAGGTTTCAAACCTGAGTAGTTCGTTATCTACAACCAATTTATTCATCTGAGAACCAACGGAAGCTTTCCAATCCTTAAGTTCGTCGAGATCTCTAGCCTGGTCAACCAATGGAAGGCTTAAGATAAATTTTTAACAAAGGAAAAAACGTAGCTCAAATCCATATATTTTCAAAATGATAGAGATACTGAAATGCTCTTACAATGAATTCCTTGCTTTCTTGAAGGTCCCTTGTTGATGACACCACATGCTGCATCACCAACGTTTTATCAGAAAGATCCTGATCAAAATGATTGAAGCTATTCACGTATCTTGAATTTAATTCTTCAATATATCTCTCTAAAACAGAGAAATTCAAATCCAAAGATCTGACTTTCTGCATCAATATCTTAAGGACTGCATCTTCAGGCATCCTTCCACCATTTCTTGGTATTGATTCAGCTACGGAGTCATGTAGATTGCTTTTGGAAAGCTCGGGTTTTTGGATGTCAAGCCTATATTCAAAATCCATGACTTCTTGAGAGGAACCCAACAGATTAGAGGAGGAATCTAACCTGTGTAGAAGTTTGCTAAGTTCCTCCCCAGCATCCATTCTAGTGTTACCCTGCCCAGATGTTCGATCAAACGGTTGTTCCTCTAATCTTCGTCCATCATCCTGAAAGGGAACCAATTCTTCCAGCATCTTCTCAATGGCGTCTACACCATACACCTCCACGACACTCAGTGTGCAGTAGAATTCTGTTCCATAATGGGTAAGCAAATTAATCTTTAAGTACCGAGCCCACTTTGGCTCTGGGAGAGTGAACCTTTGTGCATGCTTTACATTTGCAGCATTGAACTCACCAAGGTAGGTCCATCTCTCCGTAGGATAAACCAAGCTGCTGAGTAGCCCGAAATCCTTGAAATTCGAAGAGTAATGTTCGAAATTCCCAATCTCTATTGTGTCGACTAAGGTTTCCTCTGAGAGCTGTATAACAATAAACTTCTGTTTAGAAGAACATGGATTCCGAAGATATTTGTCCTTGTCTTTGTTCAAAATATTGGAGGCACCTTTTGCTTCTTTGTTACAATCCAAGATCTTAGCTCCCTTTGATTCAGAAGCATAATTGTACTCTTTCCCGCCAGGCTCCAGCCTGTGAATGATACTCCCAAGCTGATCCCTCCCAGATCGACCTTCAGAAACAACGGCTTTACTTCTCGGTTCTTCCAGATCAGGATCTGGAATGGGAAATAACCCATTGCCTTTCTGAGTATCAACAGCCATTTGGTCGGGTTCATATCTTAAATCCTGCGTAACCTTTTCAATTCGGACATCTACTGCACGAACCAGATGTTCTGTCCCCTCCATTTCTAACAGCCGAATCCTTCCATCATTAGAAGAATGAAGCTGAAAATTTTCATCGGATGAAAAATTTCTAACAGCCATATCCAGATGTTCTGCCAATGTCGATTCCAGCACTTGTGCCTCGATTGGATCTCCCCCACCAAAGGCATCTTCCTGCATGGATCCATCTACTGTTGTCATATTCAGAACTAGCAAAACTGCCGCATAGAACGAACCATTTGGCTTGGAAGCAATCGCATCTCCCATATCTGCACACAGTCACAAGCACCCATGAAAATAATGATTTGAATCAGAAATTGGATCCACAAACCCATCCAAGAACTCAAAACTTGCAATCAGCAATTGAAGAAAATATGAATTTAAGGAAACAAAGGCTCTTTTCTTTTGTTGAATGAATTTTTTGAGGCATGTTGAATGGACAATTAGATTGCTGATCCAGGAAGAAGATGATTGAGAACTTACATCTGTATCCATCGATCCGTCCCATCCAAGAATTCAGAAGAAATATGAGACCCCAAGAAATAAGAACCAAGGCCAGAGAAAGTAGTTTGTACAACCGTTTCCTCCGAAGGACGATAATCTCCAGAGCCTTTCTTCTCTGGAGAAGAGTTCTCCGAGACCGCTGCATTGTCTCAGGTCACCATGTTGCAACTACAAAAACAGAGAGAAGAAGCGTTAGCAAAACACTGTCCTCAAAAGAATTATCGTAATTCAGATTTTCCTTTCAAAATTTTCTTTCCTTCCAATCCTTGTAATCGACGCCTCAAATCAACTTTGCTTTTGGAATAAAGCTAAAGAATAAACTCGTTTTTAGATGAAAAGTGAAGGATTACTCGTAAAAGAAACCATCCTTCTAACTTTCATACGTCCAAGGCCCCAAGAATCATGAATGCATTCTGTCATCAGCAGCCCCCACCCCACAGGAAGAGGAGAATAACATTAACACCACTTGAACCTCAAATCAAATAATCAAATAAGCAAGATCTGCGTGTAGAGTTCATCAAGAAATAAGACGAACTTGACATTGAAATCAAACAACAGAGAGCGCAGCACCTCAAATCAAAATGCTCTCGAACAATCGAAGCAAAAGGAGGAGACGAATTCACAAGCGCAAACAAGACCCACAAATCCACAGGGAAGGGAATGTGCTAATCTGCAAACGATTCGTTCGAATAAGCCAACGGGATCTTTTTCCACATGGGAACAGCGAGAAGTATTGATGAAGGATTGAATAAACGCCACTCCGAGCCAGAGGGACGTACTCTACAAAGCGGAGAAGTGAAATCTGCAGGAATAAAAATGGGGCCAAGAATCCTCCTCGGTAATGTCCAACGAATCAAGCACCTGCCACCTGTCCCAAAATTCGGAAAGTTGACAAAAAAACCAGACAAAAGACCAGCTGAGTACCACTTTGCTCCTACAATCTTCAAATTTGAACCAAGGTTTAACAACGTTCCATGATGCAAGCGTATCAAATTTCATCGAATCTACACCTGAACCTGATCCAACCGTTCTCTTTCAAAAGTTTCAAATTCCAACGTCGGTCCACGAAACGAATGAAAACGCATGACCACATACTCCTTTCCATCAAACGAGGACACTCTCTCTCTCTCTCTCTCTCTCTCTCTCTCTCTCTCTCTCTCTCTCTCTCTCTCTCTCTCTCTCTCTCTCTAAATTAGTACAAGGGTCTTCATGGGTAGAATCTCCACAAATTCGAATCAGTTACAAGAGTAGAATTGTCGACGTTTCAGACCTGATATATATGTAGGTCTTCGACTCTTTCTACGAGCAGTGAGGGTGCAAATTCATGTCGGATTGATACACGATCTGAGATCCAAACAATGGATAGCTTCATACCACACTCATTAAAACATCCAACAGAGGCACCCAAAGAGCAATAGCTCACCTGGCTATGAAGTCGACTCACAAGCTGAAGATCACGAGTTCCATACCCTGAGGGGAATGCATCCGGTATAAGCCTCCCCATTGTACCCCCCCAAAAAAATACCAACAAAAGCCAGATGAAAACGCCTAAAACTTAGAGGTACAAATATTTTAAATTCGGGTCAAGTACAAGCATGGATTGTTATAAATCAGCTGATTAGATACCAGTGGGCTCAGCAATATAAGACACGACGAGAACACCACATAAGTAATATGAATAAATCGGGTTGTGTTTGAATGGAACTGCCTTTGAGATAAACATGACCAAAATAAAAAAATGGCTGATATCTAACACAAGAATCCAACATAAGAATGAGTACAAAATGACATGACACAAAGCATGGTACGCCAGTAATCTAGCTCGTCTTCTTCTTGTTTAGTTGAACATGAACCAAAGAACAACATCCGTGGCTCTAAGAAAAACAGAAACAACTACAGAAGCCTCTGAAATTACCACAATTTTGAACATCCGTGGCCTATAGATGCCTGTAGCAAAAGTTCGTGCTCAAGCAGGATTCAAGAAATGACATGAAAAGCAATCGATAAGCATAACATTTCGGTACAACTTTTAGCAGTTGAGAATCGCAATCAAATTCACGGGAATAAATTTGGGATTATATAGATATAGATATAGATATTCACGCTGCGCAGCTTCGGGCACTTGCTTATTTAGAGACTTTCCTTCACTTCAATTTCTGCACACTTGACCACTTTCCTCTACCTTTTCAAGCTTCTTTCCGATGTTGGTGGTGATCATAAAGGCGGCCACCATCGCTACCACTACCACTTTCAAATAAATAAATTAGAGAGGACGGTGTTGGTGGCTGCTGCAGACTCTGTGACACAAAATCGGTCGAGGGTGGTGGAAGAAGCTTGCTGAGAGCGGCTGAACACTATTCAAAGTGGCGGAAGGTGATGAAATAGGGCGGTTCGAGCCAATGCATGGCGTGCATATCGACTTCCTCCATAGAAAAGCTCTCTCTCTCTCTCTCTCTCTCTCTCTCTCTCTCTCTCTCTCTCTCTCTCTCTCTCTCTCTCTCTCTACCCCGAAATGGAACGAAACGAAAGTATTTAGAACTGATGCATGAGAAGGTGTCGTAATTTACCTCCTCAACCTTTTAATGCAGAGACCGAGCGAGCGAGAGGAGGGAGGGGGGGTTAGGTACTGGAGGCACTGAAACAGGTTTTCGGTGAAACCTTTCCGCAATTTTATATTTACCGTCCTCTCTCTCTCTCTCTCTCTCTCTATATATATATATATATATATATATATATATATATATATATATATATATACTCCGGTCTTCTGGTTGGTATCCTTCATCGCGACTCTGGTTTGTACCCTTCATCGCGACTCTGCAAGACGGTAAGCTTCTTTTAGAAGAAAAATGTTTTGATTATTATGTGTTTGAATACCAATAACACAATGATAAACATTTTTTGCGAAAAAATATCTAGGAAAATCTAATCTTGATTAGAAAGAATAAACAAATTTTATCACAATGAAACACAGCAAAAAACTATAACAATAAATGCAAAAATATATTTGTGATTAATGAAAAACAGGCCTTACAAATGAGACCCTGAAAGAGGTATTTGAAAACTTTTTCTTTTTGTATTTTTAATCTATAACAACAAGAAACTGGAAAATTACCGTTTAAGCTGAGTACCTAGAACTCACAATATAAGACATGACACAACGCAATTCCAACTTGAAAAAAGAAACGTCTTCGAAACAACACAAATAACAAGACACGAACCGAGATTTGAAAGAGTCATGTTTGGGTAGACCTATCTTTGACACAACACAAAATAACGTGGCACAATACAATATGACACGACAAGAAACCCTATGTGGTTGTGTTTGGGTTAACCTGTTTTTGACATGAAAATGAAATATGCAACATTACCCAGCCGAAAATATAAGAAATTTTCCACACCATATCAGACATCCGACATGGATATGTAGGGCTAATTAGCAGCAGGTAGGTAATTATTTGGTCATATACGGTGCAGTTACGTTCTAATTAGATGCATTTTTCTTTTTGTTCCATATTCAAAACAAACTCTGGATCAAATATCCCAAGGTGGGATCAATTTGATTCAGGATCATGCACCGGGCCCAAATCCAACTCTTTAAGGGCATTAACATACTAATACTGGGTGATATATTTTTTTCGGATAATTTAATTTGTTTTCTCCTCAGGGGTGTAGGGGTCAGCGAGTCGTGTCAGCCACTAAAGTTCAGGAAAAGCGCTAGAGGAAGCGGTGTGCCCCCCTGCAATTGCCAGGATAGAACTGGGAGTGCAAGACACAACACTAAACTTGACACATTCAAAACCTGAAAGGCTTGTCTTTGTAACAACAACAACAGCAACAACTAAGCCTTTTCCCATACTAGACGGGGTCGGCTACATGGATTCTTTGATTCCACAGATCCCTATCGTGTGCCATGTTAGCAGTTAACTCCCAATAAGCTAGATCATTCTTTATTGTTTCTTTCCAACACTTTTTTGGTCGTCCTCTACCTCTTTTAATACTTTCCAAATTTAGTTTTTCTAACCTTCTTACATGTTCTTCTTTTGATCTTCTTTCTATATGTCCAAACCATCTTAAATGATGTTCTCTCATTTTATCCTCTATTGGTGCCACTCCTAATTTGTTTCTAATAACCTCATTATGTATACGGTCTTTTCTTATATGACCACTCATCCATCTCAACATCTTTATTTCTGTCACAGACATCTTTTATATATGTTGATGATTAACTGCCCAACACTCAGAACCATAAAACATGGCAGGCCTAATTGCTGCTCTATAATATTTACCTTTTAAATTTAATGGTATCTTCTTATCACAAGGAATACCTTATGCTCCTCTCCATTTTAACCAACCAGCATTAATTCTATGCGTAACATCTCCATCAATTCTTCCATCACTCTTAAAAATTGACCCTAGGTATTTAAAACTTTTCTTTTGGGGGATGCAATGTGTGCCAATTTTAATTTCTATGTCCTCTGAGGTAACCAAATGATCAAATTTACATTCCATATATTATGTCTTTGTTCTACTAAGTCGGAGGCCTTTGCTTTCTAATGTTTCTCTCCATAGTTCCAATTTTCTATTAACTTTTTCCTTAGACTCCTCCACTAATACAATGTCATCTCCAAATAACATACACCAAGGTACTTCATCTTAAATATGTTTTGTTAACTCATCAATCACCATTATAAATAAGTATGGACTTAAAGTTGATCCTTGATGTAACCCAATATTAACTTCAAAGAAGTCAGTCATTCCTTCATGAGTCCTCACACATGTTTTTGCACCATCATACATGTCTCTAATAAGGTTAATGTATGTCAATGGGATACCTCTTTTTACCAAAGTTCTCCAAAGGACCTACCCTATCATAAGCTTTTTCTAGATCAATAAATATCATGTGAAGGTATTTCTTTTTACTCTAAAATGTTCCATAAGACTTCTCAAAAAGTGAATTGCTTCAATAGTAGATCTGCCTGGCATGAATCCAAATTGGTTCTCTGTTGTACTTGATACTTGTCTTAACCTACCTTCGATAATTCTTTCATATAATTTTATAGTATGACTCATTCACTTGATACCTCGATAATTCGCATAATTTTGAATGTCTCCCTTGTTCTTATATATGGGTATAAGTGTACTTGCTCTGCATTCCTCGGGCATCTTTTGGTTTTTCCATATTTCATTAAATAGTCATGTGAGACAAGTGATTCCTATTTCTCCTAGTATTTTCCAAACTTCTATAGGAATATTATTTGGTCCTACCGATTTACCACCCTTCATATGTTTAAGAGCCTCTTTGACTTCATTCTTTTGAATACATCGATAGAAATTATGGTTTATATACTTTTCTGACTTGGCTAAATCTCCTAAACTAATACTAACATCTTTATTTTCATTAAAAAGATTATAAAAATAGTTTTTCCATCTATTTTTATATCATCATTTGCCACTAGAATTTTTTTATCCTCGTCTTTTATGCATCTAACATAATTAAGATCTTTAGTTTTCTTATCTCTAGCCCTAGCTATCCTAAAAATATCTCTTTCTCCTCTTTTGAGTTGAGTTTTTTATATAAGTCCTCCCAAATCTTAGCTTTTGCTTCACTACCGGCTTTTTTCGCTTCCTTCTTTGCTTTCTTATAAGCTTCTAAAGTTTCACTAGTTTTCTTGGCATAATGTAATTTGTAACATGCCCTCTTTGCCTTGATTTTATTTTGTACTACTTCACTCCACCAGCAAGCTTCTTTTTGTGCCGGTACACCTCTCTTAGATACCCCTAACACATCTTTCGCCACTTTCCTAATATGTATAGCCATATTGTTCCACATATCACAGGGTGTGCCAACATAATTCTAAACATCTCCTTGAAGGACTTTCTGTTTAAATATATCTTCTTTCTCGCTTTTGAGGTTCCACCATTTAGTCCAAATAGCTCGATGCACTCTTTTCTTCTTTGTCCATTTTTTTATTTGTAAATCCATAACCAAAAGTCGATGTTGGGTGGTTAAGCTTTCTCCTGGAATTACCTTACAATCTTTACAACACGCTCTATCTTTTTTTCTACAAATAAAGTAATCAATTTGTGTTTGTGATAAGCAACTTTTATAAGTAATTAAATGTTCATCTCGTTTTTTGAAGATTGTATTGACTATAAAGAGATCAAATGCCATAGCAAAATTTAAAATCTCCCTACCTTCCTCGTTTATATCCCCAAAACTAAAGTTTCCATGAATCCCTTGATATCCTAGTGCCTCTTTACCGACTTGTTCATTTAAATCTCCTCCTAAACAAATCATCTCCCTTAGTGAAATCTTTTCAAACACCTTATCTAACTCTTCCCCAAAAACTGTCTTTATACTATCTTCTAGTCCTACTTGGGGTGCGTAAGCACAAACTATATTCAAAACCTCTACTCCTAACACTAATTTCAACATCATGATTCGGTCACCATATCGTTGTATGTCTACTACACTCTCCTTTAAATCTTTATTTATGATAATACCAACTCCGTTTCGAGCCTTTTCTTTACCTGAGTACCATCATTTAAAACTTGTATCCTCTATCTCCTTTGCTTTTCTCCAACCCATTTTGTCTCTTGTAAACATAGAATATGAATCTTTCTCCGAATCATAGTATCTACCACCTCCATTAGCTTACCCGATAATGTTTCGATATTCCAAGAACCAATACGAATCTTATTATCTAGGACTAGCTTCCTTACCTCCTGCATCTGTTCATAAATAAAATGCGGAGACCCTCTCTGAAAAATTTTCACTACATTCGGGCGGTAATGTAGCAGGACTAACTTCTTTACCCACACCCGTCCATGATGTGGGAACTCTCTCTACAATTGATTCACTACATTCGGGCGAAAATGTAGTGGCCCTTGCTTACTTCTGCAGCACGTCGCTAGGCGGAAACGCCCCAAAACAATTCTCATAATTTTTGTAATCCATGTTTTAAAAATCCAACGAAGTTTTACGCTGACTGTCGGAAGCCTAACACAACCCTCCTCCTATATCCAGGCTTGGGATCGGCAATGCAAGGGTGATCCCTTACAAGGGATGCCCTGAAAGGCCTGTCTTTGTAAGTAACTAAAAAGGATTAAGTTGCCTTCCAATCAAACTTTTCTTTACACGGGGACGGAAATCGCACGACAGAATTGGATGATGGGATTGGATTGAGATTGGATTTTGATTCTAATAAATGATCCAATCTTACCCAGATATCAATGACTTTTTTTTGGTAACAAGTGCTTTGCAAATTGTCAATACTATTAACCCAACCAGCCAAATAAGTACAGGAATGTTTTTATGCAAGTTTATACGTGAAAATGAGTTTCAGATTGGGACTTGGGTCCAGATTCCAAATACTTAGTAGGAGACGGTTCAGACTTGGAATCTGCTTTTCTTCTCAGCCTTTCAGATACAGATAAGTAGAGTAAAGTTTTAATCCAGTCTCAAATGTGAATGTGAATCTGAATCTCAATCCAATTATGCAAGATCAAATAGGTTTGTGTGTGTGTGAGCATGAATTTGCCTCACTCTTATTCATTTCCCTTTTTTTCCCCTACATTGGATTCGCCGATTCAGGCCTATTTGATCTGGTTTGGTTTACGCAATGTTGATAGTGGAACCAAAGAATGGGTCACATAGGGGTTCTCTAATTTCAAATCTTATTTGTTAACAACACTTGAAGCTATCAATCAGGCTTTATGTGATGATGACATGATCTCCCAACATTCACGCCTTGTTTCTCAATAGCATGTGAAGTTATCAATCAGCCTTGTGTAATAAAGACATGATATCTGCAAAGCCCAACACCTCCCTCTCTTGAAACATTCAAATAACCTAACCTACTTATTTTATTCATAACAATAATAATAATGGTAATGATAATAATAATAATAACAACAATAATAGAGCAAGCTGCGATTTTGAATGTTAATTAAGATGCTTGAGCAGCAATATGTGCAATACCTTGATAAATATAGCTGGAAATATGAGAAGTCCAGCAGTCTACCGTTCTCATGAAAGATACACCCTAAGTTTAAAATCTGACCAAATAAAATTTGGAAATCAAATTAATTGCAACTTGTTTAGTTTCACACCGACCTATGGGGATCCCAGTATGATTTTTTAGAGTCAATTAAATAAAAAAGTATTAGAATGTAAAAGCTTTTCTCACAAGATCAAACCTGTCCAATGATGATCGATGGTTCCTAATTTTCTAGGTGCCAACGGGTGAAATATTGTCACAATAATATGCTTTGGTGCTCATCTTATCTATAGCAAGTTCAAATATTTAAATAGAATACAAGTAGACAAAGTGCTGATCTCATGAGCAGCATGTCCACATCCATGTCTACTCACTGAGGAGCCAAGTCAAAAAAAATCTGTATTATGGCTAAGACCATCAATCCAAATGTTATTTTTAAAAATTTTGAGGCAGGAACTAGGGCCCCATGTTCATGTTTATAGTTTTCTTTGCTGAGAAAACTTTCTTTTTTGTTACAAGAGGAGGCTGAAGCTAACACACAGGCATGCACCTTCTGGGAGTCGAACTCCCCACCAACAGCAACGGTGCTACAGCGCCCTGCCATGGGTGCACTTAAAAAACTTTTTAGATAGAGGCAAATAGCTCCTTTTTATTTTTAATCCTGTGTATGATGATCATGGTTTATCCATCGTTGATCTTTTATAGCGACTATGAGCGATAATTTGGTGGGTGAATTGGCTATAGTCTTGGAGAATAGCCGACAGTTTATACCGTGGACTGCTTCTTATATATGTGTTTTTCAAGCTTTGAGTTTGGTGAAGCCCTTACCTTGCCTTAACATAGATCTGCCAGAAGCTTCTCGCTGCCCTGTGCTTCTGCGGTCATCGAGGGTTTGTAGCCTGGCCCTTTTAGTTTTACATCCCTAGATTCACTTAGTCATGCACACCATTATCGGAATTAACATTTAACTTCACAAAGGAAATGCCCAAACCTAACACACACATGCATACTCCTGGAACTGAATTCGTCACTTGTGAGTCGGTATAAGATCACCCTGCCTGTGAGCTAATACATCTTTTTAATTTATCTTCTATTGGTGTCACTCTAATAATGACCCTTCAATATGAACTTTCATCGGTTTTTGGTAAAATTCCTATTTAAAAGAAGAATCTCGCATTCGGAGTTTATAGAATATTGCAAGCCATGTATCTTTTTGTTGTTAATATAATCTACATTCATTTGAATCATGAGCTGCTTCTTAAGTTTTTTTTACACATTGTGATATTTTTGCTTCCATTGAACCTCTATAACCTTGGTAAATATTGGTCTAGCATGAAATGACTAAGCACCAATCATAAATATCGATCCTCCATCGGTTAGGCTGATGATCAAGGCCTGACATAAAGACCAGGTTACAAACCCAACTATATATCATTAATATAAGCAAGGACGGATTTACAACAGCCGGATCCAAAAATGGCTGTGGTGTTTTTCACACCAATAACCAAAAGGTTCTACGACTTTCCATTGCTTGTCAGAATACCACTCGAGATCCCATCCAAAGGATAAATAGCCAGCAACGGCTGTGTATATTCGAAACACCTGAGATGTTATTGGATTATCACCATTTCACTTGGTTGTGTGTCGGTTCTCGAGTGACATAAACCAGTGAGCAGATTTAGATTCAAACTAATAGTTGTACAGAACCAGAACACAAGCGGCCAGAGAGCCCCAGTCCGATACCTGGGCACAGTGGCAAACCCAATTTAGGGCAGGGGCAAGGTGAAGTACGTGTCTCACCTAAAATATAAAAAAATTCTTCAATCCGTCACTGTATAGAGAGAAATTCAAATACGCCTCACTCAAAATACAAGTACACCTCACCTTAAAAAATCCTAATCCACTTGCCTAGACCCAGCTTGCCACTCCAAAAGAGGAATGTTTGTACAACCAAAATCCCAAGCTTTTTTTTTGTTTCGGGTAGGTGATGAAAAAACGAGCAAAGCACAACCACAGGATTCACCCGACCTCTACTACCTTCATAATACGGGTAATGTAGGGTTAGCTAGTGCAAAAGCAAAAGCTATGCATTAATATCAAAGCACCATTGATGACATAATCAAGCACAAGGGCCAACAATCGACTTTTCAAGCTTCTAGTTTCCCTTCACCGTCGGGAAAGGGGTGGGGTGGGTTGGGTTGTCCAGGGACAACAATTCTTGTGGTGAGAGATGATCAATTTGACAGTTCGTCAATCCAGATCATCTAGGTAACTGACCGAGTAGAGTGCAGTCCACCATGATACCAACACTCCATGGGCTCATAGGAATGGATCTTCATTCCAACAGCCCCAACCTCCATAGTGAGAGTTTTGAACCATTTTTTGCTCATACAAACATGCACCACACACAAAAAAAGAGGCAAAGCTGTTCAGTTTCCTCCATACTTTGCCACTAAACATTCAAAGGAACTAGTCTTTCTTATGCTTATAGAACTAGTTCGTCTTCATTGTCAATTACCATCATTGGAGAAACACTAAAACTAGTTATTAGCAAGCTGATCATTACAACCCATGGTAAAAGCTTGGTCGGGGTTTGGTATTTTGATCATTATATTATCACCATAATAGTTATTATTACTGTTATTAGTTCTGCTCTTCTGATTGTTATAGTGCAATTTCAATAAGCCTACCACCAGATCATGTGCATGTAGAGGTATAAAATAGAACAAGCTTCAAAGAATACGATACACTGGGGTTAGGCTTTGTTCCTGGTAACGTGAATTGTTTAGCAAGACAACAACAAATGGGTAAAGGTATACAAAAAAGAGTTAAAAGCATGAACCTCCAAGATGCTGCTTCCCATGCATATGACAAAAAACTCCCTCGATTAGCGTTTGAAATCTTGAAACCTCCATAATATACAATATTTACCAATGAGAACCAAAGGAGGAGAGCCAAGAATATTCATTACAACAGGAAGTTACTGACTTTACAGTCTTTCACAGCCCACTATTCGGTACCCTCCTGTTTTCATGCATAGTCCAATACCATTATGGTCTCAACAGTGGCTCGTCATCACCTCCTATCATTTCTTAAATGTCTCTATTCACTTCTTGAGTGGGTGGTATAGAAAGAACAGTGTCTTTACTACTGAATTCATCACCGCTCGTTGATAGAAAACTAAGGGCAATGACCGCATCACCGATGAACGGCCGAGTGGTAGCTTCCTCTTGCAGGCACATGGCAGCAACTGCAACTGCTTGATTCAAACTTTTTACTGGGTATTTCCCTTCGAGCAATGGATCAGCCAGTTCAGGAAATCTCTTTTGATCCCGGAAAATGGGTTGTGCCTTGAGAATAAAATTACATAAGTACAAGCATTAAGTTGTTTCCAATTACCGAGTAAAACAACAATGGCGTTATTCACTATCCTAAACATGCAACTATTCTGGATAACCAGTGTAGGAAATCTATTTTGATCAAGAAAAATGGGTTGCGCCTTGAGAATAAAATTATGTAACGCAAGCATTAAGTTGTTCCCGATTACCGAGTAAACAACAATGACCTTATTCACTGTCTTAAACATGCAACTAATGTAGATCACATAACAACAATGCCCAATTCTTGTAGAAGTTCTGCAAGAATATCAGAAAGCAATAAATAGGCTATATAAGGCAATGCACACCGTGATGTCGGACAAGATTCATGTTCAGAGAGACTTCAATGACCTAAAAGGCTAAAAACACGATCCTGCTTCTAAAAAGGTGCTTTGACCAACTACAAGCAAATTGGAGGGAGACTATGAAGATGCAACCAAAAGGCCAAACATCATATGCAAATCCCTATAACAAAATACGAGAACATTGTTGCCTGAACTCATTGATTTTCAATGATGTTGAAGAAAACAAGGGAAAAGAAACGGAAGGCACATCAATGACTATTGAGAAGCAGATGGGCATTTATATGCTGCATCTCATCCATTTTCTAGTCCAGTTTTTTTACGAGCTGCAAAAGTTTCACGTATACATGCCGGCATGCATAAATAAGTGTGACACTAGGAATCCATACAGATACAGGTTGAGAGAGAGAGAAAGAGAGGATTCAATCGTTAGTTAACCTACTATATGTTTTCTCTGAATACATGGCAGGTAATTTGCGTCCAAAATTTCTAGAAGATCATGAGAAGTGGAAAAGGAAACGATAAGCATCAGTAGTTATGTCCAAAGCTAAATGCATCAAAAGAACTATATTTAGAATACATACCCACGTAACCAAATTCTGTTCATCAACTTGCCTGGACGTATCAATAGCCCTTCTTCCAGTAATGAGCTCCAGTAGAACAACTCCAAAACTATAGATATCAGATTTCAGAGTTAGCTCACCGGTACTAGCATACTCTGGTGCACAGTATCCGTAAGTTCCCATTACACGTGATGATACATGCGTCTTGTCCCCCACAGGACCAAGTTTAGCCAGTCCAAAGTCAGAAAGTTTTGGGTTGAAGTCTTTGTCCAGCAAAATGTTAGAAGGTTTCAGATCCCGATAGATAATTGGTGGATTCGCTTTCTCATGCAAGTATTCCAATCCTCTAGCAGCTCCTGTCGCTATCTTCATTCTGGAAAACCAGTCCAAAGGTGACTTGTCAGGTGCCAAATCTGCAAAGACGATAAGCAGTTGATGAGAACTTAATATCTCCAGAGTACGTATTAGTTTCCAACGTAATTTTTTTATCAAAATAGAAAATATAAAGTCACCATCATAATGGAGTTTAACCACAGAACATTGGCAAGTCAAAAACACTCATGCACTAACCTAGCAAGAAAAGAAAATATGTCACAGAATTTGTAGAAAACATCACCAACAAACAATAATCATTGACATGACAGCTTTGCCTAATCAGAAAATTATGGGGATCTCAGCTCTCCACATCCACATGCCACCACCAGCATCATTGCAAACCCATCACTGATCATGTCTCTGACCCAAATAAGCTATGCCAATTCACAATGAACTCATTGAGCTTCAACAAACTTGATCAGTAAATGCAAATGTATTTCATAATTTGGTGAATTTTTATACTGTAACCACAACAGTCAAATCGAGCACCAGGAGCATTTTTGTTTATTTGCATGTTATGCTGTCAGTTTAGGGCCTTAGTTCCACATAACTGAAACATGTCAGACTGATATCATGGAGGTGAAACCTAAACCCAAAGAGATACCATTTGACAGAGATTGCAATTTGCACCACAACAATCACAAGTATCTATCATGTAGTGTAGTTGGTCGGTCCTCCCTAATTTGGGTACAAATAATTCTGTATGAAGCCTCCTGAATTTGATGCCCCACTGAATGTTCTACAGACCAAACCTTCTAAATAATATGTTGGCAAGTTATTTAGTGAAGAACGCCAACTTGTTAAGAAATTGCGCATGACAAGACAGTTTGATTAAAGAGTATGAATCGGAATTCTATACACCAGACCCTGTTATAAAATTATAGATGTAAGTAGGTTGACAGCATTGAAATCAACCTAGAATACCTTTCTCTTTTTCCTCTCAATCTGCATGTAGCTGCAATGTACATGGTAAGAACTTAGAGCGTAGAAGACCAGTTTTAGAATCCATCCTGTGTAGAGGATCTTCAAGTGATTCAAAAGGAGTCATAAGGTGCTCAAATCATCTCCATTTATGAAACGTGTTTTTATTGAGAAGAAGATCCAGTTATTAATTGATATCAAATTAAACATCCTGACCCTTACAGGTTTGTATTTGGTTGACAACTCACATTATGGGATTCCAAATAGATTGAATGCGCTTAAGCACCACAATACAGTCACAAACATAACATCTCTACAACTATTTATTTATATATATATATATGCACATGGAGAGAGAGAGAGAGAGAATTGATACGACGTATTTCTATTAATTCCATAATGTAAAGATAGCTTCCTGAATTAAGGACCATTTTAGATAGACAACAAACCATACCAAGTAGATGATCCTCTAATGACCCCATTGGCATGAACTCATTCACCAAAAGCCTTTGGTCACCATCTGCACAGTATCCAATCAAATTGACCAGATTTGGGTGACGAAGGAGACTAAGCGTCAACACCTCAACAAGGAACTCTTTGTTTTCTTGTAGTCCATTCCTGTCAAGCTGCTTGATAGCCACAACCTGAACAGGTGAACTGAATCAATACTTGTAAACGATCAGACAACACAATATAAAACAAAAGAGAATCTATGGAAAACTTCATTACCTCGCCATTATCAAGTTGTCCCTTGTAAACTCTTCCAGAACCACCTTCACCTAACAGGCACTCAGGTCGGAAGTTCATGGTTGCAGCAGCTAATTCCCGGAATGTGAATGTTTGTGCTGAAATATTTCCATTGGCAGAATTATCATTTGTCTTTTGCTTGGTGTTTTCTGCATTCATTGCCATAAAAAGAAAATAGAAAAATCAAACCACAAGAACCATTTCATAAGCAAAGTTGTTACAACCTTATGGCAAACCCACTTAGCAAATAAAGGGACCTTCTTCCTTTAAGAGCCCCAACTAAGATTCTCATACCTAAGGTCGCATGTGACACAGTTTCTTTCATGACTTTTCTCAAGTTGTTTAAAGTATGTCCTGTTTTGGGTATTTTCATCTTTCATTCTTTCTCTCAACAAAAGAACAAAAAGGAAACTTTACCTTCAACTTTATCTTCACTTTCCAATGATAACTCATTATTTTCTTAAGTTTTAGTTGATGCAAGAAAGATTTTAGTACGGCTGTGCTTAGCTATTCTCCGTAACTCACATGAGAATATGGATGCAAAGAATTCATATCCATCTTATATGTACCAACACCTTCTTCTTTTCATGTCTCCAATTCTCGGAAGTTACATGTGCCTACTTGTTATGTTTTCATGCGTAGAGAAACTCAAAACCACCTGATGAGATAGGAAATGTAAACAGACATTTGGAGGATTAATAACAAGGTGAAGTTCAAAGATTAGGATTTGAGTTAGAGGATAACTTTAACTTTTCAAAACCACTCCAATTCAAATGCACCCTGAGTTTCTCTGGATAAAGTAGGACCATGTAACCTGTTAATCGCTTTATTTGTGCATATGGTTGCTCTAATCCACAGTGTTGGTGAATTCATAATTCATGAAGCAACTTTATTTGTTTGCAGGACAATGGCTTTCATCGTGCAAAAGGCAATAAAAATGTGGAGCCTCTAACCTCATACTTTTCCGTGAATTTCCTTAAGTTGCAATATCGAATTCGAGTGAGTTTTACATCAGTCCATACCGTACAATATGAACCAATACATGGCATTGCAATTGAGTGATACACTTAACCATTGTAACATAGAACACAAGTCTTGGTGTAAACATATCCACCATATGGTACAATTTGATGTTGTATCATATGATAGAAAATTAGAAACTCCACCTCAATGGAAAAAAACTACATTTAGGATATGAGCGGTAAAAGTCAGACACCTAGATTCTATGCAACTTAAGCAACATGTAAAGAGAAACTTAAGAATCCTTTTGTTTATTTCAATTTCTTTTAGCATTTGTGTACGTGTATCCTGAGATTTTGCACTTTTGGAGTTAACGAGGACGGTTCACTCATTTCTCAACTTCAATGGTGAACTTGAGGTATCATTTTTATTTCAATTTGAGTATCAATGATGTATCTCAACAAAGCAAAACCTTAGATTCTATGTTACAATGGTGTATCTCAACAGAGCTTTGAATATCATTTTTATTTCAATTTGAGATACATTTAATAAAAATGATATTCAAAGCTCTAGCTTCACAATGCAATCCAGTCAGAGAGTAGGCTGAACGTTGTATGCAACTTTTGGCAAAAGCCGACACCAACCTATTTATGTTGCAACAAGTTACTTAAATCCACTCCACCATTAAGATAGTCGCCAACACTCAGATGATACTAACTACTTAGACAAATAAGGTAATAATAGATTGAATAGGTATATTAGCCCTTCATTGCAATGTGGTAGATGATCGCATTGTTTGTGGGAGACTCATGAATGACGGTCTTCTGACCTTGGAAGGCCAGTAGCCTTGCGGATTCATCCTACAATATGTCCATGTAATTTAAATTACAAATTGTCCATACACTTCTACAAGAATGCCCCTTATTATTTATAGTATTCTTGTGGTAGATATATGGAGTAGGTTTGGAGTAAGGAGCCTATACTTAAAAACTTTCACATGCAGTGTTTGCGGTAACCATGTAGTACATTTCAGTATATGACAAATTACTGAAATTAGATTGTCTTCAAACAAACTCATATGAGAAACTGAATCACAAAAAACTCAATGACCTTGTTTCTGTGTGATAAAAAGAATGGTTACATGAGAGTAATTTAGTTAAAGCCTTCTAGTTAAATGCCTAAAGTGAGTCCATCTAATCTTTTATCTATCATGAGATTGCATCTCTAGGCAATTGCAGGTTATTTTCTAGAACAGCGCAAACAAACTCTTTGATTTTATCGACCTAGAAAAGTTTGAATCTTGGCAAAATGAATCTAAGAGGAACCTAAAGTACTAATAGATGGACCAACTTAGAAGGAGCACAAACAACAAAGCTTACAAAGGTCTTAGAAGGAGAAGGAAAAGAAGAAGAAGAAAGAAAAGCATCGCAAGAAGATGAGGATAATAACAAAGAGGAAAAAGATGATCTTGCTGATTATTATAAATTTTCCGTGATAAGCTCTGGCTTTTTCTATATTTAAGTTTGAAAATTTTGAGTTATGAAAACGTTGGTTTATTTTGCTGATGATACACTAGTTTTATTGAATAAACGTTCCTATCAGTGAATTATATATATGTAATAGGTACCTCTCATTTCTTTTGGATTTTGAGATTTCTTAATTGAAGAAATTGATACTTTCAAAACCCTAAGCTATGTACCGCACTCTTTTAGGCACGTTCCTCATAGCGAAACTTTCATGATGCATTACGAATTAGGTCTCAGTAGAATTCGGCAAATTTCCGATATATCACACGGAGCGCTCAACTTACCAACAAGTTTACAACGAATGAACGGGCAAACAGAAAACCTCTAAAGTTATCAACAATTTCGAATATCACTGAAAAGAACCAAAAAAAAGAGAGAAATAGAAAAGGGAGTGCATACCGGAATCTGTTTCTGACAAATTGTTCTCGGAATCGTTTGCTGCTTTCTCGGATGAAAAACAAGGGAAGCAGCTCATTTCTGCAAGCCCTGTTTCCACCCGCTATGCCAAACACCAATACCCCACAATATCACAAAAGTAACGACTGCCAACAACAAACAACCGAATTATCCTTCACCAACCAGATTTCAGATCAAGAATGAGCGAATTGCCATGCACCAACTTTCCCAAACTCCACTGTCTCAACAAGTTGCACGAAACTAGTCCATTTTAACACAGAAATCCACCAAGAATCGTCCTCTCTGGATGCCCTGTTTCTCCAAATCAATGGAGAAACAGTGAGAGGCTTGAGTCTATGGGGGGGGGAGGAAGAAGAAGGAACAGGAAACAAGAGGAGGGCATCAAACAGGAATTGGGAGAAAGAGGACATCTTGAAATGTGGGGAACAAGACGTGCAGGCCAAATTTAGTGGGGGAAGGTTTTGGGAATCCTTGGAGTTCCAGGCTAAGACGGAGAACGAGAAGTTAAAGGGATTTTCTAAAATTGGAGGAGCTTTGGAGATTGGATATTATTGAAGCGAATGCAAGGAGAATTTGACCGGGAATTGTTCTCTCATTCTCCCCGCTTTTTAAATAGCTCATAAATATTGCCGTTTAAGCACCCAACTATAAGTTAATATGGATGCAGCCCCACTCCATTCTGATGCCCACTTGCAGATGGGGGGTTCAATTTTCGAGGGGTACATGTGTAGCTGTGGCGCCGTTGATCGACTTGTGCATGTTCGGGTTGACCTGTTCTTGACATGAACCTGAGGCGACTCGGCTCGAACACGTGGAAGACATGATAAAGTCATCCGTCCCTGGCTTATAAGCCGGGAGAATTCTTGACTTGGTAAGACAAACCTTGTGATGCAAACAACTCGACCCACCTTATTGTAGTTGATGTAATTGACTTTTTCTGGAAAATCAGAGAAATTACCCCAGCATTTTCTCATAAAAAAGAGGTCTTAACCAATGTTGTCGAAACAGGTTTTCGTGTCAAGAGCTGTTCCATAAAGACACATAGGCCTAACATCGAGTAAAATCAACAACTAGGGGTGTTCAAGGAATCACCAGGTTCTAGATGTTGAACGGCTTGGTAAGACAAACCTTGTGATGCAAACAACTCGACCCACCTTATTGTAGTTGATGTAATTGACTTTTTCTGGAAAATCAGAGAAATTACCCCAGCATTTTCTCATAAAAAAGAGGTCTTAACCAATGTTATCGAAACAGGTTTTCGTGTCAAGATCTGTTTCATAAAGACACATAGGCCTAACATCGAGTAAAATCAACAACTAGGGGTGTTCAAGGAACCACCAGGTTCTAGATGTTGAACGGTTTGGTCTAGTTCGATTCTGATGGGAAAAAATACTAACGGTTCAGTTATCATGTTAAAACTGGACCATGAGAACCAAACCGATATATATACATATGAGTTTTATAACCTCATGTACAAATAAAAGGTGGTTGTAGCTGCAAATAATCTCATGGCATAA
This sequence comes from Brasenia schreberi, assembly GCA_036023115.1. Taxonomy (NCBI): domain Eukaryota; kingdom Viridiplantae; phylum Streptophyta; class Magnoliopsida; order Nymphaeales; family Cabombaceae; genus Brasenia; species Brasenia schreberi. The sequence goes on along the minus strand of JAYKKT010000090.1, from coordinate 33,419,307 downwards.
TATTTTGTGTTCAGTCAAATCCTAAAATTAGTAGAACTGTTATTCATGGTTCGGACCAAATCAGAACCGTGGATCCATTTTGGTTCAGGCCATGACATGGTTTAATTTCTTTCTCTAAAGACTAAGAACCAAGAATACCATTTTGGTCTTGGTTCGAGATTAGGGCTAGAACCGAACCATGAGCACCCCTAACTCGAGTCAACAAATTAAAATTCAACGGTATTGTTGTCACATTTTGTGAATTAAACATTTCAATGCCAACCCATTAGTCAGACCCGTTTTTGGGCGTGGTTACATGAAGCAAACAACAACAACGACAACTAAGCCTTTTCTCATACTAGACGGTCGGCTACATGGATTCTTTGTTTCCACAGATCCCTATCGTGTGCCATATTAGCAGTTAACTCACAATAAGCTAGATCATTCTTTATTGTTTCTTTCCAACGCTTTTGTAGTTGTTCTCTGTCTCTTTTAATACTTTCTAAATTTAGTTTTTCAATACATTCTTACATGTTCTTCTTTTGATCTTCTTTCTATATATCCAAACCATCTTAAACGATATTCTCTCATTTTATCCTCTATTGGTGCCACTCCTAATTTGTTTCTAATAACCTCATTATGTATATGGTCTTTTCTTACATGACCACTCATACATCTCAACATCTTCATTTCTGTCACAGACATATTCAACAAAATATCAAAAGGTAGCCACCACCAAACTATGTCTCTAGTTGGATGATTTATGGTGGTTCGATGTTATTTTTCTTCTAATTATTAGCAAGTTGGGTTGGTAGATCACAAATATGCTGCGCCTTTGGTTGTCAATTACATAAACTTCAACTTAAAGTTTATCTGGAATTGATTCCCAGCAATGAGAGTCATGGGTGCAGTTATTTACATTTAATATGATTTTAAAGCTAAATAAATAAGACATACATTCAAAAGAAGGTGTTGGAGCAACTAGAAATAATTGTTGCATACAAATATATATATATATATATATATATATATATATATATATATACACACTTGTTTCCGCTGGCCCCGGTGTGGGTTGACACAGAAATATGCCTTTTAGGGTCTCATGGCCCACAGCTAGTAGTGCCTGCTAACACTACGAGGGAGCATTTTCACACACATACATGTATGTGCGTGTCTTTGTGTGTGTGAGAGAGAGGGAGAGTGAACAAACCAAAATTTTTTGAAATAATCTAATAAGAGGAATTCTATGTTATTGGAATTGTGGGTTAAAATTTTGAAATCCGATTTAAGAAGTGGCAAATGTTAAAAGCATAAAAATACCCACACACATTAGATTTTGGTGCTCCAAGAGCTGGTTCTGTTATGGATGGTGTGGTCACTTTGCCAACTGAAAGAAGTCTGTTCTTGCATGCTTGTATGAACTTTTACTGCCCATTTCAATTCACACGCAGATAGACACACGTACTTGCACACACATGTAAGAGAGAGAGAGAGAGAGAGAGAGAGAGAGAGAGTAGTGTTGGCTATTTGACAGGCATATTTGTTCTACATGGTATAACAATAAGCATATATGATTCCTTATGGATTCAAAATTACGTAGTTAGTGAGCTATTGATCATTGAAGCTCCCAAATGACTCTCATTGACATGTAGTGGAATAATCCGATCCACGATTCTCAAACTTGAGAAGGCTTTTAAATATATAATTAAAAGACTACTTTTATTATAGGATAATTTAACCAGCTGTAGTCTAACAGACCTGTCCAAGAGAAGATAGACTATGCACGAAATAGGAGAGATTGGTTTTCACGAAGGAGAAGAAACGACCGAAGTTGACAAGGCTCGTAGTGGGTAGCATGGCAGATACAAAACTGGAAAAGGCTCCCAGTTCAGGCTCGATGCAGCTGGACTTCCCTTAGACCTAGTCCACTTTCTGTATGGATGGAAAAAAACTTTACTTCAGGTTGTATACTCGAATCTGATACTAAGAATATTCCAAGCTTATATATATATATGTGTGTATATATACATATATGAGTTATTAGATTTTATACACTTTTGGTAGTTTTGCTCATGCTCATCTATTACTTTCGAATAGAACGAACATAATGCTTTTATACCTTTTTCAAAATCTTTTAAAAACTTAAATTATACTAATGACTTCCAAAAGCAAAGGATGAACTTGAATATATAAAGAGAGAGGAGTAAAATTTGAAAAATATGTCAACATGCATAAACTATATTTAGATGACATCTATCAAATCTCAATTATACAAGTTTGGGTACATGAGGTGAGACTTTTGAAATATGCACCGCGCTCATATATAAAAAGTTTTGCTCTTGCTAGCTTCTGAGCTGTTGTTAGTTTTAACTAGACATGGAACTAGCTATTCTGGTTATGGTTTCAATTTGAAGCAAAAAAAAAAAAACAGGAAAGGCCTATAAAATTGGACTGGAACCGGTGATTTGAACTGTTGGTTGGATTCCAGTTTCATGAGCAACCCAGACCTTCACTAAACCTGGGGTTACCCTTTTGGTTACGGTTCAGGGCCAGTTAAGCGGTTCCTGTTCCAGCTCAACCGTAGGGTCTGGCTCCAATTCGGCCTATGCTTAGTTTTAAAAGTTCCCCTTAAGAAAATGCACTGCTAGACCGAATCTTTTTGACAGATTATTATGTCTAACAATGCCTTTCCACATACACACACACACACACACACACACACACATATATATATATATATATATATAGCAAGTCTAGTATTTGAGCATAATTTGGAACACCTTCTAACGTTTTCACAACATATACTTATTCATAAGCAGCCAGTAATTATACTTAATATACTTCCAACATCATCGACTATTCTTTCAATTAGGCTATATAGCATGACCATTTTGTTGTATGTGTTAGTGTTGAATTTTCTATCTCCCAAGGAACTACACGAAAATTTATCTTTGAAAAAAGAGTTGGCTTTTACGTCCTCATGCCGTGTCGCATTCTAATACTTCTAAATAAATCATCACGGTGGAACTAAGATCACAATTGCTATACTTCGAAATGGGTACAGTGGAAAGGCCAATGCCGGAGGCACACCGGGTTATCAAGCTCATTCAACTTGTTAGTTGATCCCTATACAGGTTGGCTATTGCATATATATATATATATATATATATATATATATATATATATATATATATATATATATATATAGAGAGAGAGAGAGAGAGAGAGAGAGAGAGAGAGAGAGAAGTACATGCACATTCAACTTTAATGCATAAAATGGTATGTCCTCACGTACTAATCTTGTTTTTCATCTTAAAATATATGCAAGTTGATGCTGGCTTTTCTAAGAGTGTTTGAGCTTGGATGTGGAAAGAGGAGGCTTAAGTTAGGTAGCCAACAATCAAAGGAAAAAAGAGAAAAAAGGGATTTGTGGAGGAAAATGTTAAAGAGATGGTTCGTTGAGGAGATCTAAAAGGTCATTTTGGAAAAAAGACTTTAGAATATTATTGTGTTCATGAGAATTATAGTTTTGGTGAACAAATGAATGGTACTAAAGTTCTTAATTTCACTAGCTATAATATATGATCTCATTTTAATAAATACATTTTCCAAGAGACCAAGAGAAAAGAAACCAGTTAGCTAACATAAAATCCATGTCATTAAGTACATTGAACGGCTGTGATTTGAGGTAGGATAACACTCATAATATATGAGAGGGTGCACACCAGGGACCAGAATGGAGTGAGTTGTGGGGCACATTATTACTATACCAGATCGAAGAGATGCAGCACGATAATACCGTGTGGGATCACCCTTCGGGGCCGTGCTCCTCCATGAAGGCCTTCATCTCTGCCAGCAGCCAAGAATTGGCCATGTCTTCATACATATAAGGCTACTCTTGTTTTTATAAGATTTATCTATCTTTCCAAATTTCTACTTGACTTTCCAGTCACCTTCAAAATCCATGCCTCTATTTTGGCTAGTCTCAAAAGCATCCCTAACTTTCGCTTAACGAATTCAGACGATTTCGTAAAGTCGAGTCATTGCTCAAACATGTGTTGTGGGAGGAGTCTCAATCTCAGGCGGCTTTGAAAGTTTCCACTCTCAATTTCTGGCGGTTAGTGCAATCCTTTAACCGTGTCTAACGAACAAAGCTTGTGGCGCTTTCAAATTAAAGAGCGGGAAGCGTTTCTCTAACCTTCCTAGAAGTTGTTCCTTCTCTCTCTCTCTCTGCGGAACAAAAATTTTGCGTGCGTCTAAAACTTGGAGCGGCATGCTCGCCGATTCATCGAGCCAGAAATTCTCATTCTCTCTTCCACTCTCTCATTTGATCCCTCTCGCTTAGATACAGAAATGACCAACGGGTTGGGTTCTTTGGTTGCGTGCGGCGATGCAGACGAGGCTGCAGTTGCGGGATAGCATCGAGGTCTTGCACACTTTAGAACATCTCGGGTTCCTGAAATGCTGATGCGGTTGATGAATCCACAGTTCAGCGACCGCGCTGAGCACAAGGTGCCCAACGACCGTCTGGCTCCTCAAGGTCAAGTGCTCACTCTAGGCAACAAGGAGAACGGCCTCTTCTGCATACGACTCGACCTCCTCCGCAACATCCGCTACGCTATCCAGACGGAGGTGCAGCCCTTTCTTGACTTCTTCTGCAAGGTCCGTACCCTCCCCCATTTCTTGTTCTTCCCTTCTTCTCCTTTTACTTAACCTTCCCTCCTCGTCGGTTCTGTTCGTTATGCGATGATCATGATAGGAAATCCTAGAAATGCAACCTTCATTTCCTTTTTTTCTAATCTGAGTTCGTAATTCGATTGCATGCATCCCCACCCCACCCTGCCATTCTCCTTTCTCTGTTTCCGTTGTTGGTTCGTCGTTACAATTCGACACCCTACAGATAAGTGCGACGAACAATGTTCTCTTGGGAAAGTGGTTTGGTGTTTTGTTGCATTTCTTTGGGTCAAAGAAATAAGAAAAAGAATGGAGAGCAATCCAGGGTTAGGTTTTTTCTCGATCCTTCAGTTTAGTTTATCCTCCACATCTTTGTTTTCACAGAATCAAAATTCTGGGTTTTATCTTTCCCATCTTTGTTTTGTCACCCTTGTACCATCGATTCTTCATCAGAGCTTAGAACCCTGGAGATTTCACACCCCCTTTTGCTTTGTCTTTATTGCCTATTAGCGAAATTCGAGGCCCTAGAGAATGTCTTTCATTTTCTCTTTTCTTTTGCCAATCGCCGTTACGATTCAAGATGCTTGCGATTATTCTCCCATTTTGTTAGATTTCGCTTCAGATGAACTCCAGAGACTGTTTGCTTTGCGTTTCTTCTGCTGTTTACTCCATTTGTTTCCCCTTCTTATGATGCAAATTCTGAAATTCTCAAGATTTCTATGGACTCTAAACATTGGCTTGTTCAGATAGCATTTGAGGTGGATTTGGACGAATGTAATCATACCTTTTCAGCTAGTAGCTTCACAGCTGAGACATAGCGACACTAGTTTATGAACATTGAAGCATTTGTCTTTGTTCTTTCACATGTTTGGCTTTTATGGACTCTCTTTGGTGCGTAACAAACTGGTCTGGCTTATAGGATTTCCATGTCTTCTATGCTTTTATTGGGCGCATGAATTTCTCCGTGAAAATTATTGTGGGTTGCGAAACTTCATTGTTCTGGGAGCGTTCAATCTCAGCTAGTTCCTTCTTTGCTACATGAGGCTTCAGGCTCACTGTCTTCGAATTACTTTGGTGCATCTATACCAGAATTTTGAGAGCACGGTCAGCTACTTCTTTGAAGAGGTGAACATTGAATGAGGTGCACTGAGAATCATCATCCTCATTGCTTTCATTGGGTTACGTTGGGGGCTAGAGGCTGCATGAAGGCTCAAATCCTGTGCCAGCCATTCCCAGCACTCGTTCCTTCAAAATAGTGATAGAGAGACCTCTTGTTGTCATGATTATTTTCCAGTTTTATGGGAGGCAAGTTCGGACAAACATTCTCCTTCTTTTGTCACTCATGGTAACTGCTGTATCTATACACTGCAAAAGTCACTCCTAGTTGAGGAGTCATTCTATTGAATTCAAACCTTCAACGGTGTGCATGCCAAGGTTGGCATGTGCATAGCTATGTCCCAGATATCTATATATTTTTTATTTATAGATATGCATCCATGTCTAACTCCGCACAATATAAGGGATCACCCAGCATGGCCAGTCCCAAGCCCGAATAAAGGAGGAGGGTTGCGTTAGGCTTCCGACAGCCAGCATAAAGCTTTATTGGACTTATTTACAATGGATTCTACAAATTACGATAGGGCTCTGTGGAAACAAAGAATCCATGTAGCCGACCCCATCTAGTATGAGAAAAGACTTAGTTGTTGTTGTAGATATGCATCCATGTCACATAAATAGCTTTGTTTTAGGCCAATAGTGTCACATCTGGCTTTAGCCTTCGAAAAAGAAAGAAAGAAAGAATAGGACCTCAAGTGATGGCAGCCTACAACAACTACTAAGCCTTTCCCCATACTAGATGGGATTGGCTACATAGATTCTTTGTTTTCACATAACCCTATCATAATTTGTAGAATTCATGGTATGGTAAATAAGTCATGCTCGCTGTCGTAAGCCTACCACAACCCTCCTTTATTCAGGCTTAGGACTGGCCATACAATGGTGATCCCTTACATTAGTGGAGTTAAGTGATGGCAGCATCTTTGAGTTAAATTTAGGTTTGGATCCACTAACCAAATTAGGTTTCTATGTTTGTACCATCCTGAAACAAAACCTGGATCTAACTTATAGTTGGACCTGATACTATTGCAACTCATCCAATTAGCTTTTAGGGATCCAATCTATGTCAAATTTCACAAGCATTCCAGAGCAGGTTGGTGATTTTATGTTTTGTGTCATGTTCTTGCCTTGTCTCCTAACAAACAGGTCAACCCAAACATAACGATTGTCTTTTCTAACATTGTCTGCTTTGGTTTCTATGCCTTGTCTTAAATTGCTTGTGTTTAGACAATGTTTATCCTGTGTTGGTTTTATATCAAAACCAGGTCAACCTGAACATTACTTATTTTTTTCTCACTTTCATGTCATCATGGCTACACGACAACTGCAACAAAGGCCCCATCATCAGCGGCTCCGCGAGAGTCCTTCGTGTTGATTTTTCCCGTTTCTTTTGTAGGTTTCCTTTGTTTGATTGAATCGACTAAGGGGTGTCTCTCATAAGCATGAGATGACGATGGCAGAGAAGATACTAGCTAGGGCGTCACAACAACCGAAGATTGTATCCAGAGAGAATGTTAGGATGAATGCCAACATTCTGATGACCCAGGATGTCTGTGGCCCCAGAACCATGGGATCTTCAAGAAGGAATTACACAAGAACGAAAAGGTATCAATGGTTTCTCAGTTTGGAAAGTTTAGTTTATTATAGTTTCTGTCACATTCATTCCATTGTTTTTGTTGTTTACATGAAAGAAATTTCCATATACTTTTTGGGGACCATGGATGAAAAGTTAATTTTTGTCTCGGAAGGTTTGGATATTCGTTTTACTGGTCCTGTTTGTATATGTTTCTGTGTTTCTTGGTGCAAAGACAATGTCTGTGTTCAACATTCTACAAATGCATAAGATAAAGATAGGCCTTTCGTAGGAGGTACTCTGCTGGATTTGTTTCGGTAGGATGCACTTTTTGGAGTGATGGTTTCTTGTTCAATAAGTCTTCATTGACACCTAGATGTCGAAATTTGCTCAGTGGGCAGATATGCAGGACATCTTGTTCTAACTATCAAGTATATAATATCATTCTTGTCCACTGTGCTACTTTGGGCATAAGATTGTCAGCGGAAATATAATATCATTACAACAACAACAACAACAACAACAACAACAACTAAGCCTTTTCCCATACTAGACGGGGTCAGCTACATGGATTCTTTGTTTCCACAGATCCCTATCGTGTGCCATGTTAGCAGTTAACTCCCAATAAGCTAGATCATTCTTTATTGTTTCTTTCCAACACTTTTGTGGTAATCCTCTACCTCTTTTAATACTTTCCAAATTTAGTTTTTCTAACCTTCTTACAGGTTCTTCTTTTGATATTCTTTCTATATGTCCAAACCATCTTAAACGATGTTCTCTCATTTTATCCTCTATTGGTGCCACTCCTAATTTGTTTCTAATAACCTCATTATGTATACGGTCTTTTCTTGTATGACCACTCATCCATCTCAACATCTTCATTTCTGTCACAGACATCTTTTGTACATGTTGATGATTAACTGCCCAACACTCAGAACCATAAAACATGGCAGGCCTAATTGCTGCTCTATAATATTTACCTTTTAATTTTAATGGTATCTTCTTATCACAAAGAATACCTGATTCTCCTTTCCATTTTAACCAACCAGTATTAATTCTATGTGTAACATCTCCATCAATTCTTCCATCACTTTGAAAAATTGACCCTAGGTATTTAAAACTTTCCTTTTGGGGAATGCAATGTGTGTCAATTTTAATTTCTATGTCCTCTGAAGTAGCCAAATGGTCAAACTTACATTCCATATATTCTGTCTTTGTTCTACTAAGTCGGAGGCCTTTTCTTTCTAATGTTTCTCTCCATAGTTCCAATTTTCTATTAACTTTTTCCTTAGACTCCTCCACTAATACAATGTCATCTGCAAATAACATACACCAAGGTACTTCATCTTGAATATGTTTTGTTAACTCATCCATCACCATTATAAATAAGTATGGACTTAAAGTTGATCCTTGATGTAACCCAATATTAACTTCAAAGAAGTCTGTCGTTCCTTCATGAGTCCTCACACATGTTTTTGCACCAACATACATGTCCAACGAATCAAGCACCTGCCACCTGTCCCAAAATTCGGAAAGTTGACAAAAAAACCAGACAAAAGACCAGCTGAGTACCACTTTGCTCCTACAATCTTCAAATTTGAACCAAGGTTTAACAACGTTCCATGATGCAAGCGTATCAAATTTCATCGAATCTACACCTGAACCTGATCCAACCGTTCTCTTTCAAAAGTTTCAAATTCCAACGTCGGTCCACGAAACGAATGAAAACGCATGACCACATACTCCTTTCCATCAAACGAGGACACCCTCTCTCTCTCTCTCTCTCTCTCTCTCTCTCTCTCTCTCTCTCTCTCTCTCTAAATTAGTACAAGGGTCTTCATGGGTAGAATCTCCACAAATTCGAATCAGTTACAAGAGTAGAATTGTCGACGTTTCAGACCTGATATATATGTAGGTCTTCGACTCTTTCTACGAGCAGTGAGGGTGCAAATTCATGTCGGATTGATACACGATCTGAGATCCGAACAATGGAGAGCCTCATACCACACTCAATTAAAACATTCAACAGACACACAAGGAGCAAATAGCTCACCTGACTATGAAGTCGACCCACAAGTTGGAGATACCTGAGGGGCACGCATCAGGTTTTGGCCTCCCCATTGTACCCCCCTCCCCACAAAAAAAAAACCAACAAAAGCCAAACGAAAACGCCTAAAACTTAGAGGTATAAATCTTTTAAATTTGGGTCATGTACAAACATGGATTGTTATAAATCAGCCGATTAGATACCAGTAGGCTCAGCAATATAAGACAGGACGAGAACACCACATAAGTAATATGAATAAATCGGGTTGTGTTTGAATGGAACTGCCTTTGAGATAAACATGACCAAAATAAAAAAATGGCTGATATCTAACACAAGAATCCAACATAAGAATGAGTACAAAATGACATGACACAAAGCATGGTACGCCAGTAATCTAGCTCGTCTTCTTCTTGTTTAGTTGAACATGAACCAAAGAACAACATCCGTGGCTCTAAGAAAAACAGAAACAACTACAGAAGCCTCTGAAATTACCACAATTTTGAACATCCGTGGCCTATAGATGCCTGTAGCAAAAGTTCGTGCTCAAGCAGGATTCAAGAAATGACATGAAAAGCAATCGATAAGCATAACATTTCGGTACAACTTTTAGCAGTTGAGAATCGCAATCAAATTCACGGGAATAAATTTGGGATTATATAGATATAGATATAGATATTCACGCTGCGCAGCTTCGGGCACTTGCTTATTTAGAGACTTTCCTTCACTTCAATTTCTGCACACTTGACCACTTTCCTCTACCTTTTCAAGCTTCTTTCCGATGTTGGTGGTGATCATAAAGGCGGCCACCATCGCTACCACTACCACTTTCAAATAAATAAATTAGAGAGGACGGTGTTGGTGGCTGCTGCAGACTCTGTGACACAAAATCGGTCGAGGGTGGTGGAAGAAGCTTGCTGAGAGCGGCTGAACACTATTCAAAGTGGCGGAAGGTGATGAAATAGGGCGGTTCGAGCCAATGCATGGCGTGCATATCGACTTCCTCCATAGAAAAGCTCTCTCTCTCTCTCTCTCTCTCTCTCTCTCTCTCTCTCTCTCTCTCTCTCTACCCCGAAATGGAACGAAACGAAAGTATTTAGAACTGATGCATGAGAAGGTGCCGTAATTTACCTCCTCAACCTTTTAATGCAGAGACCGAGCGAGCGAGAGGAGGGAGGGGGGGTTAGGTACTGGAGGCACTGAAACAGGTTTTCGGTGAAACCTTTCCGCAATTTTATATTTACCGTCCTCTCTCTCTCTCTCTCTCTCTATATATATATATATATATATATATATATATACTCCGGTCTTCTGGTTGGTATCCTTCATCGCGACTCTGGTTTGTACCCTTCATCGCGACTCTGCAAGACGGTAAGCTTCTTTTAGAAGAAAAATGTTTTGATTATTATGTGTTTGAATACCAATAACACAATGATAAACATTTTTTGCGAAAAAATATCTATGGAAATATAATCTTGATTAGAAAAAATTAACAATTTTTATCACAATGAAACAGCAAAAAACTAATTAACAATAAATGCAAAAATATATTTGTGATTAATGGAAAACCGGCCATACAAATGAGACCCTGAAAGAGTTATTTGAAAACTTTCTCTTTTTCTCTTTTTAATTTTCTAACTCCCAGAAACTGGAAAATTACTGTTTAAACTGACTACCTAGAACTCGCAATATAAGAAATGACACAACGCAATTCGAGCTTGGAAAAAGAGGCGTCTTCCAAACAACACAAAATAACATGGCACGAACCGCAATTTGAAAGTGTCATGTTTGGGTAGACCTATCTTTGACACAACACAAAATAACGTGACACAATACGATATGACACGACAAGAAACCCTATGTGGTTGTGTTCGGGTTAACCTGTTTTTGACATGAAAATGAAATACGCAACATTAAGCAGCCGAAAATATGAAATTTTCCACCCCATATCAGACATTCAACATAGATATGTAGGGCTAATTAGCAGCAGGTAGGTAATTATTTGGTCATATACGGTGCAGTTACGTTCTAATTAGATGGATTTTTCTTTTTGTTCCATATTCAAATCAAACTCTGGATCAAATATCCCAAGGTGGGATAAATTTGATTCAGTAATATGCACCGGGCCCAAATTCAACTCTTTAAGATCATTAACATACTAATACTGGGTGATATTTTTTTCCGGATAATTTAATTTGTTTTCTCCTCAGGGGTGTAGGGGTCAGCGAGTCGTGTCAGCCACTAAAGTTCAGGAAAAGCGCTAGAGGAAGCGGTGTGCCCCCCTGCAATTGCCAGGATAGAACTGGGAGTGCAAGACACAACACTAAACTTGACACATTCAAAACCTGAAAGGCTTGTCTTTGTAACAACAACAACAACAACAACTAAGCCTTTTCCCATACTAGACGGGGTCGGCTACATGGATTCTTTGATTCCACAGATCCCTATCGTGTGCCATGTTAGCAGTTAACTCCCAATAAGCTAGATCATTCTTTATTGTTTCTTTCCAACACTTTTTTGGTCGTCCTCTACCTCTTTTAATACTTTCCAAATTTAGTTTTTCTAACCTTCTTACATGTTCTTCTTTTGATCTTCTTTCTATATGTCCAAACCATCTTAAATGATGTTCTCTCATTTTATCCTCTATTGGTGCCACTCCTAATTTGTTTCTAATAACCTCATTATGTATACGGTCTTTTCTTATATGACCACTCATCCATCTCAACATCTTTATTTCTGTCACAGACATCTTTTATATATGTTGATGATTAACTGCCCAACACTCAGAACCATAAAACATGGCAGGCCTAATTGCTGCTCTATAATATTTACCTTTTAAATTTAATGGTATCTTCTTATCACAAGGAATACCTTATGCTCCTCTCCATTTTAACCAACCAGCATTAATTCTATGCGTAACATCTCCATCAATTCTTCCATCACTCTTAAAAATTGACCCTAGGTATTTAAAACTTTTCTTTTGGGGGATGCAATGTGTGCCAATTTTAATTTCTATGTCCTCTGAGGTAACCAAATGATCAAATTTACATTCCATATATTATGTCTTTGTTCTACTAAGTCGGAGGCCTTTGCTTTCTAATGTTTCTCTCCATAGTTCCAATTTTCTATTAACTTTTTCCTTAGACTCCTCCACTAATACAATGTCATCTCCAAATAACATACACCAAGGTACTTCATCTTAAATATGTTTTGTTAACTCATCAATCACCATTATAAATAAGTATGGACTTAAAGTTGATCCTTGATGTAACCCAATATTAACTTCAAAGAAGTCAGTCATTCCTTCATGAGTCCTCACACATGTTTTTGCACCATCATACATGTCTCTAATAAGGTTAATGTATGTCAATGGGATACCTCTTTTTACCAAAGTTCTCCAAAGGACCTACCCTATCATAAGCTTTTTCTAGATCAATAAATATCATGTGAAGGTATTTCTTTTTACTCTAAAATGTTCCATAAGACTTCTCAAAAAGTGAATTGCTTCAATAGTAGATCTGCCTGGCATGAATCCAAATTGGTTCTCTGTTGTACTTGATACTTGTCTTAACCTACCTTCGATAATTCTTTCATATAATTTTATAGTATGACTCATTCACTTGATACCTCGATAATTCGCATAATTTTGAATGTCTCCCTTGTTCTTATATATGGGTATAAGTGTACTTGCTCTGCATTCCTCGGGCATCTTTTGGTTTTTCCATATTTCATTAAATAGTCATGTGAGACAAGTGATTCCTATTTCTCCTAGTATTTTCCAAACTTCTATAGGAATATTATTTGGTCCTACCGATTTACCACCCTTCATATGTTTAAGAGCCTCTTTGACTTCATTCTTTTGAATACATCGATAGAAATTATGGTTTATATACTTTTCTGACTTGGCTAAATCTCCTAAACTAATACTAACATCTTTATTTTCATTAAAAAGATTATAAAAATAGTTTTTCCATCTATTTTTATATCATCATTTGCCACTAGAATTTTTTTATCCTCGTCTTTTATGCATCTAACATAATTAAGATCTTTAGTTTTCTTATCTCTAGCCCTAGCTATCCTAAAAATATCTCTTTCTCCTCTTTTGAGTTGAGTTTTTTATATAAGTCCTCCCAAATCTTAGCTTTTGCTTCACTACCGGCTTTTTTCGCTTCCTTCTTTGCTTTCTTATAAGCTTCTAAAGTTTCACTAGTTTTCTTGGCATAATGTAATTTGTAACATGCCCTCTTTGCCTTGATTTTATTTTGTACTACTTCACTCTACCAGCAAGCTTCTTTTTGTGCCGGTACACCTCTCTTAGATACCCCTAACACATCTTTCGCCACTTTCCTAATATGTATAGCCATATTGTTCCACATATCACAGGGTGTGCCAACATAATTCTAAACATCTCCTTGAAGGACTTTCTGTTTAAATATATCTTCTTTCTCGCTTTTGAGGTTCCACCATTTAGTCCGAATAGCTCGATGCACTCTTTTCTTCTTTGTCCATTTTTTTATTTGTAAATCCATAACTAAAAGTCGATGTTGGGTGGTTAAGCTTTCTCTTGGAATTACCTTACAATCTTTACAACACGCTCTATCTTTTTTTCTACAAATAAAGTAATCAATTTGTGTTTGTGATAAGCCACTCTTATAAGTAATTAAATGTTCATCTCGTTTTTTGAAGATTGTATTGACTATAAAGAGATCAAATGACATAGCAAAATTTAAAATCTCCCTACCTTCCTCGTTTATATCCCCATAACCAAAGTTTCCATGAATCCCTTGATATCCTAATGCCTCTTTACCGACATGTCCATTTAAATCTCCTCCTAAACAAATCATTTCCCTTTGTGGAATCTTTTGAAACACCTTATCTAACTCTTCCCAAAAAATTGTCTTTATACTATCTTCTAGTCCTACTTGGGGTGCGTAAGCACAAACTATATTCAAAACCTCTGCTCCTAACACTAATTTCAATGTCATGATTCGGTCACCATATCGTTGTATGTCTACTACACTCTCCTTTAAATCTTTATTTATGTTAATACCAACTCCCTTTCGGGCCTTTTCTTTACCTGAGTACCATAATTTAAAACCTGTATCCTCTATCTCCTTTGCTTTTTCTCCAACCCATTTTGTCTCTTGTAAACATAGAATATGAATCTTTCTCCGAATCATAGTATCTACCACCTCCATTAGCTTGCCCAATAATGTTCCGATATTCCAAGAACCAATACGAATCTTATTATCTAGGACTAGCTTGCTTACCCCCCGCATCCGTCCATAATCAAAATGTGAAGACCCTCTCTGAAAATTTTTCACTACATTCGGGCGGCAATGTAGCGGGACTAACTTCTTTACCCACACCCGTCCATGATGTGGGAACCCTCTCTGCAATTGATTCACTACATTCGGGCGAAAATGTAGTGGCCCTTGCTTACTTCTTACTGCATTCGGGCTCTGCTGCACGTCGCTAGGCGGGGACGCCCCAAAGCAATGCTCATAATTTTTGTAATCCATGTTGTAGAAATCCGACGAAGTTTTACGCTGGCTGTCGGAAGCCTAACACAACCCTCCTCCTTTATCCGGGCTTGGGACCGGCAATACAAGAGTGATCCCTTACATGGGCGGAGTTCGGAAATATAATATCATTCTTATGCAATTTTTAGTCTTTACAGAATTCACAACTATTAACTAGGTCATGCTTCAAAGTGACATCTTTTCACATCTCCATGAATTTGTGACCATCCACCTCTGGGCATGGGTGGATAAATTTAATATTTGGACCCGTTATCAACTCTTTTGGTCTGGTTGTTACTCACAAGAATGGTTCAGCAAGAAGAGTGGTCTATTCAATTATTTCAACGTAGGTTCTATACTATTGCACACTCCAGACCAAACATCATTGCACGCTGTCTTTTTATTGAGAGTTCCAAAATAGAAAAATGATCAATGTCCTTTTTGTCCTATTTTCTGGTTGATGTGCATAACTCATTTTTTCTTGTGGATTGGAGAGACCGAATCCAGTTCTGGTGTCATAACTCACTGATTGTTGCATCGTAACTTGTTGTGCATTGATGGCCTTGCACCCTAAATCATTATTGGCATTGGAGTCCACATTCAGTGAGATGCATATTTGTTTGCAAAGTTAAATGGGTATTGTTGGAAGGTGGGCCCTTGTCTAACCTTTCTCCTGTTACGTTACCATGATATGGTGTAATCTTTTTTTTATCTTTTATCTCCTTGAGTATGTGTGATCATGCTCCTGTCCTGTGTACAGAAGAACGGTGATCTAGTCAAACCATGTGTTCCATCCGTGTAGCCCTATTTGTAAGAAAAAGAAATAAGGATATAGGTAAAAGCAAGTGATTTAATCCAATACTTGTACACCATGCAATGCTCTCTCTCTCTCTCTCTTATCCATTGTCTTATTCAAATGACTTACAGACTCATTGTCAGGCACCACAAACTTAGAGAGAGAGAGAGACCAAGGTTGAGCTCGTGATACCTTATGTTTGAGTTTCATCGTGTGTTTTCATGCTTATAAAGTATTTTTTATACCAAGGCTGAGGCATGATGCTTTTTGCTTGAGTTTCATGATTTCATCACATAATTTCGTGCTTATAAAGTTTTTTTTCTCTCCATTGCAAAATAGTTTTTAAAGCGAGAGAGGGAAATGGTGTTTTTTGTGCTGACCAGACTACGATTGACTACCTTAATGTAAGCTCAAAATTTCCTTACATGATTTGGTTGAGAGTATATTCAATTAGTTAACTTACTAGATCAATGCAAATGAATATAGTGTGTATTGATGAAGAAAGTGTTTAAATATTGTATTTTTCCTTTGTTTATGTAATTATTTTTTCATTTATTCTTGTAAACATTTATTTATGTAAACCAGGGTCAGGGCCATTCAACCCTGGTATGTGACCATAAGGACTTCTTGATTGTGTTATATGTACCTCATATTTCAATGAATCTTATATCAATTAGTGCATTAACCTCAAGATTAAATTGTGGTGTATATTTCTTTCCATCTTATTGTACATTTCAAGAAAAGGGAACTAAAAAGATCATTGGTTATGGTAGAAGGAATGGAGAACTCTATCTATATGAAAGTAATTTTGGAGGGTCGGCAACACAAGTAACCTCTACACATCTAAACGAAGAAGTGATACTATGACAACGGAGGCTAGGACACCTCCCACTATAAAAAATGCAAGCAATCATACCATAATTATCAAAAATCAGCAAAAGAATTTCCCTGGAATGTGAACCTTATCAACTAAGAAAACATGTTAGAATTAACTTTCCTAGAAGTGTATCAAGAAATCATAGTGCATTTAGTTCAATACATTCAAATTCAAATGTTCGGGGTTTTTGCTAAATTACTGTCGTTACTGGACATAACTATTTTGTTTCTTTTATTGATGATTATCCTTGGTTTACTATATTTTATTTGATGAAATATAAGGATGAGGTTGATGTTAAAGAACTGGGCTAGAGTGGCATGGCACTGGCTGCCCTGGCCCACTTGGCCATCAGGGCCAGGGCCCCTAGCAGCCAGCCCCCTTTTGTCTCTTCTCTCTCCCTCTCTTATACCACATCTTCTACTCTATAAATACGACTTGTAATCCATTATAAATTCAAACCTTTGGCTAATGAATAAAGATTATTTATTTAAGCTTGTGTTGTGTTTATTCTCATTTTCGCATGCACTCGTTGCTCTTGGCTATTGCCTTTTCTAAGGGTTTGTGATTGTTACTTTGTGGTGTTGTCCACTCGTTGATCTTTCGCAACTATATTGAAGTATAGTCTTCATTACAATTGCAATTATATTTCCTTTATTTCACAAATTTGTTAAAAAGCAATTTTAGGCACATATTAGAATTATCGGGTTAGATAATGAGGGTTAATTTATTTATAAAATATTAAATAATTATTTGGCCGTGCTTGGAATTATTCACCAAACATGTGTGTACTATCAACAAAATTGGGTAGCAGAGAGAAAGAATGAATATATTATAGACAACACGAACTTTGATGATTGGAATAAAATCGCCAAAGTACCTTTGCAGTGAAGTTCTACTCATATTAGTTGATCTCATAAATCGTTCACCATCAACGATCTTAGAAGGGAAGGTACATCTACAAATAGTATTTAAAATTGAAAAGCTCTTCAATTTAACTCCTAGAGTTTTCAGGTGTGTATGTTATATGTATCTGCATCAAAACAACATAGATAAACTAGATCCAAGAGCAATAAAATGCATGTTTATTAGACTATTCACCATTTCAAAAAGGGTATAGGTGTTATGAACTTTCTTCAAGAAATTTTTTTGTGTCTAGAGATGTAACTTTTCATGAGCTCACGTACTATTATAGCAGTGAGGGAGAGGTAGAACTGTTGAAAACGTGGTAGCGCAGCGGATAATCAATAGTAGAAAACGTAAACACAAGATGAAGTGGAAAAACATGGAGATCAGAGGAGGGGGCGAACCTTCAATGAAGGCCACCCCCTCTTTCTCTCTCTTTCTTAATCTCAACAACTTAAACCCTAATACAACCTATCAGCCCTCATATAAGGAACTGTAAAACATAAAATAACTAAAATACCCCTAATATAAAAAAATTACCAAAATACCCTTACGACTTCGAACAATTACAATAATACCTAAAACATCAAATTTACTATCCTAAAACATAAAATGTACTAGAACTGACTCAACTCATATTCTTCTAACACCCCCTTTCAAGTTGGGAGTGAGATACTTCAAACTCCAAACTTGCAAAAAAAAAAACTGGTTCTTTTTTCACCACACGTGCACGAGCGATCTCTTCGAGGCTTCTGTAAAACAATTTGAACAATCAAGAACACATTGGTAGCACACAACCCTTCTATGGGTGTCGGTTGCTCTATCTCTCTTTCTTCTTTTCCATAAAGTGATTCGGTAGCTACACTTCAAAAGTCATATTTTTTTTACTCTTAATAAAGCTGATCTTTTGTAATAAGAGGTACTACTCCACCATACACACTTCACATGGCTTTTCCTGCGCCCCTTCACATGGTGGTTGCAGCCGATGTGTTGGTTGGATGTCCTCTCTCTACTACTCAAATAGCAGAATACATATATATTCTTATACTAGCTGGTTTGCGCCCCTTCACATGGTGACTGCAACAACATTTTCAGCCCTCCTGGCTGTTTAGTTCAGCAATTCAAGGTTTTAACTTTCATGCTTTTTGGTGATACTGCTACATTCCATAACATCAAATTCCCTTGGCCTCTTCTATGATTTGATTTTTCATGCATATGTAGTGAAAAAAGATTGATTTTCTGCATTTTTCTGAATTTTTCAGCCCCTTGGCTATCCATTTTCAAGCAATCTCCTTTGCTGCAACACTTAGCCTTCCTGGCTTTTCATTTTCAGCAGCTTCATGGCTGTAATAACTCTTCAATTTTGCCTTCATGACTGTCTTTTCTAACAGCTTTCATAGCTATAAATTTCTTCATCTTCAATGGCTGCAAAAATAATCATTTCGACAGTCCTCATGACTGCAACCTTTAGCATTTATCTAGAATTAGTAGATTGGAGACATTCCATCCAATTTGCCCGCAACTGAATGTTGGCGCCTTATACAGCTGCCTTCTCTTTCAATCATCTGTTGCTGTTTTAATCTTGCAATCATCTGCCTTAACTGGAACACCTCTTCACTATTGAAATTGCTTGGATAACTGTCATCATCCTTAAAAAAAACTTTAAGACATATCCTCTTCTGCTTCATGCAACACATGCATGTCTGGAACACATTTTTGTTCCTTCATCCAGGTCGATAATGAAGAAAACTATGATTTTTCATTTATCCAGGCTTAGGACCCATCACACGTGAGAACCCTCACCATGAGTGGAGTGCTTCCTTTTCTTGTTTACACTCAGAAGCTGAAACCAAAGACACCCATGCAATCATTGTTGATTGAACTCACCACCTTTGTCGTGGGGATCGGAGAACCCTGTCAGATGAGCTAATGCTCTTCGTGCACCAATGCATATACGATTCTTTGAGATGAAGGGGCAAGTCTTCTGTTCCAGAGCATATTGTCTCAAAGGTCAACCAATCGCATCTCTGCAGTCTGACTGCATGTGCTTGTTTCTAGGCCAATGACAGCGTGGTTATGCCTTGCTTCACTCTTGGTTTTGTTTTCCTTAGGATTAGATTCAACAGTCATTTCTTAAGAAGATGGTCCAGTGACAGATGCACCACCAAGAATGGAAATCGTGTAGATGGTCGAAATTACATGGAATGGGCAAGATCTGTGGAACTTGCAATTGTAGAAAGGGGGAGATGGACACATTTAATGGGCCAATCTTCAATTCCAGAGCCTCATGACAGTCTTTATTCAACCTGGAAAAGAGAAGATGCATTAATATCATCGTGGTTGTTTTAGTCAATGATTCCATCAATTGCTAAAACGTTTATGTTTTTAGAATCTGCCCATGAGATTTGGTGTGCAGTAGCAGATGCTTATTCCCGGAAGAAGAATGTTGCCAAAGAATATAAGATTCTGGAGAGAATTAGAAAGTGCAAACAAGCCAATCGGTTTATCAGTGAATATTATGAAGATCTCCGAGGTCTTTGGGATGAATTACTCTACTATACGAATATGAGTGTTTTGCTTGTTATAATGAAAGAAACGCTGAGATTGAAAAGAAGAAAGTATGTGATTTATTGTGGGGTGTAAATCTAGAATTTGAATAAGTAAAACTGAATATCTTAAGCAGAGAAGAGCTTCCTACTTTGGAAATTGTTTACTCCTTATTAATCAGAGAAGAAGATCACAGGAATCTTGAGAAGAATCATGTTATTAGTAGTACTCATCATAATGCACTTCAAGTAAGAGGAGATAATTCTCATTTTCGTGGCAGTGGGGGACACCAGAGTCGTGGCCGTGGCCGTGGTAGATTTAATTCAGACGACAGGGAAAAACTTGTTTGCTCCTATTGTGGTAAATCGCGTCATATCAGAGATCATTGTTGGGAATTATATGGAAAACCAGATTATTATCGAAATCACAATACCTCAGTCCATTCTGCAGAAAGTTCAACTCCCAACACTAATGGCATTCAGGAGATTATAAAAAGAATAGAAGGTCTTGAACATAAATTCTCTGAAAAATCCTTTGCTTCCTCCACTCAAGCTACACTGGCTCAGGCTATACATACAGTAAAGGGTAACCACTCATCTACTTCTCATTCTAAAACTTGGATAATTGATTTAGGGACTACAGATCATATGGTAGGAGAATTCTCATATTTTTCAGCTTACAAGACTCATAAAGATCAGGAACCAATTAAATTGGCAGATGGTTCTTTCACTTATATGATTGGACAGAAAAGTGTATCTACATGTATTTCAGATTTAACATCAGTATATCATGTTCTAAGTTTCCTGATAAATCTTTTTTCAGTCAACTCTTTAACTCGTGCCTTGGATTGTTGTATAATTTTTCATCCTACTGGTTGTGTATTTCAGGATCTAAAGATGGGAAAAACCTTTGGACATGGTAAACTACAGAAAGGATTATACATTCTTGAAGACTATTCTCAGCCTTCCACCTCTTATAGCGTTTCAGCAACACCAATTCAAGATGCAGATCTTCGTCTTTGGCATTATCGTCTTGGTCATCTCCCAATGTCAAAAATTCCATATGTTATTCCTCAATTTAGAGTCCATTCTAATAAATCTCAGTTTGAATGTGAAGTCTGTCAACTCGAGAAACACCAAAGGGCATCTTATCCTTTAAGTGATTCTCAACAATCTAAACCTTTTGAACTTATTCACTTTGATGTATGGGGTCTAAGTCCAGTCAACTCTTTGTTTGGTCATAAGTATTTTGTCTCCTTTATTGATGATTATACTCGTTTTATAATCGTTTTCTTAATGAAAACAAAGTCTGAAGTTGCCTCTATTTTTCCCATTGTGCATAAATTTATCTGTACTCAATTCGATGCTTCCGTTAAAATCCTTCGGTTCGATAATGGGGGAGAATACATTAGGACTCAGTTAGAAAATTATTTACAAGCACAGGGAATTGTTCATGAGACTACATGTCCTTATACACCTCAGCAGAATGGTATTGCTGAATGGAAGAACCGTCATATTCTGGAAGTAGCCAGAACCCTTCTCCTTCAAAGTAATGTTCCAAAATTCTATTGGGGAGATGCTGTCCTTACTGCTGTTTATCTTATAAATCGAATGCCCAGTAATACCATTCAGGAGGAGAGCCCTATTCATAGTCTTAATAAAACATCAAAATCATTTCACCTCGTTCCTCGTATCTTTGGGTGTACCTGTTTCATACATATCTATCTTCCCAATTGTGATAAACTTGATGCCAAGTCCAATAAGTGTATTTTTCTTGGCTATTCGACCTCTCAAAAGGGATACAAATGCTATAACCCATTGCTTAAAAAACTATATGTTTCCATGGATATTACCTTCTTTGAACTTAATCCTTATTATTCTACTCCCATGGAATCTACTAAAACTCCATCTTGTGTCCTTCCACTAGTTCCTAGTGAGGGGGAGTATAATGAGATAGTTTATCATCAGAGTGAGAACACACAACATTCAAAAGAGATTCTGACGTACAAGAAAGGATAGCGGAAGATTGTGTACTCTCAAGAAGAACCATGTGCTAGAGAGATTTCCCCGGAATCAGATCCTTAAGTGCAAGCGGACAATGACCTTGAGATTCCTATTGCTGTTCGCAAAGGTAAGCGTACATGTGCATGATATTCAATTTCTAATTATGTTTCATATGCCAATACTTCTCAGAGTTATCAAAGCTTCATTATGAATGCTGAAAAACATAAGATTCCTTCAAAGTTTGAAGAAGCAATCAAGTGCCCCTTATGGAAAGCTGCAATTGAAGAAGAATTGAATGCACTGAAAAAAAACAATACCTAGATCATCACATAGTTGCCTTCTTATAGGAATACAGTAGGATGTAAGTGGGTATTTATTATTAAATATAAAGCAGATGGAACAGTAGAGAGATATAAAGTCAGATTGGTTGCTAAAGGATATAGTCAATCATATAGCATTGATTATACAGAAACATTTATACCCGTGGCTAAACTTACATCAATCAGAATACTTCTAAGTATGGCAGCAAACTTGGGATGGAATCTATGGCAATTGGATGTTAAAAACGCTTTCTTACAAGGAGACTTAAATGAAGAAGTGTACATGGAACTACCTCTAGGAATGGTCAGAAATTTGTCATCTTCTAATAGAGTATGGAAACTCAATAAAGCAATATATGGGTGAAAAAAGTCTTCAAGAGCTTGGTTTGATAAATTCAGTAAAGTAGTGTGCAGTATGGAATACAGCAGAAGTCTTAATGATCATACAATATTCTTCAAGAAAGGGACAAAAATATCTATTCTTGCTTTTTATGTTGATGACATTATTGTTCCAGGAGTTGACCTTGAAGAAATATCAAAGTTGAAAAAGAATCTTTATAAATTATTTGATATTAAGGATTTGGGTAGGCTTCACTATTTCTTGGGCATAGAAGTTCTCTACTCTGACAAAGGTATCTTCTTAACTCAGCGGAAATACCTAATGGATCTCCTTTAAGAAACTCAAATGCTTGAATGCAAACTTAGCGACATTCCTATGGATGTAAACCAGAAATTTTTTAACGGTGACAGTGAAGAGTTCAAGGACATCCACAAATATCAGAAGCTAGTTGGTAAGCTCATATATTTGAGTATTATTTGACCAGACATTACGTATGCAGTTGGGATTGTGAGCAGATATATGCACTCACCAACAAAAAATCAGATGGATGCAGTGTATAGAATTCTTCGCTATCTCAAATCAACTTCAGGAATGGGTTTACTTTATTCAAAATAATCAAATTTGGACATTGATCTTTATTCTGATGGTGACTAGGCTGGTTCTTATAATAATAGGAAGTCAACTACTGGCTATGTTACTTTACTTGGGAGTAATATTATATCTTGAAAGAGTAAAAAGCAGACAGTGGTTGCAAGATCTATAGCAGAAGCTGAATATAGAACTATAGCACAGGTTATGTGTGAAGGAAAATGGATATCGTCATTGATTAGCGAATTGGGTTATTCACTTAACCATCCTATACCTCTATATTGTGATAGTAGTGCAGCAATTCAGATGGTATCTAATCCAGTATATCATGAAAGGACCAAGCATATAGAAATTGACTGTCACTTCATCAGGGAGAAGATATCTAATAAACAATTCCAGTTGGAGTATGTTCGTTCTATCAAACAGAGGGTTGATTTCTTAACGAAAGCTACTACCAGCAAACTGTTAAAAGAGACCTTATCCAAGTTAGGTGTCATCAATATTTTCCACCCAACTTAAGAGGGAGTGTTAAGGAAAGTCATCCAGTGTAAGGAAATTTGGGTCATGTAAAATACATATGCATGTCTCATGTCTTTTTGAGTCTTATGTTGTTAGAAGATGTAGTCGTTTTTGTGTCATTTTGTGTTATGTGTCTTTACGTTTTGTGTCATTTTGTGTTATGTGTCTTTAGTAATACTTAGTACTAATCAGGGGTAGTTTAGGAATTCAAGTTAGATAGGGTAGTATAAGTCTTGCAAATAAAACCTTTTATTAATCAACATAAGAGACACTTACATAATAGGGCAGATTGGAGGCATCCCTCTAATCTGCAACGACTTCCTGGATCGGCACTCCCCTAGCAGCCGTCCTCCCCTCTTAAACCATTCTTTACTTACTGTCTAACTAAACCCTAATTAGCTATTAATATCCTATCTAACTTAATTTCTTAATCTACCCCTAATAAGTATTAGCTATATCTAAAGAAACATAAGATACAAAACGACATGCCCAGACATGCCCGACTTTCCTTAACACTCCCTCTTAAGTTGGGTGGAAAATATTGATGACACCTAACTTGGATAAGGTCTCTTTTAACAGTTTGCTGGTAGTAGCTTTCGTTAAGAAATCAACCCTCTGTTTGATAGAATGAACATACTCCAACTGGAATTGTTTATTAGATATCTTCTCCCTGATGAAGTGACAGTCAATTTCTATATGCTTGGTCCTTTCATGATATACTGGATTAGATACCATCTGAATTGCTGCACTACTATCACAATATAGAGGTATAGGATGGTTAAGTGAATAACCCAATTCGCTAATCAATGACGATATCCATTTTCCTTCACACATAACCTGTGCTATAGTTCTATATTCAGCTTCTGCTATAGATCTTGCAACCACTGTCTGCTTTTTACTCTTTCAAGATATAATATTACTCCCAAGTAAAGTAACATAGCCAGTAGTTGACTTCCTATTATTATAAGAACCAGCCTAGTCACCATCAGAATAAAGATCAATGTCCAAATTTGATTATTTTGAATAAAGTAAACCCATTCCTGAAGTTGATTTGAGATAGCGAAGAATTCTATACACTGCATCCATCTGATTTTTTGTTGGTGAGTGCATATATCTGCTCACAATCCCAACTGCATAAGTAATGTCTGGTCGAGTAATGGTCAAATATATAAGCTTTTCTACTAGTTTCTGATATTTGTGGATGTCCTTGAACTCTTCACTGTCACCGTTAAAGAATTTCTGGTTTACCTCCATAGGAGTGTCACTAAGTTTGCATTCAAGCATTTGAGTTTCTTCAAGAAGATCCATTAGGTATTTCCGCTGAGTTAAGAAGATACTTTTGTCATAGTAGAGAACTTCTATGCCCAAGAAATAGTAAAGCCTACCCAAATCCTTAATATCAATTAATTTATGAAGATTCTTTTTCAACTCTGAAATTTCTTCAATGTCATCTCCTTTAACAATAATGTCATCAATATAAACTGCAAGAATAGATATTTTTGCCCCTCTCTTGAAGAATATTGTATGATCATTGAGATCCCAGACTGCACACTGCTTTACTGAATTTATCAAACAAAGCTCTTGGAGACTGTTTCAACCCATATATAGCTTTATTGAGTTTACATACTCTCTTAGAAGATAAAAGAGTTCTGGGCATTCCAAGAGGTAGTTCCATGTACACTTCTTCATTTAAATCTCCCTGTAAGAAAGCATTTTTAACATCCAATTGCTATAGATTCCATCCCAAGTTTGTTGCCATACTTAGAAGTATTCTGATTGATGTAAGTTTGGCCACGGGTACAAATGTTTCTGTATAATCAATTCCATATGACTGATTGTATCCTTTAGCAACCAATCTGGTTTTATATATCTCCACTGTTCCATCTGCCTTATATTTAATAGTAAACACCCACTTGCATCCTATAGTATTCCTGTCAGAAGACAATTGTGTGATGGTCCATGTATTGTTTTTTACGAGTGCATTCAATTCTTCTTCAATTGTAGTTTTCCATAAATGGCACTTGATTGCTTCTTCAAACTTCAAAGGAATCTTATATTTTTCAGCATTCATATTGAAGTTTTGGTACCTCTGAGAAGTATTGGCATATGAAACATAATTAGAAATGGGATATCGTGCATATGTACGCTTACCTTCGCGAACAGCAATAGGAATGTCAAGATCACTTTCCACTTGTACTTGGGGATCTGGTTCAGGGGAATTCTCTTTAGCACATGGTTCTTCTTGATAGTACACAATTTTTCGTTTTCCATTCTTGTATGTGAGAATCTCTTTTGATTGCTGAGTGTTCGCACTGTTGCTATCAACTATCTCATGAAACTCCCCCTCGCTAGGAACTAGCGGAAGAACATATGTAGAATCTGGAGAAGAGGCCATGGAGGGAGAAAAGTAAGGGGTGAGTTCAAAGAAGGTGACATCCATAGAAACATAGAGCTTGCAAAGCAAAGGGTCATAACATTTGTAGCCTTTCTGAGATGTGGAGTAGCCAAGAAAAATACACTTAACAGATTTGGCATCAAGTTTATCCCGATGGAGAAGATGAATATGGACAAAACAGGTACACCCAAAGGTACGAGGTATGAGATGAAATGGTTTTGAATCTTTCTGAACATGATGAAGAGGACTCTCTCCCTGAGTGGTATGACTAGGCATGCGATTGATAAGATAAACAGCAGTGAGGACAACATCACCCCAATAGAATTTGGGAACATTACTTTGAAGAAGAAGGGTGCGGGCGACTTCCAGAATATGACGATTTTTCCGTTCAGCAAGACCGTTCTGTTGGTGTATAAGGACAGGTAGTCTGATGAACAATGCCCTGTGCATGGAAATAGAATGCTAACTGAGTCCCAAGTTATTCGCCCCCATTATCGGATCAAAGAATTTTAACAGTAGCATGGAATTGAGTACAAATAAATCAATGCACAATGGGAAAAATAGAGGCAACTTCAGACTTTGTTTTCATTAAGTAAACGATGGTAAGACGAGTACAATCATCAATGAAAGAAACAAAATACTTATGACCAAACACAGAGGTGATCGGACTAGGTCCCCATACATCAGAATGAATAAGTTCAAAAGGTTGAGAGCTGCGAGAATCACTTAAAGGATAACATGTCCTTTGGTGTTTCCCAAGTTGACAGACTTCACATTCAAACTGTAATTTATTTGACTGGACTCTAAACTGAGGAATAACAGAAGGAATTTGTGACACAGGAAGATGACCAAGACTATAATGCCAAGGACGAAGATCTGCAGCATGAACGGATGGTTGTGTAGTATGGTAAGAGGGAGAAGGCTGAGGAGAGTCTTCAAGTATGTATAAGCCTTTCTGTAATTTAACATGTCCAAAGATGTTCTCCGTCTCAGATCCTGAAATACACAACTAGTAGGATGGAAGGTTACACAATAATTCAAGGCACGAGTTAAAGAGCTGACAGAAAGAAGTTTGAGTGGAAAACTCGAAACATGATAAACTAATGATAAATCTGAAATACAGGTAGAGACACTGCCCTGTCCAACCATATAAGTGAAAGAACCATCTGCTAATTTAATCGGAGTCTGATCCTTAAGAGTCTGGTAAGCTGAAAAATATGATAAGTCGCCAACCATATGATCTGTAGCCCTTGTATCAATAATCCAAGTATGAGAAGTGGAAGAAGAGGAGGGATTACCCGTGACTGTATGCGTAGCCTGTGCCACTATGGCTTGGGTGGAGGAAGCAGATGTGGTCTCGAAGAATCGCTATTCAAGACCTTCAAGTCGTTTGATAATCTCCTGAATGCCATCAGTGCTCTGAGAGGTAGATTCGGCTGAATGGACGGAGGGATTTCACTGTCGATAAAAATCAGGTTTACCATGTAATTCCCAATAATGTTCTCTGGTATGACGC
Source organism: Brasenia schreberi (assembly GCA_036023115.1). Taxonomy (NCBI): domain Eukaryota; kingdom Viridiplantae; phylum Streptophyta; class Magnoliopsida; order Nymphaeales; family Cabombaceae; genus Brasenia; species Brasenia schreberi. The sequence goes on along the minus strand of JAYKKT010000090.1, from coordinate 33,391,592 downwards.
AATTTGCCACAATAGGAGCAAAGGAGTTTATACCTGTCTTCAGAATTAAAACGGCCACGGCCACGACTCTGAAGGGTGCCTCTACCACGGCCATGAGAACTGTCACCTTTGACCTGAGGGGCATGCTGATCGGAAGAAGTAACCTGATCCTTCTCAAGATTGCGGCGATCTTCTTCTCTGAGTAATAAGGAGTAAACAGTGCCCAAAGAAGGAAGGTCATCTCTACCTAAGATATTCAACTTCACTGATTCAAATTCCGGATTTATACCCCACAATAAATCAAATACTTTCTTTTTCTCAAACGCCTCATGTCGTTCAGTATAACAAGCAGAACACTTAATATTCGTATAGTATAGGAGTTCATCCCAAAGACCGCAGAGATCTGCATAATAGTCACTGATGGACTGATGGCCTTGTTTACACTTCCGAATTCTCTCCAAAATCTCATATTCTTTGACAACATTCTGCTTCCTACAATAAGCCTCGGCCACTGCACACCAAATATCATGGGCAGAGTCTAAAAACATAAAAGTTTTAGCAATCGAGGGAATCATTGATTGAAGTAACCAACGATGAGATTAATGCATCTTCTCTTTTCCATGTGGAATAAAGACTATCATGAGGTTCAGGCATTTGAGAGTGACCCATCAAATGTGCCCATCTCCCCTTAGCTACAATGGCAAGTTCCACAGAGCGTGCCCATTCCATGTAATTACGACCATCTAATTTAGTCTGTGTAATCTGAAGATTGTTTGCTTTGTCAAACGAACTAGAGTGGTCGGCGGGATAATTGGAAGGAGCAATGCCCTTACCTTTGTCAGCCATGAAGAATGAAGGCTGAATAATAAAAAAGATCAGCAAAAGTGACCACGCAAAGAAGAGGAGGCTTCACCGACGTGAGAAGCTAGGATGATGACAAAAAAACGGCCAACACAATGCTAAAGAAGACCATAATAGAGCAGACTACACGACTCCAAATGGTTCTTTTTTATGACAAGAAATCAACTCAAACTTTGGGAAAAAAAATCAGCAAAAGTGACTACACGATTTCCTTATGCGGTCCGTTTGTGATACTATTGCCAGCTTGGGAGAATATGATTGTAAATGCTTGTTAAATCAAATCGTGTCCACCCCTCCCGCAACGATGGTGAATGTCCCCAAAACTAAGAAAACGTACTGTAAGAGCAAGGAATGATAGAAGCATACGTTGCAGAAGGTTACTCAGTACAAGAAGGTTGTGTTGAGGTTGCAATGCCAGAGCTCCAAACATATTCTTCAACAAGAGCACGTTTTTTCCAAAGAGAGACTCCTGACATTTGCAAATAAAACCCTTTATTAATCAACATAAGAGACACTTACATAATAGGGCATATTAGAGGCATCCCTCCAATCTGCAACGACTTCCTGGATCGGCACTCCCCTAGCAGCCGTCCTCCCCTCTTAAACCTTTCTTTACTTACTGTCTAACTAAATCCTAATTAGCTATTAATACCCTGTCTAACTTAATTTCCTAATCTACCCCTAATAAGTATTAGCTATATCTAAAGTAACATAAGACACAAAATGACATGCCCAGACATGCCCGACTTTTCTTAACAATAAGTATCTGTGATTAGGGTTTGTTAAAAATAATTTAAGGTGGCTGGCGGCCAGGAGTGCAAACGTTTTTCTGTAGTTTTGTAAGTGCATTCTATCTTGATTAATAAAGTTAATTTTATCTTCATGGTATCATAGCCTAAACGGCCTGTTAATCATTGGAATCTTGTTTAAAAGTCTTGGATTAGTGGTGAAAATGGAACAGGCAGAATCGTGCTGCTTTAATCCCGAGCAGATCTTTTTTTTATTATTGTTGCTGTTATTGGTGGTGAAGAGGAACGAGAGTTGCTGTCACGATATTCTTTGATCCTTCCACGCAGAATATCGTGATTCTGAATTGCTGTTCACAATATTGTTGTTATTGGGGGTGACTGAATTCAGTCGGAACATCACAAAGACTACATCTGTTGCTATCCTGTCCAATATTCAATTGGAACATCACAACGATCTCTTCTAACATTGCTGCTTAAGATAATATTCAGTTGGAACATCACAAAGACATTCGTGACCTGCAACAGAATCTCAGTTTATAGTCAAGATAGTCGTGACCTGCGACAGATCAGTTTGCCTTCAACACCCGCATAATTTCAACGTCAGATTCCGTAAAAACAAGAGTGATTGGTTTCAGACTTGGTTGACAACTGAGTGCACAATAGTCTAGTTATCAACCTAGACTAAAACAACATTCTAATCACAGAGAATCGACTTTGAACGATATATTTGCGTTTCATTTGGGTATTACCATTAACGAGTATTGATGGCAAGCAAAGGCAAGACGATTGACACACCTTCCATGATGTCTGAACATGTCATAAATGAAAAAGGAGACAATTTTCATATTACAACCACAAAGTTGGATGGAAGAAATTATCTAGAGTGGTCTCGGTCTGTGGAACTGGCCATTATAGCAAGGAGGATATAGTCTTACGGGTCAGACACCTATTCCATATATACACGATCCTCATTATCCTACTTGGAGATGGGAGGATGCTCTCATTTCATCTTGGCTACTACAGTCTATGATTCCATAGCAAAGACATTTATGTTTCTTGAATCAGCTTATGACATCTGGTGTGCAGTTGCAGGAGCTTATTCCCGAAAGAGAAATGTAGCAAAAGAATATGAGTTTCTAGAAAAGATTAGGAATTGTAAACAGGGCTCACGTTCTATCAGTGACTACTATGCTGATCTTAGAGGACTTTTGGATGAACTTTAGTATTACACCAGTATCAAGTGCACTTCTTGTATATCTGAAAGAAATGTAGAGACTGAAAAAAAGAAGGTATTTGACTTACTGTGGGGTGTCAATTCAGAATTTGAGTCAATAAAACTCAATATCTTGGGAAGAGATGAACTACCTTCATTAGGAACGGTCTATTTATTATCAATCAGGGAAGAGGATTGAAGAAATCTTGAGAAGAATAATATTCATGTTACTGATCAACATGCACTTCACACAAGAGGAGAAAATTCCCATCACCGTGGATGGGGAGGATATCAAGGTCGTAGACGAGGACGTGGTAGATCTCAAAATGATGAAAAAGACAAACTCATTTGTTCACATTATGGAAAATCTAGACATTCCAGAGAATACTGTTGGGAATTACATGGCAAACCAGATTATTATAAAAACAGAAATCCCTCTACACATTCTGCTGAGAATACTACGACAAATATGGATGGAATGCAAGAACTGATTAAGAGAATCGAAGGACTCGAAACAAAACTATCTGGACAGTCTCAACCATCTACCTCTCAAGCGTCAGCAGCTGAGGCAACTCGCAGTGTGAAGGGTAACTCATCTTACTCTTATTTAAAGACTTAGATTATTGATTCAGGTTATTATAAAAACAGAAATCCCTCTACACATTCTGCTGAGAATACTACGACAAATATGGATGGAATGCAAGAACTGATTAAGAGAATCGAAGGACTCGAAACAAAACTATCTGGACAGTCTCAACCATCTACCTCTCAAGCGTCAGCAGCTGAGGCAACTCGCAGTGTGAAGGGTAACTCATCTTACTCTTATTTAAAGACTTAGATTATTGATTCAGGTGCTATAGATCATATGGTAGGGGAATCATCTTATTTTTCAGAGTAGAGACCTCTTCAAAAACAAGAGCCTATTAAGTTAGCAGATGGCTCTCACTCGTATATGGTTGGACAGGGAAGTGTGCCCACATATCTTGCTACTTTAAAATCAGTTTATCATGTTTCCAATTTTCCAATTAATCTACTTTCAGTCAGTTTATTGACCCGTACCATGAAATGCAGTATAACATTTACTCCTACTGATTGTATGTTTCAGGATCTGAAGACGGGAAAAGTCTTTGGTTATGGTAGACTACAGAGGGGCTTATACATTTTGGATGATCATCTACAGCAGGGAACTTCCTATAAAGCTTCAGCAACGACGAGTCTTGATTCAGAGATCCGACTTTGGCATTGTCGTCTGGGTCATTTACCTGTGTCGAAACTTTCTTATGTTCTACCTCATCTTAGAGTCAATAAAGTTCAGTTTGAATGTGAAGTCTGTCAGCTTGGGAAACATCAAAGAGCCACTTATCCATTGAGTGATTCTAGAAGACCTCAGCCTTTTAAATTTCTTCATTCTGATATTTGGGGTCCAAGTCCTGTTACTTTTTTATTTGGTCAGAGATACTTTGTTTCCTTTATCGATGATTGTACTCGCCTTACAATTATATATTTACTGAAATCAAAATCTGAAGTTTCATTAGTTTTTCCCATTGTACATAAATTCATTCTTACCCAATTCAGTACTTCAGTAAAAATTCTTCGTTCAGATAATGGGGGGGAGTACATTAGCAAGCAATTAACAAAGTATTTACACACACATGGTATAGTCCACCAAACTTCTTGTTCCTATACTCCCCAACAAAATGGAATCACTGAAAGGAAAAATCGTCATATACTAAAAGTAGCCAGAACTCTATTACTTCAGAATGATGTTCCTAAATTCTATTGGGGGGAAGCCGTTCTTACCGCTATTCACCTGATAAATAGAATGCCCAGTATTGTACTTGAGGGTGAAAGTCCAATAAAATGTCTCAATAAAGAATCTAAACCATTCCATATAGTTCCCCGTATCTTTGGCTGTACTTGTTTTATACATGTTCATTTACCCAATCGTGATAAATTGGACCCTAAATCGGTAAAGTGCATTTTCCTTGGCTATTCCAATTCTAAAAAGGGCTATAAATGTTATGACCCTCTAAGCAAAAAGCTGTATGTTTCCATGGATGTTACCTTCATAGAATCTACTCCCTACTATAGTTCTCAAGGGGAGTCCACTACTTTTAAGGAAACTTCTCCGTCTGTCCTACCAGTAGTCCCAGACAATGCTGAAGAAGATACAGAAGATAACAGAAATAAAGTCAGAAAGCAAGGAGAAATCGTGATGTACAAGAGAGGGTCACGAAATATTATTTACACGGAAGACGAATCAGCCCCTTATACCAATACCAAAGATATTTCTCCTGACTCAGATCCTCACCTGGATAGGACAGATGATCTTGAACTACCTATTGCTATTCGCAAAGGTAAACGTACATGTGCACGTTATTCGATTTCTGATTATGTCTCATATGCTAATACCTCTCAGATTTACCATAACTTTGTTATGAATGCTGAGAAACATAAGATTCCTTCGACATTTAAAGAAGCAATGAAGTGTTCTTTATGGAAAGCTGCAATTACAGAAGAACTAAATGCTCTTGTAAAAAACAATACATGGACCATCACACAGCTACCACTCAATAGGAATCTTGGTGGATGTAAGTGGGTATTTACTATTAAATACAAGGCTGATGGAACTGTAGAAAGATATAAAGCAAGATTGGTCGCTAAAGGATATAGTCAGTCATATGGGATTGATTATACAGAAACTTTTGCACCTGTGGCGAAACTCACTTCAATTAGAATACTTTTCTGTATGGCAGCAAATTTGGGATGGGATCTATGGCAACTAGATGTGAAAAACGCTTTCCTATAAGGAGACTTAAATGAAGAAGTCTACATGGAGCTACTACCAGGAATGAATATAAAAGTGTCCACTAATAGAGTGTGTAAACTCAATAAGGCAATCTATGGGTTGAAACGGTCTCCAAGAGCTTAGTTTGATAAATTTAGAAAGGCAGTGTGTAGTTTGGGATACAACAGAAGTCTTAATGATCGTACCATCTTCTTCAAGAAAGGACAAAAAATTCTATTCTTGTTGTTTATGTTGATGACATCGTTGTCACAGGAGATGATTTTGAAGAAATATCGAGGTTAAAAGTAAATCTTCACAGACTATTTGATCTTAAAGATTTGGGTCGGTTGCACTATTTTTTAGGCATAGAAGTTCTCTATTCCAACCAAGGTATTTTTAACTCAGCGGAAATATTTGATAGATCTTCTTGAAGAAACTCATATGTTAGAATATAAACTGAGTGACATTGCTATAGAAGTAAACCAGAAATTATTCAGTGGTGATAGTGAAGAATTCAGAGATATTCACAAATATCAGAAATTGGTAGGTAAGCTAATATATCTGACTATTACTCGTCCAGATATTACTTATGCAGTTGGTATTATAAGCAGATATATGCATTCCCCTACCAAGAATTATATGGATGTAGTATATAGAATTCTTCGATATCTAAAGTCAATATCAGGCATGGGTTTACTTTACTCTAAATCATCTAATTTGCATATTGAACTCTATCTGACACTGACTGAGAAGGTTCACATGATGATCGAAAATCAACTACAGGTTATGTTACATTACTGGAAGGTAATATTGTATCTTGGAAGAGTAAAAAACAGACAGTGGTTGCCAGATCTACAGCGGAAGCAGAATATAGGGCTATAGCACAAGCTATGTGTGAAGGAAAGTAGGTATCATCATTGCTTAGTAAATTGGGGTTTCCATCTACCTATTCTATACCACTATATTGTGACAGTAGTGCAGCAATTCAGATGGCTTCGAATCTAGTGTATCACGAAAGAACCAAACATATCGAGATCGACTATCACTTTATCAGAGAGAAAATAACCAATCATAAATTTCAGCTAGAGTATGTTCAATCAATCAAATAGAGGGTTGATTTCCTAACTAAAGCTACTACCTGCAGACAACTGAAGGAGACATTATCCAAGTTGAGTGTTATAAACATCCTTCACCCAACTTGAGGGGGAGTGTTAGAAGATGTAGTCGTTCAATTGTTCACGCGTGTAGTCGTTTTTTTGTGTCATTTTGTGTTATGTGTCTTTAGTAATACTTAGTACTAATCAGGGGTAGTTTAGGAATTCAAGTTAGATAGAGTAGTATAAGTAGTAGTGATTAGGGTTTGTTAAAAATAATTTAAGGTGGCTGGCGGCCAGGAGTGCAGACGTTTTTATGTATATTGGGCAGATTGGAGGAATGCCTCCAATCTGCCAAGTTTTGTAAGTGCATTCTATCTTAATTAATAAAGTTAATTTTATCTTCATATGTCACTTTAGATATAGTTAATACTTATTAGGGGTAGATTAGGAAATTAAGTTAGACGGGGTATTAATAGCTAATTAGGGTTTAGTTAGAGTAAGATGAAATAGAAAGTGGCGGCAGCAGTGTGGAGCCGAGAGTCTTCTTGTATTGGGCAGATTGGAGGCATTCCTCCAATCTGCCATATACTGTAAGTTGCTTTTATCTTTTAATCAATAAGATTATTATTCTTCTCAATAGCCATCTCCTTTAATACGACTCTCACAATGGCTGCCAGTTCCAGCCCAAATCTAAAGCTTCATCGTTTTACCATCCAATTCCACGACGAGGAACTCAAACGGAGACAACAACCCTAGGGAGCACGACCAAGACCACAAAGAGATAAACACGTTTATAACCACTTTTTTCAGCGATCGGAAGCTCTGATACCATGTTTAAAACGTGGTAGCGTAGTGGATAATTAATAGTATAGAACATAAACAGAAGATGAAGAGGAAAAACATAGAGAATGGAGGTCCGCCCCCTCTCTTTCTTAATCTTAACAACTTAAACCCTAATACAATCAGCCCTTATATAAAGAGCTGTAAAACATAAAATGACCAAAATACCCCTAGTATAGAAAATTACCAAAATACCCTTACGACCTCGGACAATTACAATAATACCTAAAACATCAAATTTACTATCCTAAAACATCAAATGTACTAGAAATGACTCTAAACTCATATTCTTCAATGGGAACAAGTGCAAAAACATGAAGAACCACTTCTACCGATATTATTTGAAGACAATGATGAAGAAAATCAAGAAAGAAGTGGAGTCAAAATTGGTGGTAGTGAAGTTTTAAGAAAAACATATTATCAATTAAGTTTACAAGGGAGGGATGAGGAATAAGTTCCCATCTAGCACAAGTGAGTCACAAACAAATTTCAATTTGGTCACACAAGACAAGATGGATTTGCCGATTGCATTATGGAAAAAGGAAATGTGTGTATCTAATCTGCAACATTATTGATTATGGAGAAATTTCAGCAAAATATAAATCATTTGTGGTAAATTCAGATGAAGTAAGTATACCAAAATCATGGGAAAATATAAATTCATCAAAAGAATGACAACCTGTTATGAAAGAAGAAATAGATGCATTGAATAAAAACAAAACATGAGAGATTATACCACTATCCTAAGGAAGATAAGTAGTAGGATGTAAATCATTGTATACATTGAAGTACAAAGCATCTGGAGAAATTTATAGATACAATGCAAGACTTTTAGCAAAAGGATATAGTCAATCCTATGGGATCAACTATAATGAAACCTTTGCTTCAGTAGCAAAGATGACTTCCATACGAGTTCTTATTAGGTTGAGAACTAATAAAGGATGAAAGATGTGACAACTTGATGTTAAGAATATTTTTCTTCAAGGAGACCTTTGTGAAAAAGTATAAATGGAAATACCATAAGGATTAAAGCATCAGTATGCATATGATAAAGTGTGTATACTAAAAAAGGCACTATATGAATTGAAATAATCACCATGAGCTTGGTTTGACAAGTTCAATAAAGGCATTATTGGACTCGGATATTGTAGAAACAAAAATTATCATACATTGTTCTTTAAATTTGGAAATGGAATATATATACTAATCATATATATGAATGATATTATTATAATAGGAGATGACGAATAAGAGATAAAAGGGTTGAAGAACCAATTAAATAACCTGTTTGATTTGAAGGATTGAGGGTCACTTTATTACTTACTTGGAATTGAAGTCCTAAGTAAAAAAGGAGCATCTTTCTAATGTAGCGGAAATATGTGATGGATTTGTTGAAGGAAACAGGTATCACAGGATCAAAACCATGCGATATTCCCATGGATATCAATCACAAATTGGGAATGAATACATGTAAGAAGATAAATGATACTAGAAGATATCAACAACTTGTTGAAAATTTGATATACTTAGACCATTAAAAGGCATGATATAATATATGCGATCGGTATTCTTAGCAGATTTATGCATGCACCTAAACAACAACATATGGGTATAGTGTTAAAGGTGTTAAGATACTCGAAGAAGATACCTTGAAATGGTATTTTATACTCCAAACATGGACATACTAATATAGAATTATATGGAAATTTAGTCTCGTGGAAAAGCAAAAAGAGTATGTGGTTGCAAGATGAAGTACAAAAGTTGAATACAAAGTTGTAACACAAGGGACAAGTGAAGGACTTTGACTGACTTCATTAATTATAGAATTGCAAGAAACTATTAACCTTCAAGTACCAAACAACATAACAGCAATATTGATAGCTACAAACCCAATTCAACATTAGAGGACAAAACACATAGAGGTGGACTGGACTGACACTTTATGCAACTAGTTGGGAGTCATAAACATATTCCACCCAACTTGAGGGGGAGTGTGAAAGAATGATAAAAATACCATATTATGTGTTATATTATTGTAATAACTAAGTAGGGGTAGTTTAGTCTTTCAAGTTAAAATATTTTATATTTAAGTAGATTGTTAGTGATTAGGGTTAGTAGTGTTAAGAAAGGAGAGAGACATAAAAGAGGCAAGCGATACCCATAGAAGGAAGGCACCCAAATCTGTACTTCATCTTACATTTTTACAGTAAAGTGTTTTATCATTCTCGTATTCAATTCAATCAACATGGAGTCCTTCTCCTATAGTCTCTTTGCATGGTTATAAATATTTTGTTTTCTTTATTGATGACTATACTCAGTTGACTATGATCAATCTCATGAAATTGAAAGATGAAGTTTTTGTAATATTTGCTTCTTTAATAAATTCATTGAAAATCAATTCAATTGCTCCTTAAAGATTCTTCGATTTGATAATGGGGAGAATATACGTCTGGCCATTTATGGGATTATTTACAAAAACATGGTATTCTACACCAAACCTCCTGCTCTTATACTCCTCAATAGAATGACATTGCAGAAAGAAAAATACACATTTTAAAAGTTGCCAAAACATTACTTATTGGATGTAACACTCCAAAAAATTATTAGGGAAAGTCGTTCTTACCTTTGTTTATCTAATTAATTGAATACCTAATTCAATTCTTAATGGAGAGTCACCATATAAGATCATAAAACCATCCTATAAGTTGTTTGATGTTTCTTTTCGAGTTTTTGTTTGTGTATGCTATGTGCACATGCACTCTCCTCTCAGATATAAACTTGATCCTAGAACTATCAAATGTATGTTTAATGGGCATTCCTTCTCAAAAAAGAGATATAAGTGTTATGACCCAATTACTAAAAAAACTTATGTCTCTTTAGATGTTACTTTCTTTAAATTTATTCCTTATTTCTCCTCAAAAGATGAGTCCTCAAGTGTTCCTCTTGTTCTTTCTCCTATCATACCCATTAGTCCCACCTTTATAAAACGTGATGTTATGAAAGATATTGGAAATGACGCAGTCAGAAAGGAAACTCAAGTCTATACTCGAGGAGAAAGGAGTGTAGTAATGTCCAATTCTCAAGTTATCACAAATATTGAATCTCATGGCTATAGATCCAAGTCAATCAAAGGAAAGTTAGTGAAATCTTTCCATTGTAGTACGAAAAGGTAATAGAAATTATACCTTATATCCAATTTCTAGATTTGTTTCTTACCACAATAAACAACAACTAAGCCTTTTCCCATACTAGACGGGGTCGGCTACATGGATTCTTTGTTTCCACAAATCCCTATCGTATGCCATGTTAGTAGTTAACTCACAATAAGCTAGATCATTCTTTATTGTTTCTTTCCAACACTTTTGTGGTCGTCCTCTAGCTCTTTTAATACTTTCCAAATTTAGTTTTTCATACCTTCTTACAGGTTCTTCTTTTGATCTTCTTTCTATATGTCCAAACCATCTTAAACGATATTCTCTCATTTTATCCTCTATTGGTGTCACTCCTAATTTGTTTCTAATAACCTCATTATATATATGGTCTTTTCTTGTATGACCACTCATCCATCTCAACATCTTCATTTCTGTCACAGACATCTTTTGTACGTGTTGATGATTAACTGCCCAACACTCATAACCATAAAACATGGCAGTCCTAATTGTTGCTCTATAATATTTACCTTTAACTTTAATTGTATCTTCTTATCACAAAGAATACCAGATGCTCCTCTCCATTTTAACCAACCAACATTAATTCTATGCGTAACATCTCCATCAATTCTTCCATCACTCTGAAAATTTGACCCTAGGTATTTAAAACTTTTCTTTTGGGGAATAGAATGTTTGCCAATTTTAATTTCTATGTCCTCTGAGGTAACCAAATGATCAAATTTACATTCCATATATTATGTATTTGTTCTACTAAGTCGGAGGCCTTTGCTTTCTAATGTTTCTCTCCATAGTTCCAATTTTCTATTAACTTTTTCTCCTCCACTAATACAATGTCATATGCAAATAACATACACCAAGGTACTTCATCTTGAATATGTTTTGTTAACTCATCCATCACCATTATAAATAAGTATGGACTTAAAGTTGATCCTTGATGTAACCCAATATTAACTTCAAAGAAGTCTGTCGTTCCTTCATGAGTCCTCACACATGTTTTTGCACCATCATACATGTCTCTTATAAGGTTAATATATGTCAATGGGATACCTCTTTTTTCCAAAGTTCTCCAAAGAACCTCCCTCGGTACCCTATCATAAGCTTTTTCTAGATCAATAAATATCATGTGAAGGTCTTTCTTTTTTGCTCTAAAATGTTCCATAAGACGTCTCAAAAGGTGAATCGCTTCAACAGTAGATATGCCTATCATGAATCCAAATTGGTTCTCTGTTGTACTTGATACTTGTCTTAACCTACGTTCGATAATTCTTTCCCACAATTTCATAGTATGGCTCATTAACTTGATACCTCGATAATTCGCACAATTTTGAATGTCTCCCTTGTTCTTATATATGGGTATAAGTGTACTTGCTCTCCATTCATCGGGCATTTTTTGGTTTTTCCATATTTCATTAAATAGTCTTATGAGCCAAGTGATTCCTATTTCTCCTAGTATTTTTCAAATTTCTATAGGAATATTATCTGGTCCTACCGATTTACCATCCTTCATATGTTTAAGAGCCTCTTTAACTTCATTCTTTTGAATACGTCGGTAGAATTTGTGGTTTAAATATTTTTCTAATTTAGCTAACTCTCCTAAGCTAATACTAACATCTTTATTTTCATTAAAAAACTTATAAAAATAGTTTTTTCATCTATTTCTTATATCATTCATAAATTGTTTATCAAAAGGGGCAAGGAGATATCTCTACTAATAGTTTATGTTAATGATATAGTGGAAATTATTCTATTGAAAGCAAAATTACATCAACTGGTTGACTTAAGGGCTTGGGTAGACTATACTACTTTATAGGAATAGAGGTGCTCTATTCAAACAAAAGTATATTTTTAACACAAAGAAAGTTCACTATGAACTTGCTTAAGGGTACGAAAATAATGGATTGCAAGGACAGTGAAACTACCATGAATCTGAATCTAAAATTGTCTTGGAGATGCTGAAAATTATAAGGATATGGGTGTGTATTGAAGATTAGTAGGTAAGCTAATCTAACTTACTATTACTCCTCCAAATATAGCTTATGTAGTAGGAATGGTAAGTAGATTTATGCATGCTCCTTCTAATAATCATATGCAAGTTGTATACAACATTCTCAAATATCTTAAATGCTCCCCAAATCATGAAATATTTTATGTTAACAGAAGACATCTCAACATTGAAGTATTTTCAGATGTTGATTGGCGGGCTCTCTATTGATAGAAGATCCACTTTTGGGTATTTTGTATTCATCGAGAGGTAAATGATGTCGTGGAAGAGTAAGAAACAAAATGTGGTCGCGAGATCAAGTGCTGAAGCAGAGATATGAGGGGAGCAATTCGCTTGCTTACCACTTGTGAAATCATTTAGTTAAAACAACTACTTAAGGAGCTTCATTTTATGCAGATGTTATGCCATAGTGGCGTTTCATTTAGCAGATAACCAAACTTGCATAGTGCATATCTCCTCCAATCCAATGTAAGTCCTGAGAGGACTAAACACGCAGAGATAGATTGTCATTTCATATGTGAGAAAATCGAAACTAAGGAGTTTCAACTCGTCTACATTTCATTAAAAGAACAATGTGCTGATTTTCTTACAAAGGCTATCGATATTCGATAGATCAAATCTCATGAATATCCTTAGTAAGTTGGGAATTATAAATATCTTTCTCCCAACTTAAGGGGGAGTGTTGAAGAGTATATTGGGTCTCGGGTCTTTGATATATTTGGTGTGATTACTACTAATGTGTAAGGGTAATTTTGTCTTTCTTTAGAACAACGCAATATAATCCTTGTTTAAGAAAACCTAATTAAGAGAAAGAAGAAACCATCAGCTGTGTTAAGCCAGCCGTCATGAGTGTAAGGTGAGGCAGATGCTGGCCAACTGCTTGAAGTAACTGGATCCATTCTACTCTGTTGATTCATCTTCAATAAAGATTATTTTACAACAATCGCTTCCTATCTTTCTTTCTTTCTACCGAGTTGCAAGATAAGTATAAGGGGGTGCATTTGTTTGAGTATCTGAATTAAATGCAAGATATGTAGTTCTCATGCATGCATATACATTATGTTCATCGTGGATCAGTTGTTTGCATTCACCTCTTAATGGTTCTTTTCTTTCTCTCAGGTTAAAATTGTCTCTAGGGTTTTCTGTGTTCTTATGCCATCTCCATCCTTGGGTTATATTTCTCGCAAAGCGGGAGATCATGAAATGCTATAGATCACTTATCTAGATGGTTATGCTTTTGTCTTGATTGTTATTTGTTCATGGTGAGTTGATCCATAGCACGAAGATGCAAGTTGGTGGTTCTTTTGTTTTTTGGGAGAACCCTTACTATGTTTGTTGCAAGAAGATGGAGTAATCTTGATTTGTCTCTTGCTCACTAAACATTTGTTTGTACAGAATTTTTAGGTGGTACGAGTGCTTTGCGTGCTAGTTATTTATGTAAAAGAAAATTTTGAAGTACTAGCACTTTTGTTCTATGGAATCTATTTAAATTTGTGGAGGTGTGTGGGCGGATGTGGTCTAAGCACTTGAAGTATATGTATGCATGTATTTCTATCATTACCTATGACCTTATGTAATTGTTGTTCAGTGTGTGCACACATACCCAAGCTAATGCAAGTGAAGTTTTAATAAACCACAATCCATGCATACTTAGAGAACCCCACACATGAACACGAGGCATAATAGCACACACTTGGCGCATATGTGCATGCAAAGAAGCGCATTTCAGCACACATACATTCCCATGTATGCACATGCAAACCCTTTATGCACATTCCAAATGCATGCATGCGCATAGTTGTGAGCATATATCATGGTGGTGAACATATGCGGATGTGCGAGCACAAGCGGGTGCATTGTGTGTTCATAATGAATGGGTGACATGAATTCCCTTAATGATATTTTTTGTCGCATGAGAAAATTAATGGAAATGTTATGCATCGAATGAATGTAGGTTGGTTAAAATGATAAGGTGCATCATAATGTGAAAATAAGATACTATTAATGTTAAAAGGTAAATATTATAGACTAACAACTAGACCTTATATGTTTAAAAAATATAGAAAGGCAACAAAAGGAAGTTTTAGTAATAAGGTTTGAGAAACAAGATTGTGAAAATGTTAAAAAGAAGAAGAAGCATACAAACATGTTGAAAAACACCCATAAAGAATGATTTAGCTTATATTCAATTAACTATTACGATGACACATGATCAAGTTATGTGAAAAACAAAGAATCTATGTAGCCCATCCCATCTAGTGTAGGAAAAGTCTTATTTTTTTGTCACTAAACTACCCTAGGCCTTTCCTTGTTCTCATGCCATCTTCATCTTTTGGTTTTATTTTTTAAGAAGCTGGAAATTGTGAGATACTATAAATTAAGAAGTATTTACATGGATGGATTTGCTTGTTGTGATGCCTGTTATTGTTCATGTGAATTTAGCGTTGGCACCATCAAGCAAGTTGGTGGTTCTTTTATTTTTTAGTGATCCCTTCTTTGTTGGTTGCAAGAACATGGGGATATCCTTATTTGTTTTGCTCACTTATTGCTTCGCATGTTCTGTTCCTCTCTTTTGCCGGCTTTGTGAGTCTTTTGAAGAACCATCAATTTCAAGATGACAAAAATCAGAAAAAACCGTTTAAGATGGTTTGAACACGTAGAGATAATCTATGTATATATATTTTGTGAATTAAACATTTCAAAGCCAACTGAAAGCAGCCTGTTCTTGCATGCTTGCACGAACTTTTTCTGTCCATTTCAACTGTCTCACACACATAGGCACACATATAAGAGAGATAGTAGTCTTGACTGTTTGACAGGCATATTTGTTCTACATGGTATAACAATAAGCATATATGATTCCTTATGGATTCAAAATTACGAAGTTAGTGAGCTATTGATCATTGAAGCCCAAACGACTCTCATTGACATGTAGTGGAATGATCCGATCCACGATTCTCAAACTTGAGAAGGCTTTTAAATATATAATTAAAAGACTAGTTTTATTATAGGATAATTTAACCAGCTGTAGTCTAACAGACCTGTCCAAGAGAAGATAGACTATGCACGAAATAGGAGAGATTGGTTTTCACGAAGGAGAAGAAACGACCGAAGTTGACAAGGCTCATAGTGGGTAGCATGGCAGATACAAAACTGGAGAAGGCTCCCCGTTCGGGCCGGATGCTGCTGGACTTCCCTTAGACCTAGTCCACTTTCAGAATGGATGGAAAAGCCTCTACTTCAGGTCGTATACTTGAATCTGATACTAAGAATATTCCAAATTTATATACATATATATGTATGAGTGATGGGATCTTACCCACCTTTGGCACCTGCTTGTTCATGCTCATGTATTGCTTTCGGATGGAATGAGTGTATACAATGGGAAGGCCTATGATGCATGGGTATTTCATTTATGGCAGAGTACCCATACAGGGTACTTACTCAGTACTGGTACTTGGGTACATGCTTTGAAAAATGTTTAATTATATGATGTTTTATCAAGCAATCTAAAATAAACTCATGATTTAAAACTATGGATTATTATTTGAGGCTTTCTGCTTCATAAAAGGAATCCCCACCATACATGTCTCACTGTAAACCATGCTCTATACGCTTCACTCTAAAGCTTTTCTTCACATTTCTGGAGCAGATACCGATGCGACAGGTGACCAGCAGAGAGCAACCTTGTGATTCCTCTCAATCGGGGGGGGTCGGACCCAGGGATTTCAATGAAGTCTTCTTGGGTTGTTAAGGAAGTTCAAGAGTGCACCTAATCTAATAAATGAAAGCCACAACGTTATGTGTTCCTTGGATGGTCGTCAAGTTGGTCATATTAAGTTAGCGTTAAAACTTTTTTATTAAATAATATGGATGTGTGATCATATAAGGAAGACTGTATTCTTAATGAGGTTATTCAATAGACGGTAAAATGAAAAAAATCATTTAAAATAGTTTAAACATGTGAAAATATGACAAAAGAAAGTTCTCAATTGAGAAAATAAATAATAAAAATATTAAAAGAAGAAAAGGATTGCAAAAATATTGGAAGAAAATAATAGAATGGTCTACCTTTTATTGAGTGAATTGTTAACATGACACAAGATTGAGCTGCATGGAAAGAAAAGAATTCATGTACTCCATCTAATATGGGAAAAGGCCGATAATTTTTACTACAGTAAGTGAGAACCTTTCTAGTTTAACTTTAGTTGTGGCAAAATTTCAAAGTTTGACGATAATTAAGCAACCAACTTTCAAGAAAAATTCCATTACAGTCTGTAAAACAAGATAAGTTGCTTGTTGTTTTCTTCACCTAAGTTTCTGGCAAACTCGGTCGTCGGTCGTCTTATATCATTTGATGAGATGGACGCAAGCAGGCTATGCTCACATGAATTGGCTCGTGGACTTATTAGTAGCGTCCGAAAGCATTTAGATGTATGTAGTTCAGAAGAACATGGTACGGATTTTAAATGGATACACATCTCTTGAATGAGAGGGAATTTTTTTTATTTTAAATAGAATTCTACGAAAATAAGTATTTTCTATTTAAATGATTATTTTAATTTTGCGAAGAAAATCACTCAAAACCTATACTCTTTCTAAGTAGCAAGCTCAAAGTCCAGCTTGATGAACAATATTGTCTTAGGAATAGCTCAGTCTGTTTTACAACCCAGGTTCTTTTCGAAGAATGTGGCACACGACCGAGTAAAATACACCAAACTTACTCAGTGTGAGGAGGCATCATGATTTGTTAAATTTAAAGTTTACAGAGATAAAAGGTAAACTGAAAAAAAAACGAATTTGAAAAATGGAAAAAATTGGGACGAACTTGAATATAACCCAGGAGTGGGAAAATGAATATTATTATTTAGTTGGCTATGAGCATGCTTGATTCGTGGTTTTACGCAGTGTTCACAGTTTTAAGTTATGTTGTGCATCGAATGCAGAACCAGTTACTAAGAAATTATGGTTTTACAAAACGTCGACTTTAGAGAGGTCTGTCACAGAAATTGAACTCAGGAGCTTTACACAAAATCTCAAGCACTTCTCTTTCACGTTGTTGTCCTGCCTCACACAGAACCTGTTACTAACAAGAAATTATGGTTTTACAAGCCCCAGTTTGAGATTAAAACGTCGACATTAGAGAGGTCTGTCACAGAAATTGAACTCAGGAGCTTTACACAAAATCTCAAGACAAGAAATTATGGTTTTACAAGCCCCGGTTTGAGATTAAAACGTCGACATTAGAGAGGTCTGTCACAGAAATTGAACTCATTAGCTTTACACAAAATCTCAAGCAGTTCTCTCACATTGTTGTACCTCACACAAAAACTCAAGCGTCAGTCATTGGTAAGTTTGGTGACTTTCATTTTCCTCTTACAGTTTCTAGAAGAAATCTGCATAGAGAAAACTTTGCGTAACCTTTTTGAGGCCGTGATATTTATGGGGTACATGTGAATTCTCCCGTAAAACTTGCAAGGCACGTTTGAATTTGATCTGAATTCACTCTCCAAATCCAATTCAAATGCTAACGGTCGATCAGCTGAAGATAGCAAAGAATTCAATTTTGCCATGCTAGCTTCAGTAGATCCTTGAGAATTAGGGTAACTTCGTTTCACGATTGATTCTTCGAATCGAAGTAGTGAGTTTTTTTAGATGCTGAGATGGATGTATGGTTATAAATCAAATGATCTTAATGAGGTTATTAAAGACAAATTCAGAGTGGCACTAATAGATTATAAGACATGAAAAAATTATTTATGATGGTTTGATAATGTTGAAAGACAACCAAAGAAAGATTCAATAAGAATACGAATGTGTGAAAAGCTAGACAATGAATATGTTAGAAGAGGATAAAAAAAAATGGGTGTTATTGAACATTATCAAAATATGGGACAAACCTTATTGAAACAAAGAATTCATACAACCAATTCCATCTAGTGTGAGACAAAGCTTATTGTTGTCGTTTTAATGGATCAAGAATTGTTGAAGGAAAGATTCAATAAGAATGTGTAAGAAACTAGATGATGAATATGTTAGAAGAGGATGAATTGAAATATGGGACAAGATCAAACCTTCTTGAAACAAAGAATTATACAACCGACTCCATCTAGTATAAAAAAAGGCTGTGTTATAATTTAATGGATCTAGAATTGTTGAAGGACAAGGAATTTGGATCCAAGTATAAAAATTTGCCTTGATTCCTGCATAAAGTGGATGTCTACCTTTCTTATATGCAAACATCAACGTGGAAGAGCCTTCTCTCGATTTCAAAGTATTATCGTTTCATTAGAGCCTACCTCGTTCATTTGGGCGAGTCGCATTGGATCCCAGGGATCCATTTTCTGCTTTTCAGCAATTTCTGCTCGATTTTATACGAATTTCATGTTTCAGAAAGATATAAACATAAGAAAGAAAAAACTAAGGAGCGTACTACTCATATTGATAGAATTTGTTCGATTACAAAATTCCGAAAAAAGAAATTGGTTGAATACAACACAATAATAGTGATATATATATAAATTAAATTCTTTTAGGGCAAAACAAGTAGCCCACAATTTTAACAGTTTGGCTATTTTTTGCAATGACACGAGCTCACATAATAACCCATGGTTGTAATAATGTTTTGGGGACTAAAGCTCATACAATGACCCACGACTTATACCGTGGGCCGTTCTTAAAGCCCATTGATCTATCATGGGCGATTAGAATTACACAAGCATTCAAAATCTGGAAAAAAGAGGGACGAATGAATTTGAATACAACCCAAGAGGGAAAAGACGGAACAAAACGCTTCCCATTATTTTATAACTTTTAAGCATTCAATTGTTTCATGTTTACCTGAGTAAAAGCGGACTTTTTACAGTTTAATTGCGTGATACAGCACACTGATATCGTACTGTATCCGTCACAAGCACGAAGAATCTGGATACTCGACGAGAAGTAAACGCAATGTCTCCGGAAGAGATCGGGTGCGCGAGTATGGTATCACCGTGTTGGATCACTCTCCTTGGCCGTGTTCTTCCATGAAAGCCTTGATCTCCGCCACGAGCTCGTCGGATTCCGGAAAGTCCGGGAAGACGTAGAAGGCATGGATCATCTCGGGGTACTCGATGAGTTTCGCCTTCACACCGGACTCCCTGAGACGGTCAAAGTAAAGCCTGGCCCGGTCATGGAGAGGGTCGAACCCTCCTATGACGACTATGCTCGGTGGGAGGCCGAGGCCAGCGAGGTTGGGTGCCTTCGGCCCGGTCACGTTGGCGGCCGGGTGGTCGCGATCGGATCCTTCCGGCAGGAACGCTTTCCAGCACAAATCGGTCAGGCGGAGGTTGACGATCGGCACGTCTCTCAGTCGGTTTTCCGATGACGTGCGCTCTTCCCCGCCGAAGTACGGCTGAATCAGAACGTGTCCCTTGAGCTTCATCGGCAGGAAATCAGACGAAGCGGCCGCGATTCGGCAGCCGACGTGGTGTACGATGTTCCCCCCGGCGCTGTCCCCGGCGAGGAAGCATCGACCAACATCAGCGGAGTCCGGCAGCCTGCCGGGTTCCGAGATCCATCTGATCGCGGCCTCGGCATCATCGTAGGCCGTCGGGAAACGGTGCTCTGGTGCAAGTCGGTAGTTCACCGAGACGACGAAGGCATGCAGTCGCCGAGCGAGCCGGCGGCAGACGAAGTCATAGTTCCTTAAGTTTGCTGAGAGGAGCGTGAAGCCACCACCGTGGAAGAAGACGATCACTGGGAGCTTGTCGCCATCAGAAATTCCAGCAGGGGTGAAGAGGCGGAACCAGACGCCTGTGGCGGGGTCGACGGTGTGATCGGAGGTTGAGACGCCCTTCACCGCCCGATCGTTGGCAGGACTGTTAAGGAGGTCGATTAGCCCGCTCATGCGTCGGTTAACTGTACCGTCATTCCGGATGGAAGCGTTTGTGAAGACGCCCATGAATGAGCAGAATAGCTTTACCCGCCATGGGAGAACCGGCGAAGCACTTCCCGGCATCGGAACTCTCTCTCTCTCGACGTGGCTCTGAGTACGAAGATAAAGAGTGTGAATAAATCGGCGAGACCTAATTCATTGACTCCAAGTAATAAGTCTTGGTTGGTACAGCTGCTGCACGTGCATGGTCCCATCACAATTAACCCGACTTGATTGTTGAATAGATTTAGACTTTAATGTTTTCTTATTGTTAGTGTATTAAGTATTTTCAACAAATCTATGCCAAATTTCTCATTTTTGTTATAAAGAGAAGCCAAAGCCAAACACGCATACACACGCCAGGAATCGAACTCACGCAAAGTTTAAAGAAAAATCAATAGTGAATAACATACACATGCACCCTGAGGAATCCAACTCCCCACCTTGCTAGTTGAGCTAACGCTCTTAATTTTTCCTTTCTATTGATGATTAGAAATTAAGAAATTAGTATGGTCAGCATCGAGAGCGTGAGGAGGACACTATAGCCACGTTGCTGCTGGTGGGGAGTTCGAAGGTGTATGGTTAAGCTTCGACCACCTCCTGCAACAAAAAAGAAAAAGAAAAAGGAAATTAGTGCCACCAGTTTCAACCATTACAATAAGAAAAAAAAACTTTTATTTGACTGATTAACTTTTATTAGGAATTCAATTCCTTGTATGAATAAAAGGGGGAAATGTTATAAATTAAATATGGGCGGCATACCTACTCAATAGACCTGTCAGTGCTTGAACCGATGCATCTGTTTATCTATAATTTTTATTAGAGAGATAGGAATCTGAGCTACTCAGACCCGAGTAAGACATTGCTTTGCTGAATCATGTTGATATATGCAAGATCACTAGAGTAAGGTGCGTGCTTCGAATATAGATGCAAACGAGTTCAAAATGTATTTGAGAACAAGATGGTTATCAATCGGGTTGGATATCAATCGGAAGCAGGGTATTCATCAATGAAGGCAAGTAGCCCACGGGTTTGTTGTGGGTTATGTATTATAGACTATGATCACACTACGGACTCCGAAGCAAAAGCTCATACAGTAGCCCACCGTTACATCTGTGGTTTTTTTCTAGAAAGCTCGAATAATATCCTACGGTTTAAAACACCTGGCCACTCTTATGCAGATGCAAAGAATTGGATCAAATACTGATCAATGAGCAGAATATGTATCCAAACTATTGATATCCCCACCTTAACTTGATATTCCAAACTATTAATACAGACATTGTGTCACACCCGCTCGCGACCACGACCGGGACCGAGCCGATACCACATGGCCGCTTCTCGTGTGGGCGTGATGGCGAACAGTAGCCAAATATAATACTAATTTAATTAAAACTCAATGAAATAAATATTCATATCAAAATTCTAAACATACGCACAAAATGGTGTGGGGCCCACCTAACAATAATCCTTAATAACAATACTTTTTAAATCATTCAATACTTATCATACCATCTAAAATTAAGAAATGCAACTCTATCCAACTCCTACTCTACTCCATGTGCTTTGGAAGTATTAGCTTCATGATGAATTGTAAAATAATATGGTGAGCTCCTATATAAAAGCATGCATAATTTCACAATCATTTCATAACAAATCACAGTTTCAAATTCATACTCATACATTCGCACACACATACACACATCATTAGTTACGATAATTACAACTCATACTTTGTCTATCCTAAAGGCCACAAGAGTCGTTTGGCTCTCCCTAATGTGACCTCAGTAACCCCGTCTACGATAATAATCACGTCGACTCTCACGACAGAGTGTCCGTGAACACACCCTGTATTCGCCCCAAGCCAAATCGCCCGAGAGACCACCAAGTCTCTAAAGACTCTACACAAGTACGACTCATATATTCACACATCATTACTTTTCCAAAATCAATTATAGTTTATCATATTTACAAATCATATTGAGATATACAAATATCCAAATTCATATCCATACAACTTTTAAATATCATGTTCATACAACACATGCATATCAAAACAAGCTCTTTATCAACCAATATAATAAACACGTTCTATTTCAAAAACATATCAAGTAACCCATAATTGCGAACATCATTTCATAAACATCAATAAAATATCTATAAATTATACACATTTAAATCCAACTAAAACAGGAAAATCACTTCTAAGATAGTTCTATAAAAGAATGTATAACCCCCTACCTAAAGGAATGCTAAGATTCAATCCCCAAACTGTTGGACCACTCTTATCACTGCCAAATCCTCCAATTTTAATCTCTAAACAATTATAAATAATTAAAATATTATAAATATAACGCAACAAAATGTATCTAAATCGGATCTCAAATGACCCTAAAATCCAATTTGAATCCATTTAAGCTATCTTGATTATGAACTGATACTTGAATCCATATTTGATCCAAACTGAGTGATACAATAGGTAGCCTATGTCACAATGTCGATACATAACCTGCAACTACTTACACGGGTCCCGTTTCTGACAAAAAAAACCATTTTAAGACACGACTCAAACCTAACCCATTTCCGACACGAAACCTGTTTGTGACCTATTTTGACTTAGAGCTGATTCTTAACATGCGACACGAGAGCACGACACGAATCAGTATTGGTTCACGTCACGTTGGACACAACATGACACGAAAATGGGGCACGCTCAAAAGAGACTAGTTTCCTTGATTTTCTGACGTCGATTTTGATGGTTTTCAGCGATGACTAAAGTTGACGATGGTCCCCAACCAACTCCCTGACCCTCCTCTTCTAATCCAACCCATGACCTGTCGTCGACAACGACGTTTTCGCCAAAAAATCCATGAAAAACATTAACTCGGATTTGAGAAAATTTTCATGAATCTATACTTGTTTTGAATTGATTTTCGCGTATTAAGGCTTGTTTTTAAATGTTTAGCATGAATTAAACAAAATCCTTTTGATATAACTCAATTTTAGCAACTAAAAATGAAAATATTTATAAAAGCAAAAATCTGAATTTTCTTACTGGATTTTGGCTGACTTCGACGTTTTCCGGCTCATGCGGCTTATCCCAAGGTTGCTCTACAGTAGACCGCCTGCCTACCCTCTTATAGGGCTTGACCAGGATGGTAACCGTTCTCAATGACTGTTACCATCCTTGGCCAGCCAAGAACAACACTGCCCAGCGTTGCATTTTCAAATCAGGCGTTGTTGTAATCAGTGGGGTATCGAGTGGGTCTAGATCTAACTGGATCTGGACCTGCATCATGCACATCATTACACATTGGCTCTGAGTTTTAGATGTTAGGGTAACTGGATCTGACATCTGGTTTGAATATGGATATGAACCGTAAAGCTGAATGTGCAGGTAAATATACGGTTTAATCATGCCAGTTTACATATGATGTCATCAAGTATCCAAGCAAAGCTGAACCTCAATCCAAAACTGATCCGTATTTGGATATGGATACAAAGAATAACGATAAGAAACGGAAAGTACACGTACAAAACTTTTCAAGAAGACTAGTTACACCCTGTGAAAACGGGTTTATGGGTCAGGAAACTTTGGGTTCGGGTGAAAAGCAGGCTGACTTTAAATGAATTAAAGAAAGCTAAGTCTGCTTCTGATTTGAATAGGTTTTCATAGGCTGGACTTAAACCGAAATCAAGGGGAAAGGAAGAAGGGAAATAAATTTTAATTATTTCAAATGTTTTTTATTGTTAATCCGAAATTCCAAATCAGGTGGGAATTGACTGACTCCAGCCGATGGATGTTACTGGGCATGCCTTGTTCTGGTTAGCCCATAACCTAAAACCCTAACCGATCTGGTTGGAGGTATATTCTTGTTAAAGTTCTGGAACCGCCGGTTTTGAGACGGGTTGAGTTTGAATATGAAACAATACTTTTATTAAAAGTTTGAAAAATGTATATATATATTTTTAATACTGTATAAGAGGTGAAATCAGAACCTAATCCGATAGTCCCCGGTGCCAGTTCTGATTCCAGTCTCATAATTTCTTGCTCAGTTCGGTTCCAATTGGAACCGCCAGGATGTCTAGATGTTACAATCTATTCTAATTTTCAAGTGCTGCAACCGGGTTCATTTGATGAGCCGAATTCAAGCTCACATTCTTGGCAATGTGAGTTTCTTTGTGTACTGAGGAAAAGAAACAAATAAGCACTCAGAGAGTTGGCTCAGCTGGCAGGGCTCTTGACTCTGTGACGAAGGTGGTGAGTTCGGCTCCCTGAGCATGCATACCGGCCTAAAAAAATAAAAAATTTGAAGAATCTACAAACAAGAAAAAGAAAACATAGTAATAGTAATTTCTTAGAATACGAAGAACATATCACATCTAACACAATAAAAAGCAAATGTCATATCTAACACGAAAACAAGCTATCGACGACACTTCCCATTTTATACTAATTCTCTCCTAGCTAGGGGGACTTGGCAGGACCGTTTGATACGCAGTGCAGAGCCCATTGTACAAGAATCGCTGCACTAGGCCTAGTGTCCCACTATCAAGGGTGGCCACTTTATTGAAGCAAAAGCAGGGTTGCATTGCGTCGGGCATGGCCTCCCCTTATGGTGTGGGGGCCTATGTTGCCCATACCACCGGCGCCAAGCCAAGTACCAGACCGCCCTAAGAGCGTGCTTTGTTCGTGGTTTCAAGTGAATTAGACCTCAAATTTCGTGCTTATAGTTTCAAGTTCTATCATGCAACAAACATGAAGTTTACCACTAACGTGAAATTATGATTCTATAAGTTCATTTTGAGTGAAAAATGTCAACACCAAGAGAGATGAGCCACACTAACTAGACTCGTGATATTTACATGAAAACTCAAGCACTTCTTACTGTTTCATCTTGGTACCTCACCATACACGAAAACTCAAACGTCGCTTCCACTTCTAAATCAAATAAAGACCCATGGTTCTTTAAAACCGATTGAATCGGTTTTGGAATTGTTACCGAAACTGAGAACCTTTCAGTTTGATTATGGTTCCTTAGTTTATAAACCAACTTGAAATTAAAACCGAATTAGTTTAATAACATAAGTCTCAACGGGAGGATACAACCTAAAAGTCACACATGTCTTTATCTTAAAAAAAAAGAAATTCGACAGGTTTCAAGACGACTACAAATCCGAATCTAAAATCACTCAAAAAGACGGTTCGGTTATAATTTCTAGTTTCAAACAAACCGAAACCAGTGAATTGAAACTGCCATAAGCCATGCCGCATGCGACCGAGGCCCAGTTAAACTACAATCCCGTTTTATAAACAAGGCTCACGATGTTCAGGTATTCTATTATGACTAGAAAAGCAGTTTCAACTGTTTTTATCGTGTAATTAACGATATTTGTAGTTCATCGCGACTGAACTTCCGGGAATTACAATAGCGCCCAGCGTCTTCAGTTTTAGGAGAACAAATTGGAGGGAGGGAAGGCGCAGAACGGAATCGCGAGGAGTCTCGATCGGGAAACGGTGGCGATGATTGGAGCTCAGGAATCGAGGTTGTTGCTTGCTCTGCTGGCGGCGGAGGAGCGTCTCCTCAGCGAAGTAGTGGCGGAGTTCGACTCCAGATTCGCCCGCGAGGCCCGCTTCCGCGTCCTCTGCGCCCTTGCCACACTTTTAGAGGCACTCTCTCTCTCTCTCTCAGGGTTTTGGATTCTCTTTTTCTAGTGTTGAGTCCACAAGAGTTCATGGTTTTGAGAGGTCTTCCGTTGGTTTTCTTTTATTTTCGATCCCAAAGTGGCGGCTTTGCGTTGTTTATGGAACTTGTAGTCTTTTAGGTTGGGTGATTGTTTCTCGTTATGGGAATCCGAAGGGAGTGTACGGATGAACCTGCTTCTTTTTTTTTTATTGTGATAAATTAGGGTTTCCTCCCTTTTGGATTTCTACTGGATTCCCGGAATTAGGAATTGGTAGAAATAAATGAAATCGAATGCTAACGTTGTGTCGAAAAAAGAAAGGTTCTGAATCGCTTCTTGTGGTTGAACATATTTTGGTAGAAATAGTCGGCTTTTCTCTTGCAGTTTCATGTTTTTCTAACAATTAGTTTAGTTGCTTCATTTAGGCGTTCGGTGATCTTGTCAACCTTGCTTCCGAGATTTTTAGGCACCAAAATGAATTGCTTTTACATCCATCATATGCGGGAAGCGGAGGGTGACGAACATATAACTAATACAACCTTTTCCCATGATAGATGGGGTCAGCTACACTGTTTGTTTCTACACATACCTATCATGTGTCAAGCTAGCCGTTAACTCAATTATTCTTTATTGTTTCTTTCTAATACTTTTGTAGTAGTCCTCTTCCTCTTTTAACATTTTCACAATTTAGTTTTTCATATCTTCTTTCTACATGTCCAAACCATTAAACGATTTTTTTCTCATTTTATCATCTATTGGTGCTACTCCCAATTTGTTTCTAATAACCTCATTATGTATATGGTTTTTTCTTGTGTGACCGCACATCCATCTCAACATTTCTACTACATAGATTTCTACTACATACATCTCAACATTTCTACTACATCCAGCCTTTTCCCATACTAGATGGGGTCGACTACATGGATTCTTTGTTTCCACAGAGCCCTATCATGAGCCATGTTAGCAATTAACTCACAATAAGTTAGATCATTGTTTATTGTTTCTTTCCAACACTTTTGTGGCCGTCCTCTTACCTCTTTTAATACTTTCAATTCAATTTCCTATTAACTTTTTTAGACTCATCCACTAACACAATATCATCTTCAAATAACATATATTACATCAAGGTACTTCATCTAACTCATCAATGACCAAATAAATAAATATGGACTTACAATTGATCCATAATGTAACCCAATATTAACTTCAAAAGAGTATGTCGTTCCTTCATGAGTCCTCACACATGTTTTTGCACCATTGTACATGCCTCTTATAAGATTTATTTATGTCAATGAAATACCTCTATTTTCAAGGTTCTCTAAAGAATATCTCTTGGCTCCCTATCGTAAGCTTTTCTAGATTAATAAATATCATGTGAAAGTTCTTTTTTTGCTCTAAAATATTCCATAAGACATCTCAATAGGTGAATCACTTCAATAGTAGATATGCTAGTCTTGAATCCAAATTGATTCTCTATTGTACTTGATGCTTGTCTTAACCTCCGTTCGATAATTCTTTCCCATCATTTCATAGTATGACTCATTAACTTGATACCTCGATAATTCACACAATTTTGAATGTCTACCTTGTTCTTATATATGGGTATAAGTGTACTCGCTCTCTATTCTTTGGACATCTTTTGGGTTCTCTATATTTCATTAAATAGTCTTGTGAGCCAAGTGAGCCCATCTCTCTTAGGATTTTCCATACTTCTATATGAATATTTTCTGGTCATATAGATTTACCAACCTTCATATATTTAAGACACTCTTTAACTTCATTCTTTTGAATACGCCGATAGAAATTACAATTTATATATTTTTTTGATCTGGCTAACTCTCCTAAGCTAATACAAATATTTGTATTTTCATTAAAAAGCTTATAAAAATATATTTTTCATCTATTTTTGATATCATAAATTTTCACCATAACCTTCTCATCCTTATCTTTGATGCATCTAACAAAAGTAAGATCCTTAGTTTTCTTATCTCTAGCCTTAGTTATCCTAAAAATATCTCTTTCACCTTCTTTTGAGTTAAGCTTTTTATATAAATCCTCTCAAATTTTGGCTTTTACTTCACTAACAATCTTTTTCTGTTTCTTTCTTTGCTTTCTTATAAGCTTCCTAAGTTTTACTAGTCTTCTTGGCATAATGCAATTTGTAACGTGTCTTCTTTACCATGATTTTATCTTGCACCACTTCACTCCACCACAAGTTTTTTGTGTGCTGGTATGCCTCCCTTATTCACCCAATACATCTTTTGCCACTTTCTTAACATTTATAACCATATCAGAAGGTGTATACCTATATAATTCCAAGCATCTTCTTGAAGAACTTTCTTTTTAAATATATCTGCCTGCTCACATTTGAGGTTTCACCATCTAGTCTGAATAGCTCTATGCACTCTATTCTTCTTTGTCTACTTTTTTACCTATAAATCCATTACTAAAAGTCGATGTTGAGTAGTTAAGCTTTCTCCTGGAATTACCTTGCAATCTTTACAACACGATCTATCTTTTTTCCTACAAAAGAAATAATCAATTTGTGTTTGTGATAAGCCACTCTTATAAGTAATCAAATGTTATCTCCTTTTTTAAAAATTGTATTGGCTATAAAGAGATCAAAAGCCATAGCAAAATTTAAAATCTCTCTACCCTCATTTATATCCATAAAACCATAGTTTTCATGAATATCTTGATATCATAATGCATCTTTACTAGCTTATCCATTTAAGTCTCCTCCTAAACAAATCATCTCCCTTTGTCGAATTCTTTGAATTACCTTATCTAACTCCTCCGAAAAAGCATTCTTTATACTATATTCTAATCCTACTTAGGGTGCATACAAACTATATTGAAAACATCTACTTCTAACACTAATTTTACCATCATAATTTGGTCACCATATCGTCGTATGTCTACTATACTATCCTTTAAATCTTTATTGATAATAATATTATAATACCAACTCCAGATCGCGCCTTTTCCTTTCTTAAATACCATAATTTAAAACTTGTATCATCAATCTCCTTTGCTTTTTCTCCAACCCACTTTGTCTCTTATAAACATAAACTGCTCGTCGCCTCGAAAAGCATGTCGATTGTATATTTGATCTTACTGTAAGTTTACCTTTTTAGATTATTTTTCTCCTTAAAATATGGATGATAAAGGGGGTTTAACTTTCGTTTAACACCCTCGAACTACAAAACATGTGCACAATTCATGAAAAACTACCTATATTTCAAAAAATTATGGGGTTATGTAAGTGGTTGAAGGTAAAACCCTCTATTAATGAAACACTTAAGTAAAAAGAGAAATATGAACGTGGTCATAGAATGGTTCTATGGGTGCTCATGAACAATGTAAATGTGCATACTAGGGATACTTTGGCCGATTTCACAAAGCTAGAGAAGCATGAGAATACTTAAAAAATCGATGGAATGACATTAAGAAACAACTTGGTCTCACTTAGACAAGGAGATAAATGAGTAAATGAATTTTTTGGTGAATATTTCAATATATGGAATCAATTGTATGGCTATAAAAAGAAATGTACACAATGTCTTAGTGAGATACAATGTGAGGATAATGAAAATTTTGTATATTAATTCCTATAAAGTCTTCGAGAAGAATTTGAAGGGGTAAGATCATCCCATATTCTTCAAAAATCTTTTTCTACCAAAGAAGAGGTCCTTATCGATTTTCAAATGACATAAACAAGAACTAATGAAGCTAGACTTCAAAAAGATACCGCCCTAGCCACATCTAGACTCGGAGCAAACTTGCAAGCATATAGGCCTCGTCACTTCAAAAGCGAAGTGTCAAGCGGGGCTAGAAGATAGGTTGTGTGGCATTTTTGTAGAGAGGCCGGTCATATAAAACCAAATTATCCAAAATTAAAAAAGAAGGTGATCTTGGTAGGAGAGGAAGCCTCCTCCTCCATTCTTGCTCTTCAAGAAAAAAGTGAAGATACTTAAGCCCAAATGAAAGAAAGCAACGGTTGATGCGGTTTGCTCTTCTTCAACAAAAGAAACTCAATATATGACTTCTTAGCTTCTTGATTCGAGTGCTTCCTTCCACATGACTTGTAATGAAAAATTTTTAAATGCATGTGTTAGAAAGCTCTTATCGTGTGTTTATAAAGCGGATGAAACAAAATTGCATGTTCATAAAATTGGTGACTTGCAAAATAAAAATTTTGAAATTTTCAAAATCAATGCTGTTCCAAAACTAAATTTAAATTTACTTTCGGTATCTCAAATTTAAGATAATAATTGTGTTATAACTTTTCCTTCCATTGGATGCATTATACAAGACCTTTCCAAGAAGGTGATTGGGTGTGGCCATAGAAAGGGCAAACTTTATGAAGTGAACTATTTAGATAGCATGGATATGTAAATGTTTTGTCTAATGATACCCTTTTATGATACAAGAGATTATGACAATTTAATGTTCAAAAATTGTATCATTGCCCTCTTCAAATCAAGATTATTTATTTTTTTTACAAATATTGTGTTCTTGGCAAAATGCAATACATTTTCTTTTTAAACAAAATACATGTTACCACGAAACCCATTGAAATTATCCATTAAGATGGGGACCCATATCCGTTTTATCCAAAGGGAGAATTTCCTACTGTGTCATCTTCATAGATGACTTTACTAGGTATACATAGGTTAATCTTTTGAAAGCAAAATCCAATATTTTTCAAAATTTTGTTGTTTTTCATAATTTTGTAAAAAATCAATTTAACTCTAAAATCAAGACCTTTAGAATTGACTCATGATGGAAGTTTATGTTTAAAGAATTCAAAAACTATCTTGACAAGTTTGGAATTCTTCATCAAAACTTCTTGCACTAAGACTCCCTAACAAAATGAGATTTCAGAACAAAAACATCGTCATATTAACTAGAACCTTGTTACTATCTAGCGGTGTTCCTAAAAATTTTTGAGTAGAAACTATTATGACTGTTATTTATTTAATTAATCGTATGACCTCTTCAATTTTACAAAATATGTTTCTTGTAGAAAAACTCTTTAAAATTTTTCTTAACTATTCTAGACGAAGAATTTTTGGATATAGATGTTTTGTTTATAATGACAAAAATAACAAGCTATCTTGTCGTGTTATCAAATGCGTATTTTTAGGATACGGGATAAATAAGAAATGATATAGGTATTATGATTTTAAAAATAACAAGCTCTATGTATCTAGAGATATGCAATATTTTTGAAAATGAATACATATTTAAAAGTATAGATGATGTCAAATCTATGGATGACTCTTCCTATTCCTTTTTGAATGATATTTTAGGAGATGATGTGATCAATAAGGAAAATGATCTAGATTTACACACATCTCCAGATATCATGTCGTTTCTTTTGAACAATATTACTCTAGGAGAACTTTCGACATCACACCATGCATTCTTAGAAGGTCCGGTCGTGACTCTAGAACTCGAACACAGTTTGTCTCCTATGATAGTTTCTCACCTAGATATAGAGCTCTTTTGACCACCATTTCAGCCTTAAAGAAATCTACATCTTTTAAAGAAGCTCATGCATCATAAGCTTGAATTCACGTTATGAATGAAAAATTACGGATTTTGAGAAATAATGGTACTTGGGAAATGGCCCAAGATCTTCCTTCTTAATAAGGCTCTTGTCGGATACTAAATGAGTTTACAAGATTAAAACTTGATCTGATGGGACTTAATGTTGATCGATACAAGGCTCGCTTGGTAGTCGAAGGTTTTACTCGAGAATATGGAATTGATTATGAAGAAACCTTTGCTTTAGTAGCCAGCCTTAGGGCTTAATTCAGAATGCTACTTGCTATTGTCGCTTGCATCCCATGGGATTTCAAACTCTGGTCGTGACGGATGCGGAAGAAGTGCCTTCTAAATGGTGACTATACAAGAAGAAGTCTATATTGAGACCACCACTAAAGCTACTTTGTCCACCTAACAAGTTAGTCTTTGCTCTTCACAAAGCTTTGTATGGTCTTCTTCTATAAGTATCGTTATACTATTACTCTACGTAGATGATTTGATTATTAAAGGTAGTAATGATTCCGTGATTAGACAAATCAAGCAAAAACTTGGTAAGATGTTTGAGATGAAAGACCTTGGACAACTTTCTTATTTTTTGGGTATTGAGGTAACTCGTGATGTTCGAGATTTCTTTTTATCACAAACTAAATTTGATAATGATATTATTCTTAAATCAAGACTTACAAATGAAAAAATTGTTGAGACACCTGAGGTGATCAACCAGAAAATACAACTTGTTGACGAAGAGCCATTCAGTGATCCTACTCCTTATCGAGAGATGATTGGAGCATTCACTTATCTCACCATCACCTGTCCTGATATTGCTTATGTAATTCACACTGTAAGTCAGTTCCAACATGCACTCACATATGTACATATAAGTGCATTAATGAGGATTGTTCGATATATTCGACAAAATGCGATTAAGGGAGTATTTTTATTATCTTATCTTTATTTCAATTAAATATATATATTGATGCTTATTGGGGTGGTGATGTAAATGACAAACACTCTACTAAAAGTTATTGTATTTTTCTTGGTAACTCTCTTATATACTCAAAATGCAAGAAACAACAAAAGGAATCTATTTCTTCTAGTGAAGCTGAGTACCGTGCAATGTCCAACACAACCACTGAATTGACTTGGTTAAGACGGCTACTACAGGACTTGGGAATGATATTGAAAACCATTTCAATCTTGTATTGTGACAACAAGAGTGCTATGTATATAGACAACAACCACACATTTCATGAACGTATTAAACATATCAAGATGGACTGGCATTTTGTTTGTGGAAAACATCTCCAAGGTAATTTGGCACTACAGTTTGTTAATATCAATTTGCAGATGTCTTCACCAAGTCACTATCTGCCCATGATTTCAGTTTTTAGTTAGCAAACTTTCGGTCATGGTACCATCCGTTTGAGGGTGGTGTTAAATATAATTTTACTTTTTTTAATGTAATTTTTGTTCTTTATATATATATATAATTTAATATATATTATGACAGGACCCAAAAGCACTAGGGCCATTCGGGTCCTATCCATAACATGCCATGAGGCCGTTGGCGCCAGGCCACAAAGGCCTGTGCCAGCCCAAATGATTAGTCCTGGCTTCTTGCTAGCCCCCTCCTCACTCTCCTCTCTCTTATTCACTCAATTCTCTCATTCTCTCTTCTATAAATACTCTCCTAATGTACATGTTTAAGCATGCATTTTTGTAGCTAAATAATATTGATTTTCATTATATTGTGCCTTTGTTGCGTATGCTTTATGGCCTTTTCTAAGGTTTTGTGATTGACATTTTGAGGTGATTCACAAATCTTCCATTGCTACATTGAAGAATCAACTTCATTAGAAGAATGTCACCTAGAATGTCATCACGATTGGATGTTTAGTTCAATATGAAATTTGTCAGCCACATTTGGGCCTCCTGCATGGGTGTCCATGCACAGATCCTTTTAGGTTAGTCACACTGAGAATCTTAAATCCAGACGTTCATCAGATTGTTATTCTGTAATAATTGTTTCGGTATCTTCTTTGAATGGTTCTTTTACCAATATTACAGCCTTGCTGGTGTCAGTTACTGTTTATTAAGGATTTTGCATTTGCTTAACATGATCATAAAAAGAAGGTCATGAAGGAGTTTTTTTATGTCGATTATTGGTTCATGATTGTTTCCTTATGAACTCCATTTGTTAGGAAACAAATGGAGGTATTTTTCATGGACAATCACTTGGAGCCTAATTTAAGGTCAAGCTGCTCAGTGGCGTTAATGTCTATCTGAAGCTACTAACAAGGTCGCAGGATCATATTTGCAAGTGATACGATTTGTCTTAAGTACTCTCAGTTGTATCTAATATCTATGCATAAATATGTCTTGTGCGTATCATAACAATAGAAATACTTGTACGGTACTGACCCTGTATCATTAAAAGAACTGTTAGAAGTCAGTTTAATGCAGGTGATGATGATATGGGGTCCATGGACCAAGCTGACTTAAACCTGTGTTTGCTCCTTGTCCTTTTAGGTCTGTCCTTTTGTTTCTTCTCATCATTTATACACAAACAGGGGGACATTTTTCTGGTCTTAGGAAAACTTGCATCATTGAAGCATTTTCGGACTTTTGTGGTGTTTTAAACATGTTACATTACATGATCATGATGTATGATGTCATGTAAGGATCATCTTATTCAACTTTATAGTTTTATACACTTGATTTGTTGGATTATTTAGCTTATTAATTTGTTAATGGTTTCAGCATTGTCCTTGATTATTAGTCAATGCTAACAAAAAACATTACGTTGTTCATGCAAGTTTGATTATTATTAGTTTTTTACACTTCTAATTTATTGATAAATCATATTATATTATTGTTATGCAATATTTGTTTTTCTCACTTAGTTTAGTTGGACAAAATGGGGAATGCATCGATATGGCTAACATTGGTCGTAAGAGCAATTGTAGTGGATTCTCTTTAATCAAGTTTACTTGTTGAATTTGTTTTCACCATATGTTGTTGGTGAAAGCACTGTACATTGACCTCTCACCTCGAGGGACCCAATTGTGGGCGAGCAAAAACTGTAAGGGTTTTGATGTTCTGCTATATCTCGTTGTGGTAAGGTCCACAGTCTCACTTTTCCAGACTATGCCAGAGCTCCTTAGTCCTTGTAGGGTGAGGCATCATCCTGGCCCAAGAGAAAAGAATTGTCCTTCAAATTTTGTTCTCATCGAAGTGATGTGCACATTCATGCAAGATGTGAATATACCACGCCCAGCTGGACAAAGAACTACTGGGAGCTTGCAGGCCAGGCCAATGAGCTTATCCGTAGCAACCTCTATCTGCTAAGCTTATGCAGAACTGCTTTTTGTTGCATCAATTTCTCAGTTGTTGACTGTTGTTTCATGTTATAGATTTTTTTCTTTGTTACTTTCTTTTGTTGAAAGTTGTTTTAGGACATTGTTCACAACTAATCAGTTAATCTTTGTCCAATGCAGGACAAAAAGATGCTTAAAACTGCCCAGCGTTTAATTGCATTTACACTTCTCCGACAAGCTTATAGTGCACAACAACCCTCTTCAAATCCCTTTATTTCCGTTCTTGTTGGTGTAAGTAAAAGTGTTCTAATTTATGGGTTTGAAGAACTATGAGAGCCTGTGCACATCCATGTCTTTCACAGTAGTTGTGGACCTTGTGGTAACTCAACTTACATCTTTTTATCATTAATACCCAAAATATTTTGGGCATTTATATTTCCAGGTAGCAGGTGATGATACTGCTGAAAAGGTTGAAAGAGCTTTCATATTGAAGTTGTTGGGGTCTGACCATGTTCTGGTAAATGCTTAAATTTGCTAGAAGTTACTTAGTGCTGTTTTTAGCTTGACAAATTATATTTCACAAGCTTGTTACGTTCAATACTTGATAGGTTTTGTCACAAAATCGTAGATATTGAGAGGTTGGTTAAAAGTATAAATGTCAGGGCTTGTCATTGATGGAGGAAAAATGGTTTGACATTTTCTTGTGCAGTTGATTGCGAAGAAAATAACATAACCTCCAAAATTGATATAACGGATGAAATCAATCTGGTATTCAACTTGTTTCACATTCTGACACCTTTTGCTGCTTGTCCCTCTGAGTGGTTGTTGGATTTGAAGCACTTTGCTTTGGATCCTTAACTGTTTCCAAAAGCACAAATTTATGACGAAAAGGAATGAAAAACACTGTTGCACTTCGAAAAGGCAACTAAAGAGAAGCAAGAAACTTACACATTGTTGCTTCATGCTCTTTTTTGGGAAACCAGCATGCACTTAGGGGATAAGTAACTAGTCTAAGAGAACAGAATTATAATTGATACTTGAATTATTGGAACATTGACTGACAAACTAATAGAGGTGATGCATTCTATGAATAGGAGAAAGATTGACATTCTATGTATTCAAGAGACAAAATGGGTTGGAGAAAAAGCTAAAGAGATTAAAAGTACTGGCTTTATAATTTGGTATTTAGGTAAAGAGAAGGCTAGAAATAAAGTTGGAATTATTATAAATAACGGTAATGAAAAAGTACAATAGAGAGAAATGGCTTTATAATTTGCCAACTAACTTTTCAAATTTCACTATTTTCTCCTTAGTATTGGGAAAGATATACTTATTTCGAAGGAGAGAATATTGGGAGGAATTAGAAAAAAGAATATCAAGGTGTCCTTTGTAATGAAAGAGTATCAAAATGATCTTTGTGACGATGTACCTCCAAGTGGGATCAGAAGAATGAATAAAGAGAGAATATTTGGAGGAATTAGGTAATGTGATCCAAGAAATCCCAGATTTATTTCGAGGGTCTAAGTGAATATGTTGATAAAGATGCTTTAGAGTATCAAAGTGTTCATGGGAACTATGGTTTTGGAGAAGAAAATGAATATGGTAAAACAACAACAACAACAACAACAACTAAGCCTTTTCCCATACTAGACGGGGTCGGCTACATGGATTCTTTGTTTCCACAGATCCCTATCGTGTGCCATGTTAGCATTTAACTCCCAATAAGCTAGATCATTCTTTATTGTTTCTTTCCAACACTTTTGTGGTCGTCCTCTACCTCTTTTAATACTTTCCAAATTTAGTTTTTCTAACCTTCTTACAGGTTCCTCTTTTGATCTTCTTTCTATATGTCCAAACCATCTTAAACGATGTTCTCTCATTTTATCCTCTATTGGTGCCACTCTTAATTTGTTTCTAATAACCTCATTATGTATTCAGTCTTTTCTTGTATGACCACTCATCCATCTCAACATCTTCATTTCTGTCACAGACATCTTTTGTACATGTTGATGATTAACTGCCCAACACTCAGAACCATAAAACATGGCAGGCCTAATTGCTCTATAATATTTACCTTTTAATTTTAATGGTATCTTCTTGTCACAAAGAATACCTGATGCTCCTCTCCATTTTAACCAAACAGCTTTAATTCTGTGTAACATCTCCATCAATTCTTCCATCACTTTGAAAAATTGACCCTAGGTATTTAAAACTTTCCTTTTGGGGAATGCAATGTGTGCCAATTTTAATTTCTTTGTCCTCTGAAGTAACCAAATAATCAAACTTACATTCCATATATTTTGTCTTTGTTCTACTAAGTCGGAGTCCTTTGCTTTCTAATGTTTCCCTCCATAGTTCCAATTTTCTATTAACTTTTTCTCCTCCACTAATACAATGTCATCTGCAAATAACATACACCAAGGTACTTCATCTTGAATATGTTTTGTTAACTCATCCATCACCATTATAAATAAGTATGGGCTTAAAGTTGATCCTTGATGTAATCCAATATTAACTTCAAAGAAGTCCGTCGTTCCTTCATGAGTCCTCACACATGTTTTTGCACCATCATACATGTCTCTTATAAGGTTAATATATGTCAATGGGATACCTCTTTTTTCCAAAGTTCTCCAAAGAACCTCCCTTGGTACTCTATCATAAGCTTTTTCTAGATCAATAAATATCATGTGAAGGTCTTTCTTTTTTGCTCTAAAATGTTTCATAAGACGTCTCAAAAGGTGAATTGCTTCAATAGTAGATATGCCTGGCATGAATCCAAATTGGTTCTCTGTTGTACTTGATACTTGTCTTAACTTACGTTCGATAATTCTTTCCCATAATTTCATAGTATGACTCATTAACTTGATACCTCGATAATTCACACAATTTTGAATGTCTCCCTTGTTTTTATATATGGGTATAAGTGTACTTGCTCTCCATTCCTCGGGCATCTTTTGGTTTTTCCATATTTCATTAAATAGTCTTGTGAGCCAAGTGATTCCTATTTCTCCTAGTATTTTCCAAACTTCTATAGGAATATTATCCGGTCCTACCGATTTACCACCCTTCATATGTTTAAGAGCCTCTTTGACTTCATTCTTTTGAATACGTCGGTAGAAATTGTGGTTTATATACTTTTCTGAGTTGGCTAAATCTCCTAAACTAATACTAACATCTTTATTTTCATTAAAAAGATTATAAAAATAGTTTTTCCATCTGTTTCTTATATCATCATTTGCCACTAGAATTTTTTCATCCTCATCTTTTATGCATCTAACATAATTAAGATCTTTAGTTTTCTTATCTCTAGCCCTAGCTATCCTAAAAATATCTCTTTCACCCTCTTTTGAGTTGAGTTTTTTATATAAGTCCTCCCAAATCTTAGCTTTTGCTTCACTAACGGCCTTTTTCGCTTCCTTCTTTGCTTCCTTATAAGCTTCTAAAGTTTCACTAGTTTTCTTAGCATAATGTAATTTGTAACATGCCCTAAAGAAGTTCTTAATTTTGCTATGACTGGTTATCTCTTTTATAGTAAATATATGTTTTAAAAAGTGAAATAAACATTTGATTAATGATAAAAGTGGTTTGTATATAACACATATTGACTATTTTGGAGAAGAGAGATTTTACAGTAAATGACTAAAAGGTTATCCCAAGACAAAGTTTAACTAACCAACACCGACTATTCGTGATGAATTTATACAACAACAACTAAGCCTTTTCTCATACTAGATGGGGTCAACTACGTGAATTTTTTGTTTCCACATAGCCCTATCATGTATTATGCTAACAATTAACTCAATATAAACTAGATCATTTTTTATAGTTTCTTTCCAACACTTTTGTGGTCGTCCTCTTTCTCTTTTAACATTTTCATAATCTAATTTTTAATATCTTCTTATTGGAGCATCCTTTGATCGTCTTTTTACATGTTCAAACCATCTTAAACGATTTCTCCTCATTTTATCCTCTATTGGTACTACTCTCAATTTGTTTCTAATAACCTCATTTTGTATACGGTCTTTCCTTGTGTGACGACTCATTCATTTTAACATCTTCATTTATGCTACGGACATCTTTTCCTTGTGGTCTAATTATTGCTGTATAATATTTACCTTTACCTTTAATGGTATCTTGTTATCACATAAAATACTTGATGCCCCTCTCCACTTTAACCAACCGACATTAATTCTATGCATAACATCTCTATCAATTTTTTCATCACTTTGAAAAATTGACCTAGGTATTTAAAACTTTCCTTTGTGAGGGATGCAATGTATGCCAATCTTAATTTCTATGTCATCTGAAGTACTCAAATGATCGAACTTACATTCCATATATTTTGTCTTTGTTCTACTAAGTCAAAAGCCTCTAATGTTTCTCTCTATAGTTTCAATTTCCTATTAACTTTTTCTTTAGACTCATCCACTAATACAATATCATCTGTAAGTAACATACACCAAGGTACTTCATCTTGAATATATTTTGTTAACTCATCAATGATCAAATAAGATTCGTATTGGTTCTTGGAATATCAGAACATTATCGGGTAAGCTAATGGAGGTGGTACATACTATGATTCAGAGAAAGATTCATATTCTATGTTTACAAGAGACAAAATGGGTTGGAGAAAAGGCAAAGGAGATAGAGGATGCAGGTTTTAAATTATGGTACTCAGGTAAAGAAAAGGCTCGAAACGGAGTTGGTATTATCATAAATAAAGATTTAAAGGATAGTGTAGTAGACATACAACGATATGGTGACCGAATCATGACGTTGAAATTAGTGTTAGGAGCAGAGGTTTTGAATATAGTTTGTGCTTACGCACCCCAAGTAGGACTAGAAGATAGTATAAAGACAGTTTTTTGGGAAGAGTTAGATAAGGTGTTTCAAAAGATTCCACAAAGGGAGATGATTTGTTTAGGAGGAGATTTAAATGGACATGTCGGTAAAGAGGCATTAGGATATCAAGGGATTCATGAAAACTTTGGTTTTGGGGATATAAACGAGGAAGGTAGGGAGATTTTAAATTTTGCTATGTCATTTGACCTCTTTATAGTCAATACAATCTTCAAAAAACGAGATGAACATTTAATTACTTATAAGAGTGGCTTATCACAAACACAAATTGATTACTTTATTTGTAGAAAAAAAGATAGAGCGTGTTAATTCTAGGAGAAAGCTTAACCACCCAACATCGACTTTTAGTTATGGATTTACAAATAAAAAAATGGACAAAGAAGAAAAGAGTGCATCGAGCTATTCAGACTAAATGGTGGAACCTCAAAAGCGAGAAAGAAGATATATTTAAACAGAAAGTCCTTCAAGGAGATGTTTGGAATTATGTTGGCACACCCTGTGATATGTGGAACAATATGGCTATACATATTAGGAAAGTGGCGAAAGATGTGTTAGGGGTATCTAAGGGAGGTGTACCGACACAAAAAGAAGCTTGGTGGTGGAGTGAAGTAGTACAAAATAAAATCAAGGTAAAGAGGGCATGTTACAAATTACATTATGCGAAGAAAACTAGTGAAACTTTAGAAGCTTATAAGAAAGCAAAGAAGGAAGCGAAAAAGGCCGTTAGTGAAGCAAAAGCTAAGATTTGGGATGACTTATATAAAATACTCAACTCAAAAGAGGGTGAAAGAGATATTTTTAGGATAGCTAGGGCTAGAGATAAGAAAACTAAAGATCTTAATTATGTTAGATGTATAAAAGACGAGGATGAAAAAATTCTAGTGGCAAATGATGATATAAGAAATAGATGGAAAAACTATTTTTATAATCTTTTTAATGAAAATAAAGATGTTAGTATTAGTTTAGGAGATTTAGCCAAGTCAGAAAAGTATATAAATCACAATTTCTACCGACGTATTCAAAAAAATGAAGTCAAAGAGGCTCTTAAACATATGAAGAGATTCCTATAGAAGTTTGGAAAGTACTAGGAGAAATAGGAATCACTTGGCTCACAAGACTATTTAATGAAATATGGAAAAACCAAAAGATGCCCGAGGAATGGAGAGCAAGTACACTTATACCCATATATAAGAACAAGGGAGACATTCAAAATTGTGCGAATTATCGAGGTATCAAGTTAATGAGCCATGCTATGAAATTATGGGAAAGAATTATTGAACATAGGTTAAGACAAGTATCAAGTACAACAGAGAACCAATTTGGATTTATGTCAGGCAGATCTACTATTGAAGTGATTCACCTTTTGAGACGTCTTATGGAACATTTTAGAGCAAAAAAGAAAGACCTTCACATGATATTTATTGATCTAGAAAAAGCTTATTATAGAGTACCGAGGGAGGTTCTTTGGAGAACATTGGAAAAAAGGGGTATCCCATTGACATATATTAACCTTATAAGAGACATGTATGATGGTGCAAAAACATGTGTGAGGACTCATGAAGGAACGACAGGCTTCTTTGAAGTTAATATTGGGTTACATCAAGGATCAACTTTAAGTCCATACTTATTTATAATGGTGATGGATGAGTTAACAAAACATATTCAAGATGAAGTACCTTGGTGAATGTTATTTGGAGATGACATTGTATTAGTGGAGGAGAAAAAGTTAATAGAAAATTGGAACTATGGAGAGAAACATTAGAAAGAAAAGGCCTCCGACTTAGTAGAACAAAGACATAATATATGGAATGTAAGTTTGATCATTTGGCTACTTCAGAGGACAAAGAAATTAAAATTGGCACACATTGCATTCCCCAAAAGGAAAGTTTTAAATACCTAGGGTCAATTTTTCAAAGTGATGGAAGAATTGATGGAGATGTTACACAGAATTAATGCTGGTTGGTTAAAATGGAGAGGAGCATCAAGTATTCTTTGTGATAAGAAGATACCATTAAAATTAAAAGGTAAATATTATAGAGCAGCAAT
The DNA here is from genome assembly GCA_036023115.1 of Brasenia schreberi. Lineage (NCBI taxonomy): Eukaryota > Viridiplantae > Streptophyta > Magnoliopsida > Nymphaeales > Cabombaceae > Brasenia > Brasenia schreberi. The sequence continues at coordinate 33,349,517 of JAYKKT010000090.1, read as the reverse complement.
TAGGCCTGTCATGTTTTATGGTTCTGAGTGTTGGGCAGTTAATCATCAACACTGTGACAGAAATGAAGATGTTGAGATGGATGAGTGGTCATACAAGAAAAGACCGAATACATAATGAGGTTATTAGAAACAAATTAAGAGTGGCACCAATAGAGGATAAAATGAGAGAACATCGTTTAAGATGGTTTGGACATATAGAAAGAAGATCAAAAGAAGAACCTGTAAGAAGGTTAGAAAAACTAAATTTGGAAAGTATTAAAAGAGGTAGAGGACGACCACAAAAGTGTTGGAAAGAAACAATAAAGAATGATCTAGCTTATTGGGAGTTAACTGCTAACATGGCACACGATAGGGATCTGTGGAAACAAAGAATCCATGTAGTCGACCCCGTCTAGTATGGGAAAAGGCTTAGTTGTTGTTGTTGTTTGTTGTATCAATGACCAAATAAATAAATATGAACTTAAAGTTGATTTCTGATATAACCTAATATTAACTTCAAAAGAGGTGGCATGAATCATGTCATGATAAATTTAAGGCAAAAAGATCTTATAAAACAAACTATAAGAACAAAAATTATGTAATTTAGAAGGATTATAAAGAAAGCAAAGAAAGAAGCAATAAGGTTGGTGAAGTAAAAGCCAAAGCTTTAGGGTTTTGTATAAAGGCTTAATTTAAAAGAAGGTGAAAATAATATTTTTAAGATTGTTGAGGGCTAGAGAGGAATTAGGTTGTTTAGTGAGGACATTAAGACAAGATGGAAGAAATATTTTCATAAATTAGCTTTGTAGAATTAACCAACTCAAGTGAATATACAAAACCATGCCATCTATGGACACATTCAAAGGAATGAAACGAGGGAAGCTCTCAATTTAATGAAAACTTGGTCAGTTTGTCCATATAATATCTCTATTTTGATAAGGAAAGTATTAAGAGAGATAGTTAACGCTTGAGATTTTGATGTCATATGAAAGACCAAGAAGATGTTAGAGAAGTGGATGATGAATAACTATATTATCAATAGTGGTTAGCGGGCTGTTAGCGGTTGACTCTAATATAGTAGTAGTAAGGATATAGCGGTATACTATCATTTAAGATTAAAACTTATATATATGTAATTGATTTTCTAATTTCTAAAGAATATTAAGAAATACATACCACCACCACATTCATAAATATGAATCAAATTGAATAAACAAATTTTAAGAAGACAAACAATAAATATCATATGGTATATGCATATTGAATTGTTAAAAAACGAAGACATAAATGTCACCAAGTTATTCTAACACCAAGTTGAAGAATTGAAAGGAACTAATATATTACACTTATTTGCTTAAGTTTGGTCCAATCCAATTAGAGAAATGGATTATACTTACCTTCAAAAATAATAGGACAATGTTAGGATGGAGAAAAAGTGCTCTTAAAATATGAAAAAAAATCTTCAAGAGCATATAAGAAAAAAAAAATATATGATGCATCTCAAGGATTGTATGGGAAAAGGCTTAGTTGTTGTTGTTGTTGTTGTTGTTGTATGCATCTCAAGGATTGAAGAAATATATTGCTTACTATCTATATTAGTAATCCACGATTAAAGAAATAGAAACCATTAGAAAGTTGAGCTATTGGAGTATGGACTTTCTACCTTGTTGATAGAAAATTATCAGTACAAGTCTAAAAGCATTTTCGTCAGGAACAACATGCAAAAAATCGTGGTCAGCATGATATACAAATTGTGTAACCAGATGCCCACAGGAGCCCACAGGACACAACATAGCGCACAAATTATAGTCAGTATACAAACTCTCTTTTGGTTTTGCTTAGAGGGAGAGAGGTGTGAGTCACTTGACACTGGAAAGAAGGGGAACCACTCAACCATGCTAGAGAGAGACCATTCGGTGGACTGATGGAAGTGGGGCAGTGGTGATGAAAGCCGCATGAGAGAGATACCGTCGATGGTGGTGGTGATACAAGCCGTAGAGAGAGCATCCATTGTGGGAAGCAATATTTTAATTTGTAAAAAGCGTATCGAGCCCTATCACACTAGACTCCGATGTGCGATAAATGCACCGTATCGTATAATATGCTATGATATTGAGCAATTTTTTTGATGATTTATTTTTTTTTAAAATATTAATAAATCTAGTTTACGGAAAAATTGAAATTATCGAATATAAGATATTTGATTCTAACACAATCAATGTTAAACAAAATCTATGTTATCGATAGCGGTTAGCGGGTTGTTAGCGGTCGAACCTGATATAGCGGTAGCGGGGATATAGTGGGGATATAGCGGTACACTTTTATTTATGATTAAAAAATTATATATATATAATGGGTTCTCTAATTTCTAAAAAATATCAAGATCTTAAGTAGATTATTGCCATAAATAGATAATAACACATCAACGGCAACAACTAATCAAGCACGGTAGCATCTACCAACGGTCTCAAGAACACATGATACTTGCACAAGTAGAAGAATCCAATGGATGTTAAACTACAAAATTATATGCAATATGCATTAAAAATTTGAGTAATAGGACAAACAAATAAAAAAATTTATAGGACAACTTTAGCATTCACAGTGAAGAGAGTATCAAATGTCACATATGCATGCATGCACACTCACATGTAGACAACCATGCATGTGCATGCTCACACTCACGCATGCATGCATGCACAAACACACACACACACACACATATATATATATATATATATATATATATATATATATATATATATATATGTAGAGAGAACCTCAAACCTATAATGTCTATGTTTTACCTTGAACACCATGTATGGCTCATTATTCTCAATATCAAAATCACTTGAATTGAAGTACTTTATGAGAATGTCGATAGGTCTCGTACGGCCTTCACGCAATCTAATCACCGATCAGAATTTACTTTGATCAAATGAAACTGCAAAATGAAATGTTAACTTTTAACAACAATAAACACATAAATCTTAACATAAGTTTGACCAAAGAGCTCGAAGACAAAAGTGTCTTCCGAGACCAGAAGATACAAAACAAGAAATAACATGTGCTTTAGTGTCTGTTGTCAGATCCTCTGATCTCATATACCCTAATCTTCGGAACCTTTAACAATTATATTTCATACCTCTTCCTCTTTCTTCTCCCAATCTTGGAACTCTGCCCCAGCACGTTCTCTATTCAAGAAAGCCTACAAAAGAAAGTTTTGTTCAATATATTATATACAAACACAAGTTCTCACAAGTTGATCAAACATCGGAGACAAAGTAGCAATTCTTTATATCGTTTTAATATCAAATTTCCCTTATCAAAAAGAAAAAAAGGAAAACACAGAAACAACAAGACTTACCATTTCCTCATGTTGTGCTTTTTCAATAGCTCTTTCCTCCCTTCTTTTCTTAACCTTATCTATTTCTGCCTACATATTGCATTCAAGAAAGTTCATCACAAGGAGGAACTCAAACGGAAGTTATTGGCTATGAAAAATCCAGTTTAGTTAGTGATGGTAATGTTGAGAAGAAAGCAACAACAACAATGATCATACACAGGTATATGAATGAAACGATGCAGCAGCATAGTACTGGTGTTTATTTCACGTGAGGATATGGCAACAAGATCGGGTCTGGATCTCCACCGAAACACAAATTCCATAAACGCATGCATACACACATACAAGCATACATCACTCAATAGCAATAGAGGCTAAACCATTTGAGGTCATGGAACACCATTCACCATTCTTGACATCGCCTAGCCCTCATGTTGTTTTCCACACATGCAGCACGCTCTTCTTCTCAAGTAGGTGAAGTTTTTGACAAATTTGAGTAATACCTCTACCATCAACTCCTTGAAACGTTGTTGCTGCTCCCCGAATGCCCGATTCACTGCAGCGAGTTGTTCGCCAAGTTTTTCTAGCTCCGCTCGCAAAGCCTTCGATTGGAAACCAACGAAAACTTTAAAAGAGGCGTCAGAAACCGAGGGTCTCTCGGGCGGCTAGGTGGGTTCACCCAGAGACTGGAAATAGAGACGATGGACGCCCTTCTGGGAACAATGCTGCTTGCACACCGGGCAACTGTTCTTCTTTCCCGATGGGCAATAATCGAACCATTGCTACAAACTAAGGATGGGAAGAAAGAAAAATAGGGAGGGAGAGTGAGAGGCGGTAGAGAGAGAGATATCCGAGGGAGAGTGAGAGGCGACAGAGGGAGAGGCAATAGAGGGAGAGACAGGAGAGAGAGAGATCCAAGAGGGAGAGTTACCTGAGAGGGAACGATGGCGGGACGGGAGTGGAGGTGGCAGAGGGAGAGGCGGGAGAGAGAGAGTTAGCCGAGAGGGAGAGCGGGACAGGGATGAGGGCTTCATCAGCGTATTTATATCATTTGGATCGGGTCGATCCTGATCGACCCGACCCGATCCAATATAAACTAAAACGTTCGGTTATAGTGCTATAGTGGGCCGCTATAGCGACCCGCTATAGCACTGTTAACGGCGCTATAGCGGTCTTTCTTGGTTGCCCGCTAAGGGTTACCCGCTATAGCATTTTAAAGCCCGCTAAAACGCTATAGCGCGCTATTGATAACATAGAACAAAATTGAATCCAAAAGCTTGATTCGAATCAACAATCTTAAGAAAATTAGAAATAATCAGTAAGAGAGATTAGAGAATGAATTTGTAAGCAACTTCCATCATTATTAATTAGATATAAAGTACAAAGTTATAAAGTACGAACTATATGAAATTAAACTACTGAATGAAAGTCTAATGAAATTAATTTACAATAATTAGTCCTTGATTTGTTACACAAAACATGGATCATAATCAACAAAAGCATTATAATCATTATAATCAGGGTCGCTAGCATCATCATCATCGCACCATCATCTCCCTCTTCCTTCTCTGCAATTGGATCCTTCAATCCAACAACTTCCACATCATCATCTCCAATTTATGCTTATGCTTCCAACAACTTCCGCATCATCATCTCTAATTTTTGCTTATGCTTCCATCACTCTTCAGTTTTCATCCTCTAAAATGATAGGAGTTTCCTCATCTTCAACCCAATCATTAAGAATATCAATATTTTCGTACCTAACGGGTCATATGCCGTCTTCCTTGCCCTTGTGGCATCTCTTTGCATTTGTCTAAAAAGAAAACCAGAGAAACAATACAACAGTAAGATAACATTATATTTTCTTATTAATAAGAACTTAAGAATAATAACTAAGGAGCAATAGACATTTTTAAATACTTAAATAAAGTTACCTTTGTCTTAACTTCACACGAAGACGAGCGTGCTCCAATCTTTTTCTCTTCGTGTGTGAGATAGAAAACTCCAATTTCTTTAGCATCCAATGTAACTACATGTTTGGCGTAACAACGTTGAGCAAACCTCGACAAGTTTGAAGCATCTACACCAAAGCAATCACACCATTTATTTAAAATAGAATACAATAATAAGAACTTCACCCATGTAAGGGATCACCCTTGCACGACCAGCCCCAAGCCCGAATAAATGAGGGTTGCATTAGGCTTTTGACAATAACGTAAAACTTTATCGGACTTATGTACCATGGATTCTACAAATTATGATAGGGCTATCTCGAAACAAAGAATCCGTGTAGCCGACCCCATCTAGTATGGGAAAAGGCTTAGTTGTTGTTGTTTGTAAAATACAATAATAAAAATAATTAAAGTCAATCAATTCATAATCAAATGAAATAATTGATAACTTATCAAATATCAATACAAACAAATCATATCTAGCCGCATTTGGGAGTGGAATTATATTGCAATTGGCCTTCCAAAGTCTCTAACACTATGTATATACTTGCTTAACTCTAAATGGATATTGCATTGAACATATGAATCTTGTACACATCGTGATGCATTTGTCGGTTCCACCATGCATCAATACACTTCCAAACCTTTTTCAAAAGTTAGTGTTGAAAACGACATCTACTATAATAATATGTTGCCTTTTTCTTGACCAACTAATAGATCCCCATTCATTAGATGCAAACATATTTTTTAATAAATTTTTATATATAATAAGACTTTGAACAATAATAACATTAGTAGTAAATCTTGTCCATGAAGACTTAATCAACTCCCTTTCACCAGCATGAATTCTCATCAAAGCAATATAGAAGAATGATTATAAATAAACTTTATGACATTTCTGCATGCATCAATTGTTCCCTTAATTTCATCTATTGCACTTAAATCCTCAAGCATTAAGTTTATGCAATGTACAACACATGAGGTCCATACTAAAAATGAATGGTTCGACTTAAACATCTTATCAACGCTCTAAAATTTGTAGCATTATTAGTAATGAAACATTTATAACACCTACTTCCTTAATAACTTCTTTAGAAATAGAGAGCCTTAGGACAGTGGACCAAAAAGTTTACTAATGATCTACGTTGATCGTATGTCAAACCATCAACCATAAGTTTCCATGACTCCTTAAATTCAGAACTTCATGCACAATATCAACCTAATTTTGCAATAATTTACCCCCTCGAAGCATGATATGTAGGGACTTTATAACATGATCCCACACTTCATATCTACTTTGTGAATTACCTCTTTCGAATCCATAACTGATCTTACGCCTGGTTAAGCTCATAGCTCCAGGAGTCGTATATGGAACAAAAAGTGAATGCATCCCACTACCTCTACCTCTACTTCTTTTACTACCCCTTGTAGTCATCGGACGAGTAAGAGTTCTTGCTGTGGAACAAGAACCAACTCCACTCCTACTACCTCCATAACCTACTCTCTTTCCCTTAGCTTGTCTTCTTCTTACCTCCTTAGCCAACTCTTCTCCATCTTCGACTGCACCATGAAATTTTGTACCATACATCTTTCTATCAACATCTTCAAATTGTTGAGAGTCTTACGACATATCCCAATTGCCTATTTTTGCCCTTTCTTGCAACAATAATTTTTTTCTTTCCTTTCTAACCTCCAATGCTTGCTTAATTTCATACTTTATGGTTTCGAACACCCGAAGACAAGCACTAGCATCCTTCTTGATTCTCGGAAGATGGTGCTTCATACGAGAAATAACTCCATCCTTAACTTCATTACAAAAAATACACTTATTCACTAGCCTATTACCTTCGTACATTGGAGCGCAATACTTTAATGCAGGATCGACTCGATCGGAAACCATTAAGCTGAGAGGAAATAAACAATAGGCTAGAATCACGAAATCTGCGAAAACCCAACATTTTTAAGTGAAAAATCAGCTGAAATGAAAATAAAGGGATTATGTCATGAATTTGACAAAAACCCTAGAAATGGGAAAAGGGATTGAGTGGAAAAACTCAATAATCTTGTGATTTCTCCACAAAATCAACAAAAGTAATAATGGAGAAAGGGTTTGAGAATAAAGGATTGGACTGAAATAGGATTTTGATTAAAAAATGAATTTTGGAAACTCGGATCCCGGGCTTTTATACCCAAAAATTGGCATGGACTCATACGATACAGTATGTATTGTATAATACGGCACGATAAATCTCACAATGCGATACGCGTGCATGTATCGTGTCGTATTCTCATACGATACACGATAAAATCATATCATATCGGATGATACAATATGATTTTAATAACATTGATGGGAAGGGAACAATAGAAGTGGTGGCGATGGAAGCTCCAGAGGAGAGAGAGACCGTCTGGTGATTGGCTATTTGCCACCAGTAGTGGTGATGATGGGCTGGTGCCAATTGAAGCTACAAGGGAGAGAGAGAAGCAACCCTAATTGATCGATTAGGATATAAAATAGGGCATTTGGATCGGGTTGGTCCAAGCTAATATAGCGGACCAATATAGCAGTCTGCAATAGCGCTGGTAATGGCGCTAATTGCATTTTCTCTAGACGGCTGTTAAGTGCAAGCCGTTATAGTGCCAAGCAATCCGCTAATACACTATAGCGAACGTCACACTATAACGCTATTGATAACTTAGATGAATATAATATTACTCATATATTTGAACGAGGGAGATAGTCAAAATTATGCTAATTATAGGGTGCAAAGTTGATGAACATACTATTAAACTATGAGAAAAAGTTACCATAAGAAGGTTGAGACAAATATCAAGTATAACAATGACCAACTTGGATTTATGAACGAGAGATACTATTGAGACTATACACTTCATAATATTGTAGGGTGAAGAAGAAAAACCTTCACATGATTACGTGATATTCATTGATTTAGAGAAGGCATATAATAGGATGCCAAGAGATATCTTTTGGGAAACTTTAAAAAAGGAGTACCTCTTGCATATGTCAATCTTATGAGGGATATGAATGATGGTGCAACAACTTGCACTAGGACCCATGAGGGGGTAAAATATTTTGCTAATGTTAATATTGCATTTCATCAAAAGTCAAAGCTACACGTGTACCTCTTTATTTTGGTTATGGATGAATTAACAAAAAAACATTTAGGATGAACTGCCGTGGTGGATGTTATTTACAGATGACATTGTATTGGTGGATGAGACTTTGGAAGGAGTTGAAAAGAAAATTGAACCATGGGGAGAAAGCTTGGATGCTAAGGGCTTTCGACTTAGTAGAGCTAAGACAAAATACATGTAAAGTTAGTAAGTAAGTTTGATGTGGTAACTAAACTAAATAATAAAAAAGTGAAAATGGACATGCAGTGCATTCCAAGACAGAATTTAAATATTTAAGGTCAGTGTTTCAAAAAGATAGAGAATTTGATAAAGATGCATGCATAAAATTAAAATTAATACAACTTTGTTTGTATTAAGAGTTCTCTATGATAAAAAGATACCATTGAGGCTGAAGGTAAATATTATAGAGTAGCAATAAGATAGGCTATACTTTCTGGTGCTTATAGTTGGGTAATCAGCCATCGAGATATGCAAAAGATAAAGGAAGATTTCGAAGTGGATCTATGATCATAGGAAAAAGACTTGATCCTTAACGAGGTTATTAGGGAAAAATTGGTGTAGCACGAATAGAAGTTAAAATGAGAGACAACTAAGGTTGTTTGGATATTTGGAGAGGCATTTGAGTTCTGGTAAGAAGATGTCAGAAACTAGATAATAACACTTCAAAAGAGGCAGAGGTAGGTCCCTTTGAAAGGAACAATAAATCATAATCTTTCATGTATGGAATTGAATGTTAATATCACACATGATTAAGCTCTATGATGACTAAGAATCCTAGCTACCCCCACTTATTGTTGGAAAATGTTTGGTTTGGTTTGATTTTTGCTTATACTCATGTGGTCATCATCTGTATGAAAATTCCATCTTGATCTTATATTCTTATGCTAAGGAGGAGGGTTGTGCTAGGCTTCCGACAGCCAACGTAAAACTTTGTCAAACTTATTTACCATGGATTCTACAAATTATGATAGGGCTATGTGGAACAAAGAATTCATGTAGCCGACCCCATCTAGTATGTGAAAAGGCTTAGTTGTTGTTGTTGTTGATCTTATATTCTTATGCTCCTCTCTTTATTTGATGGATGCTCATCTCGGCCATTAATATGTATAACATGGTTGAGATTGAGGTTACAAATTGGTGTTACTTATAGCATATTTGTTTCATAATATGTTGATTTAAGTTTCAGAGAATATATGGAGTTAGTGATGGTTTAAGTTCCATGAATCTTGACATTGTTTCAGAGTTACATACAACCACTATTTTCTGTTCAATTGATTCATCATTTCTTGTTAAGAACTAAGCATCAACTGTTACATAATTATTTTGATGTTACTGTGTTGCTGGATGGCACATGATAGGGCTCTGTGGAAACAAAGAATCCATGTAGCCGACCCCATCTAGTATTGGAAAAGGCTTAGTTGTTGCTGTTGTTGTTACTGTATTGCTGGATCCAACTTAACTGGTGCTTAATTGATGATTAAGAGCTTTGGGGTTCTGCACTGAAGATGTCTAAACAATATCGACAATGTATTCTTTGCATCATCCTCTTATGCTATCTGATCCTTCCTCCAATAGTCTATGCCCCCTACTCATCAAATTAGTAACTTCTGAATTCTACAGGTGATGCTTTCCCTGTGCATATCATGCTTGCATTCACGTGCCTCGCTCATATTTGCCTCTTCCTTCTCTCTTGTCTCCCTCCCCTGAATCGTGTATCATTTATTGGCATGCAACTTAATGGCTTTAGGAAGGTCCGTCATATGCAAGGGTGAAATTGGCGAACCAAATTAGATTTAGTAGGAAAGACTACCGTAATTCATAAAAAGTTGCACAGCTTTAGCCTTTTTCTAGTTTGGATTTGTTTACCCCATTATGAAGCTACTTCACATGTTGAAGTTCTAAAAGAACTCAGTAAAGCAAATAATAGATTTTTCTTTTATCTCCAATGCCCTTGAATAAAAGAATGGAGTCAAAGTGTGTTCCTTGAACACAAATGCTTGAAAGAGACTCTTATCTCCAAATGAATATCAAATGCTTGGGTTTCTTCCTGTACAGTGTTGGAGGTGTGGAAGTTGGTACAGCGAGCTTTTATAGCTTGCAATAAATTGAATTAAGCATCATTTTACAATTGGTCGGGTTTGTATTGTATTATCAGATGCATACGATATAGAATCACATCATGGATTACGGTAACTATGATTAACTTAGACTTGAGTTGACGCTATGATGCTGTAGTGTATTTTTAACTCAACAGTTGTCACTTATCAGGGTTCAATTCATATAATATGAACCAATGCAGAATTGCAAGGAAAGTTTCTCTTAAAAAACAAACCATATAGTTGTCTTCCTCAAGTAACGATTCCTTCTTTCTCGGTCTTTTCTTTAAACGATGGCAATGATGCTTCCACCCTTTTCTGATCTTCACTGAAAACCAGCAATTTTCTACTTGCCTGTTATCAGTCATTTTTCCGTCCTCTATGCTCTCTGTCATACAACCAAAGAAAGGGGCCCTGAATTATGGTGTAAAGGTTATGTTAACTTGCTCCTATTGTATATTGACAATCTAAAATTGACATACTATATATGCTGAAAGGCATTGTTGTATTGTTGTCACACGAAACTTCTTTTTAAAGGAAGGCCTTTGAAGTGTTTTGTAAGTTATCAGGTAATCATTCTTAGTTGACTGTTTGTAGCACTTGCGTCCTAAATGCTTCTGTGTCAGTTCTTTATTTGATCGATCATCTATTCCTAAAGCTTCTTGCTCATTCTTCTTATCTTCTTTTAAAAGTTTCCTTCCCCTCATCTGCTGTGTGTATTCATTCTACATCACTACAACTGTGGTGAGGCTGTATTATTCTCTGTCATCTGCTGCCTGGCTGAGATCAACTATTTCATGTTAGCCTTTGATTCAGTATCCTCAAGTGAATGCGCTTACCTTTTCCACAGTGTCGTTTATAATCAAAACAGCTTGGTTGTGGTTTGATTTTACACATTTCCTTGTTCCTCAGATTTGAGTTTGTCAAGTCATATAATATGCTGCCTTGTTTTGGTTGATTTACGTTTCATTTTGGATGTGTAAATTCAGGTCCTTAAGCAATCTGCCGTGGAATTTATTAAAGGTTTTGATCCTTCAGCACATGTGAGTTATTATTTTCCTTTTTCCAGCTTCACATGGATATGTTTGACTGTAATTTTCTAAGCCTTCCAAACAATTTAGTGTCGCCTGTGGAATAGCCTCCCTGTTAAAAATGTTTTTTCTTTTCATTGGTATCAGATTGCTAATGCTAGTTTAGCAATGCCGTCTTTATAACCATTGGTCAGTATGTGGATTATACATTCGGTGTTGGTTAATATTCATATAATTGAACCAGTGATTGCTTAGACTTCTTTCTGATTGGTTAGGTCTACCTACCGCATGAACAATTACGAAAGCAACACTGTGATAATGCTGGCTCGGAACCCTACCGTTCTTTATTCAAGACTTCTGCTGTTAAAAATGTCATACCAGATCCTGATATCCCCCGCGGATATGATGCAGATTCACCAGAGTAATGGCCTTCTCTTTTAATAGAACTCATGTTTGTTCCTCTTGATTTCTGTATTTGTTAAATTGACAGCTATAGTGTCCAGCAGTATGTGGCTTCCATTCTGAAAAGATATTTTTACTTGCAGTTTTATGGTGAACATGGACACTCCAACCAAAACAAAGCATTTTCCTACACTAAGTGTGGTTGGCTAAATAGATTTTTAGTCACCATGAACATGGACACGATAATAATTAACTAAGTAGCATGTGAAATGTGTAAAAGATAGCATTCTCCTCTGATATGCAAGTCAACATGATTTAGTTTTTTTTATAGTTCTCCCTTTTGTTTCTAATAGGAACAACACTTAAATGTCCGTGAAGGTTGCTTAGTGTACTCCAGTGAAACCTAAAATCTTGCTCATTTTGGTCAGTGTATATGCTTCGTCGCTTATGTTCTGCTGTCTTCTTCATTTCAGGCTTGAGTTATCACATGCTGAAGCCAAACCAAAAATTGGTTTGGGGAACAGAGACGCAGCCATTGCCGGGTTGTTGCAGAATTCCTCTATAGAAGGCTTATGTTCTCCATGGATCAGGCCTTTTCCACCTAGGCTTCCTATACTTGATGGAGAGGCAAGTCTCTGTTTGCATGCACACATTTAAGCTGTCAATGAAAATATAAGATTATTTGTTACTTTTCTTTTTTGTTGTGATATCTGGCAGCTTGTGTGGTTAAACCCTGAAAACAACCATGAGCTACTTTGGGATAAAGGTATGTGTGCCGATACTAGTCAAGGAGCTGCAGTAAGGGATTTAATTGCGAAGGCCCTAAAGGGAGCACTTGCTCCGTCTCAGCAAGAAGTATGTGATGTTTCTGACACTATGCCTAGATTATCTTCTGTTAATTAGTGCATATAATTTTTTCACAGCTACCATGACCAGCTCCGTATCCCCTATCAAGCTTACAAATGTACTATTTAAGCTCTTAAGCACTCTTAACTGTATTATTAGAGACTTTGATGCTAGTCCATGTGAATTGAATGTGAAGACCCTTGGATCACTTCACATTTTCTTTTGCTCTAGAAGTTGTGCTGGTTTGGGAAGTAAAACAGCTGAAAAGATGGAGCTCTTTAGAACTACAAAAGCACTACAAACAATCCATTCTGTTGGTGAATTTTGGCTTTTTATATGCAAAAATTGTACCTGGATGAAGCCTGTCTCAGTGACTTCATTCTTGATTGAGGATTAATATAAAGTGAACCAGCCTAATCCCTTTGCATGGAGTGACCTGTTCAGCACCTGTGGAGGAGTGCCTTCACCATCCCCATTTGGATCATAGGCTACCCTTTCAAAGACTGGTGGTAATAATGGTTGAACGAGTTACCTCATAGGCTACTGACTCATGAAGGATGCACCTTAAGTTTGCTTATTTACCTCAGTGAGCCATACATTAACCAATATGATATGTAAATCAAATTTAAATTTTCTGTGATTGAACTTGTTGAATTTAAGTTAATGAAAGGAGATGTGGTAGTTAACGTACAGATATCTGTGATTATGTGCAAAAGTTACCATGGTGAACAATACCAGCCTAGTTCTGATCATGGTTTTCTCTTAATATTTCAACTGGAAGTAGTTCTTACTTTTTATTTTAACGAATCTAACCCCCAGATGTTGCATTACAGCAAGTGCTACTGGAGCTTGCCAATGATCCAAAGCTTGTTTATCACTGTGGTCTAACTCCTCGAAGATTACCTGTATGTGATCATCCATACTATTTTTTCTGTTCTATTCAACTTATGCTTGCTCTTGAATCCGTTCGTGTTCTATCAGGAACTGGTGGAGAATAATCCAGTTATTGCAGTTGAGGTTCTTAGGAAAATGATGAATTCTCCCGAGATTTCAGAGTGAGATCGTTTTCATTCTGTGCAGTGTGAACATGATGACAGCGACACTAGTTCATTTCATGGTCTGTTAATAACTCAAGTGCTTTCAGGTATTTTCGTGTTCTTGTCACGATGGACATGAGCTTGCACTCGATGGAGGTTGTGAACAGACTTACAACAACAGTTGATCTTCCAACAGATTTTGTACAGGCGTACATCTCAAACTGTATACAATCATGCGAAAATATTAAGGTTCATTTCTATTACACTAGAGGACGCTTTATTGTGTGCATCTGGCATTTTACTTTTCTTAGGTTGTTCCCCATTTTAATATTAAGGTTCATTTCTATTACACTAGAAGACACTTCATTGTGTGCATCTGGCATTTAACTTTTCTTAGGTTGTTCCCCATTTTCTTCACATGCAATGTTGTTTGATTTGATAAAACTTCCAGTTCGACATGTGTACATTGTTTTCTGTCTTTTGCCTGAAACAGTACATGTAAAATGCGTGTCATCTATTGTGAATGCGTGTCTTTTTGACATTATGGGTTTAATGCGTGTCATCTATTGTGAATGTGTCCTTGAAAAAGCAGACGATTGATCACTGGTTTTGCATTTCATGTTCCTTTTGACCGTGTTAAACAAGTCAACATTATTTTAAAGCGACAGCTTTTACCTATGGTTTAAGTATTTAAAATCCCTCCATTTGGTCTTGGTTAGATTTTCAAGTATTAACCTGCGTCTCTTCCTTGCCCTACATATTTTGCTTATTGTTGTAACTCCTGGGTTAGTGAGCGTTTCTTTTGTTTCTCTCTTTTCAGGATAAATATATGCAGAACAGATTAGTCAGGCTAGTCTGTGTCTTTCTACAGAGTCTCATCCGGAACAAAATAATCAATGGTATGTATTCCTTGTTTTATCTCTTATAACCCTCCATAAAAAAAAGTGTGGTAGCTCTGCAATAGAACTTGATATTTCTTGTGCTTTTGTTGCAGTGAATGATCTCCTCATTGAAGTTCAGGCATTCTGCATCGAATTCTCTCGGATTAGGGAGGCAGCAGGTCTTTTCAGATTACTCAAATCCTTGGAATGATCTTGTTTTCTTTTAATTGCCGTTGTAATTACCATGTTCTTTTTTTCACCGTCTTCTTTTTCCTATGACCCTTTTAAATATGAATGACTTTTGAAAAGTAATTTTTGTTCGTCTTATTACCTCAACTTCCCTCCTTGCATTTATCATTTGAAATGTTTGCTATTTAGACCAAAGAAATGACTAGTAACTGTAGAAGTAGGATCGCCTATCCCTTAAGCCTGTCGCATGAGTTTGTGCACTCATGCAGCTTTACATTTTGAGTTATATATGGGACGGATAATCAATTGATTTGTCTAATTCAGAAATCTGTCGACATTAGTGGAAGTTTAGATGCCTTCTTGGAATGTATTTTGAATAATAAGACAGGAACTTGTGCAAAGGGAAAGTCAAAACGAGCATGCGAACTGGCGATTGCCTATTATATATCCCATTTTACGTTCGTGTAAGGTAGATCAGGTCCAAGAAGAGTTGGATACGGATTTGATTTTGGGAGTTCGTCTACCGTTATGAACGTAATCAAATGGCCAAGGGTTCAAATTTTATGATAAAAGGTGCAACGTTATTTAATTTATGATTTAAGCACACGAGGGGGAAAAAGAAAGTTTCAGCATTAACGAGCAATCTTTTATTACGTTCTTGTAAGTTTCTGGATCGCCTTGTCCCCCACTTTGTTGTTGCTCGTTTTATCCTTCAAGCAAGCAGAGGCAACAAGCATATTTGCCAGCCGATTGCATTAAGAGGAATTTATCTAAAATACTGAAGAAATAAAGATGCTTGCTCCCAAACTTGCCGAACTCACCAAGCGAGGAATAAGAAGGAATGAAAGATTGTACACCAAGCAAAGGTAGATGCACATCAATCATGCATGTATATGAGTATATCTATTTTACTATGTTTCGCTTGCAGCACCTTTGTATACGATTTGTTTTCCTGAAAGGCATGTGTGTCAGGGAGACCCAGTTAAAGTTATATTACTATAAAAAAGTCTATATATACATACACAGTTTGTACAAACAAGGTTATATATATATATATATATATATATATATATATATATATATATATATATATATATATGAGAGAGAGATGATGGGGGTTTGCCAACCCAAATGTGTGGTTGCTCTTTAAATATAATTAGTCGTACGGTAGAAAATGTTCCTGCGGTTATCAGAACAAAATCGCGCATTTGTTGGGGGAAAAACTTATTTTCAACCTCAGGTCCAAGATGATGGCAGTTGCCCCATTGTCAACTCCGGCCTTAATAACAGAACCGAGCGGGCAGTCATATTTTGCTTTCAAAATCATGCATGCAGATGGTGCACTGGATTTGGGCCGGAGGTCTGCCAAAGTCCAGTTCATTTGTAACGCCGAATGTATGAGATTCTAATTTGTGATGCATTACTAAATCTGGATCTCAATTGCTAAACACGAAGAATATATGCAAAATCGGTGTCAGCTACGTCAATTCGGGCCTCATAACTTTAAACTCCTTGGACTAAAGTGATAGCTCGTAAAAATGTAGAAACCAAAGAACCAAAATAGATTTTCGGCAAACTAAGGGTGTTTATGTGAAGTTTCTCCTATTTTTTTGTTATCGGATTTGACATATATGCATGGATTTCTATGCCTTTAAGAGTGAGCAGGAGCCATGGTGCCTCGTTTTGGCTGCTAATGTATTCCCCCTTAATAAACCATTTAACTAGATCAGAAACAAGATGCTTGAATGGACAATTAGGTTTAGAGGCTCCAATATGAACCAGCATGGGGCTGGTCATAAGGACTTTAGTTGAAATCTCAAGGAGTTTTTTTATTACGAGACCAGGACTACTGAATTGGAACTACGGTTCCAGGGAGTGGACCCTTGTTCCACCTCATAATCGGGTGTAACGCCACCTTTTACAAAGGGCTGCGTTTGATTACAAGGGAATTATAGTTTTGGTCCCGTAGTCCTAGGCCTCGTAATCAAACATCCACCAATGGATCTTGGCTCTTAGCCTTTCAAACTTTGATATGGAAAAGAGAAATGACAAAATGTTGAAGGAAGCAAACCTGTTAAATGAGCAAATATCCAAACAACGTCTATATGCAGTTAAACAAGATGTGTTTCATATCCTCCCCCAATTAAAATCCCATTACTACACATTGAAGGAACTTTATTAGTGGATCCCATCTAAACAACAGCGTTTAAAAATCAATGAGGTAAGTTACAGCACGAGGTAACATATCCATTTATACTACCCAAGATTGTCACGGCAACTATCTCTTTCATACGATGTTTCTCTAAGAAGAAGCATCAAGAACCATGAATGGAGAAGCTGGCACTTTATTTCACCTATAAGAGCAGCTCTTCAAGGAGCCATGGACAAGAAATTTCAGAGGATGTGAGATCCTTCATGAATTCATTCGAATTTACTTAAATCTCCAGTGCCAAGTACTAAACCTATTTGGCAGTGATCTATTTAATTAAACTAGATAAATTGGAAATGGGAAAGCTCAAAGGGTGCAACAAACCATTGAACACGATTCAGTATGAACTATGTTATACATGCATACATATATATATATACATATATATATATACATATATATATATATACATATACATATCTATATACATATACATATATATATATGTATATACATATACATATATATATATACATATACATATATATATACATATACATATATATATATATATATATATATATATATATATATATATATATATATATACATATACATATACATAGACACATATATAGATAGATAGATGAAGAGAGAGATTAGATCTTGCCCACACATGCTTACCCATTGTTTATGGGTGATATGAATGTAATAACAATGCTGTTTTATACTTTTACAAAACCCTTTGAAAACTAGAAATTACAATTACATGTCACCCAAAAGCAATGGGTGGACATGCCAAAGGTAGGTATGATATGGTTTTCACATATGCATGTATATATATATATATATATATATATATATATGAATATGAAACTGGGTAGAACATGTTTAATTCGTGTGCAAAATGAGCCATTGAGTACAATTGAATATTGAGTATTGAACTACATCTCTCTCCCCCCCTCTCTCTCTCTCTATATGTATATTATGTGCATGTGTATTTAATTAATCTGTAACGTATATATCTAGTTTCAAGTTCCATAAAAAAATATATGCATGTAATGTGCTTTCGTTAATATGTTTTATATAAAACAGAATTACATTGTATGTAATGCATATGCACATTTGTAATTGTTTTGAATGTATACTCGTAAAATGTGGGAGCCAGCGAGCCACTAAGACGGCAAAAGCTTGGGGCAGTTGCCTGTGCGCAAGTTCTGCAAAAGGATAAACATCCATCTTGTTTAAAAAACTGGGAAGCTAACAAGCTAGCAAAAACGATCCAAACGGACTAAGCTTGGTGCATTTGCCTTCTTAAACCGAAAAACTAGCAAAGAAAACTGAACTTGTCTTGTGGCTTGGATCGTTCTACTCATCAGCAAAACGAGATGGCCATGGAGTTTGCTTGTGGTTTCATGGGACGTAACAGCCCAAACTCGTTCAGCTCATTTTACAATGCCTAGCATCACAAAATCAAGAGTGCTCCGTCCCTTTCTTGGTTTTAAGTATGTGCATCACATTTGAAACTTGAATTTCTTCCTTTTTTGGTGAGGAGGCCGAAACCAGACATAGGCCTCCGATATGAAACTCATGACCTTCAACTTATATGAGTGGACCCTCTAGCCATGTGCTCGCACTCAAATGTCACGAAGAAATGAAAGAGTATTCATAGTCGACAACCAACACAAAACTTTATCCATGAACATATCAACATTAAGTTAAGGTGGGGCGCTAATCTCACTCAATCTTCTTCAAAAACTGAATATTATATAATACATACGTACATACACACCATGCATGCACGCACACACACACACACACTTATATATATAATAATTCGTACTCAATCAATCATTTCGCATGATTTCATCCATTTAGTTACCGGACACCACTCTCCATTTATACTACTTCTACACTCAAAACTGATTTCCTACCAGTAAAAATGACACCACCATGAGCAAAACTACTTAAAAACCTATAATATATATATATATATATATAAATAATTTTGATCCATAAAAAATAATTTTGAGTAGTGAAAGAATAGTAAAAAATGATACACGACCTTAACATCTGGTTGAACCAAGGAAGCTCAAAATTTAGCACGCGCTCAATTGAGCATAGACCATTACCCCTCTTCTCCTCTTCCTCATATAGGTATCTATATATATATATATAAAATAAATAGATAGTGATATATATTTAAACCATTCAAAACATTTTCTCCATCCAATCAATGAAACAAAGATTGAGAATTGAAGTTAGAAGCAAAATATATCGTTATGTGATATTTCACTTTTAAAAGTTAAATATAAAATATATCATTTTATGATATTTTATTTTTAAAATTTAAATAATATGGTATCGATTGAACTGTGAACAAAAAAAAAATGTTTGAATAAATTTAAGGATGAATGAACCATCGAGATTTTTGTCCATAGTTAACCCCACATAAAACCCTTCTGTGAGCTATTCACTCTACCTAAGGATTTTTTGACAACTTTAATGTACTGTCGCCTATGAAATGGGCCGTGCGAGGATTTTTTTGACAACTTTAATGTACTGTCGCCTATGAAATGGGCCGTGCGCTTACTTTTTAAGTTCATTTCTTAAAAGGTGACGCACTAGATTTAACAAAATATCAGACGTCCAAAGCGAGGTACGATTGAACTTGAATGCTGATAGGACCCATCATATTGGAATCCTTGGGGAAGTGGAAAACCGACGATTACAGCGGATCATATTCGGGGGCGGTAAAAGTAATAAAAGGGTAAACAGCGGAGGATTCTCTCTCTCTCTCTCTCTGCCGGTTGATGAGCTGTGACGCCAACGAGAAGCCAGGGAAACTCTGTGAAGAAGACGAACCAGGCGAAAGACAGCGACAGAAACGAGTTTGGAGTTCTCTTTGTTCTCGAATTACGAGTCGGAAACGGAATTGGAGTCGGAATCGAGATCTATGCTTTTTTTCTCCGCCAGGATTGCGAGAGAACTCGGAATTTGCCGTCTTAATGGGCTCCTGTCATGCCTAACCTCGTCTACGGTGTCCAACGGGAGATTCTCGGGCGGCCGATTGGTCCGGGTTTTCCTCCCGGAGTGATTCTCGAAATATGTGGTTCTCTTCTTTGTGGAGGATTCGAAGCCGATTATCGATAGACGAATTTAGGTGAGTTACGTTTTTTTACGAAATTAGGTTAGTTTCTGGTGCTTTCCATTGTTTTGTTGGGCCTCTGGGCTAGGACAGAAGTCGAGTTGATTTGGAATCGCTGGGTCATCGGCTTCAGATTTTTCGGTTGAAAGGTGAATTTAGGGCTACATGGAAAATTAGTTGAGAATGTGTTTGGGACAAGAATTTGGTTCCCTTTTATTCTAAATGGTTGTTCTCCGCTCACTTTTATGTGATTATAATTTATAATGCGTGACGTCTGCTTGAACTAACCAAACGATCTCTGTTCCTGTCCTCACTTCTGTTATTTTGCACTTTGTCATCCTTATGATTGGATTTTTCTGCGCATTTACATCGTGGTGGATGCCAGAACTTAGAAGAAAAGCTTGGATAGATGATTTTGGCCATTCAAATGTGGGATTTCTGATGAGAGTCTGGAACTTTTGTACAAACTTTCTCAGCATAGATGCTAATGTGGTCCGGAAAAACAAGATGAATATTTGTCATCGTTGAAATAGGCCCACGATTAAGAGATATAGTAAGTTGTACCATCTTGCAGTTAAATATTTAAAGAGGGGCTTCGTAAAGGAAATTGATGGCCCTGGCTTTACAAAAAGTACAGTAGATTACATTAGTGGTCGAGCATTGGGTGATGTGGGCTTGTATATGAACTAAGGGCACGTTTGAGCTGATTGACTAGAAGAATATAAATCGTATAATGAAGTCCAGTAGGTAAAGAAGGAGCTTACATTAGTGGCATACATCAGTGATATCTGCAAACAATGTACATTGTATCTTGTACATCAGTGTATAGGTTGTTGAAGTGTGTATGTTGAGAGTAGTTTAAGACACATATCATGGAAAACCTGATGATCAGAGTCGGGATGGTGCTATTAAACTGAGTTGCCCATCAACTTGCTGGTCACTCATCCCTGCCCGGTTCAAGCAGCAAAAACTGGTTATATGCTCAATTAACTAAGGTATCTCAGGTTTCACTGAGCAGACATTGGTGAATATCTGACTTTAAAATTTAAATTATCCTTCTCATCATGCATTTATTTTGTTATTGTTCTTTATGTATCTTAGTGTTTAATGCTTCTCATTGCTTTATGTTTGGACATATACATGCGTGTTGTACAAAATTTTCCTACTAGATTCACCTATTTGACATGTTACTTGAAAAGAATACCTAAAAGAGGTTGTACCTGTTCTGGCTAGTCGCTGAGTCAACCTAGTGACATCTGATCTGGTGGCTGACAAGTCCAATTCCACTGTGTTAAATGTTTTTGTCAACTATAGTTTCGGATTAAAGGCCTGGTAAAGCAGAGGCCACACAGAAATGGAATGAGGCCCTGTAAGAAACCTTGTGCTCGGGCAGGTTCCACATTGTTGAAAAGCTAAAGAAAAAAGAGAAGGAAAAGGAAAAGTGAGGACTGTAAGGTGGTAGCACCTCCAGCACCTCTTGCATAAGAAATTAGGAAGTTCCTCTCAACAAAAAGGCATATGAAAGAGATTTTTTCACAAGGTTCCAAGCAGTAGCACTTATTTTGTGTACATGCATGAAGACCACATGGTAGTTACAGAGTGGATCTTATGCTACATAAAGGTACAAACAGTGGTGGATGGAACTAGTTGTAGCTGTAGGCATAATGTGCGTGAGAAAGAGATAAGTAAAAAAGTGTTGCTACATTGCACATTTATTGGTGATAAATTTAATATGATGGATTAGGCTTTTAACAAGAAGAAAATGTAGCTTGGTCACATATGAAGATGGAAAACTTATGTAGCATTAATTTAGATGAAGTTCACAATACATTCTAACAGATCAACATTTTATTAGGCAGAGAGTAAGAGGTAGATATAGCTGATTTCATGGTCAAAAAGTCTACTTGCTTAAATCCTTACCAAAAGGGGGCTCTCTAAGGAAAGATTCTGGTCTCGAGAGAATTAGTTGTTTAGAATGAGGGCATGCATAGCTTGAGAGAAATTACTGAGGAACTTTCAGAAATGTATTTATGTATGTGTCTCAGGCATGGGATACAGTCGTTTTCAGTCAATCCAATAGGGCTAATTCTTGAGTAAACAATGGGGTAGAGTTCTGATTCCTGGTTTGAGAATCTCTCTCTCATGAACTCATCTTGGATATCAAGTTTCATTAAGTTGACTTGGTTGAATCCTTAGATGAGTTAACAGAACATCATGAGCATATGCAGATCATGTAATTCATTTTGAAAAGTGCATGATCCATAATAATATATTATCAGACATGCACAAAGTAAGCATATCACATCTATATCAAAAAACAATTCTGATGAAATTAAAGAGGAAATTTGTTTTTTTTTGTAAATTCTCTGCTTTATTCATTAGTAGTAATACTTTTGGATGGGAATTTTCTATTCTTAACATATCAGTTACTAAGCATTGTTATATGAATAAAATGATGAAATCTTGGAAAGAACAATGTGTCTTCTCATTACATTAGTGAAAGATTGTTTATTCTGGTTCTCTTGTCTCTATAAGTGGTGCATTTAGAATGAAAATTGACCTAATAGGGGAAAGGAGTTTGCGGAGATTTATGGTCGTTCACCACATCCCAGTACTTGTGCCACATGAGAAGGTAAAGCGAAAGGCACTGACACAGAAGAGACAAATACAAACCATCAAACTTAATCTCCAATGCAGATCTTTCTTATCTTTATGCCAGCATCCTCTTCTTTATTCTACAGTCTACTTAAGGAAAAAACAGTCTACCTTATCTTTACTCGATTGCATTATTTTTGAGTAATCTATTTTTTTTGCACTTGTGGATTGGTCTTGAGAAGTTGCTTTCTCTTCACTGGGGTATTTCAAATTGTCTGAGAAGATGAGGGGCCATTTTCCTTGAGAGCGAGATCTATGATGCCATTTCTACATCAAGCTCTTTATCCAAGTCAGCGAGGGTTTCCACTCTAGTATAAAAAAAATAAAACATAAGTCACATATTTTTTCATCACCAACTTCGAGGCACTTATCTGTATAACGATCATGATAACTTGTGAAGCTGCCAAATAGAAAGGATTTTGAGGTTGTAAATAGGTCTTCAAGAAAACAGTAAGGCAGTAAGGGTTATATGTGTCTTAAGGAGAGTTCTTGGAGATTCTTACTTTTTCTTCACTTTTGATCACTGTGATAAGCATCCAATGTTGTGGTGAACCATGTTAAAGTTCTAGTGCAGTCTCACATCTTCATTTCTTTAGTTTAGTTTTTATTATTAGTTTTGCTTCTTGAGATCTCTGTGTTTTGCTTTCTTTCTTGCATTTTGTATGGCATAGGACATGCCTGAGTCAATCTTGAAAGAATGCTTTGTCATATATGGGTTACACGTCTGGAAAATCAAAGGAAAGATGAAAACTTGACATCGTGCTCCACCTCTACAATCTTTAAAGTCTCAAACCAAGCAGGTGTTACATGCTACTAATCAATAAGTAGATATCTCCTTAATGCTTTAAGTCATTTTATCTTGATATGATAAGGCTGTTTATCCTTGTAGATGGTGAAACAACTTATCAGATCTTGTGTGCCAGTTGACTCAATTACGAATAAACATAAGGTTTTGTGCATTCTTTTTGTGAATGGTGTTCTTGAACTAACTCTGAGGTTATTATTGTTGGAGATAAATAAGGTGATTAACTAGGAGTGCTCAGGTTAAGTTTTGTTATCATTTGCAGTAGGAGATGTCCTTGCTCTGCATCTGATGATGTATGGGTGACTTGAAACTTTTGCTGCTTGGTTTTGAAAATGTAAATGTTGATGGTTCCCCATTATTGATTGTACAAAAGCATGCTGTTGGTAAAGAGTGAATCTTGGCGGTAAAACCAAGATGGTTTTTGCTTTGATCTTTTAATGTACCCTATGCCAGCTTTCCCCGTGAAGAATTACTCTATTGATTCAGTTTTCGATGCCTGAGTTTCAGTGATTAAGCCAAAAATGTTATCTTGTTTTATGGTATATGTCAGGGCGTCAGCCTTTTGTTTCGTTTGTGATGTCTTGTTACATGCAGATATCTTGTTGAGCAGTTACAAAAGATTCAAATAGTTAACGAGGTTAACAAGGTAATATTTTGTGGAGCTGTATTCCATAACTTATCATTATAAGAAACAGTTATTTATTTTCGTGAATTTCTGTGTCAAGGATTTTGTGATCGAGGCTCTTAGGTCAATTTCTGAGCTAGTGACATATGGTGATCAGCATGATCCAACCTTTTTCGAGTGAGATTTTTTCCCACCGTGTTCCCATTTGGAACTTTGTTTCCCCTGCAGTTCATATGCAACTATTTACTCTTTGTTTTGGCCTACAACAAATGTTCCAGATTTTTCATGGAGAAGCAGGTCATGGGTGAATTTGTTCGTGTACTTAAAGTCAGTAGAATCATAAGTGTTGCACTTCAATTGCTTCAGACGCTCAGTATTATGATTCAAAATTTGAAAAGTGAACATGCTATTTGTAAGATGATAAACCCTGAAACTAGTTATAGAATCTTTTTTCCTCAATTCATTCATGCTATAATTGCTGAAGTCCTTCCTTGTGAAATGCAGATTACCTTTTCAGTAATGAGCACATAAATTCTCTCATTACATATCCTTTTGACTTCCGGAATGAAGAGCTCCTGTCATATTACATTTCCTTTTTGAGGTTTGTGAAGCAAGTGGTTGCTTCTAAATTTGATCTTGTTTCCCTGGGATTATACCCATCTTTTGTTGTTTATTGTAAGATTTGCTTTTCAATTTGATTATTTGGTTAGTAATCTCCTTAATGACTTTTTGTAGGGCCATAAGTGGAAAGCTGGACAAGAACACTATCTCATTGCTTGTGAAGACAGACAATGTAAGACTGTAAGTTCAAGATGTACAAGATATCCTGGAATCTTGCGTGAAATACATGATTATGTCAAGTGTTAGAGGGCAAGATATGTGGCTATCCTCGTGCAAGTCAAAACATTTGTTTGCAGAATCTCTTTTATTACTGAAAAATACATGCCTTATATATGTTTTCGACTAATTGATGATTTCTTCCAGAAATTTCCGTATTATAATTTAACTTCCGGAAATTAGGTTGTCAAGTTTTTCCAAAATTTCAATTACACATTTCTATGTGATGCTGTCAAATGATTTTATGGTATGGTCCTCATTTCTCAACAATGTCGTCATTCAAATGTCAGATTGACCATAATACATATTCAATAAGGGATCTTACCATGGTTATGTTTTCTGTACTTATGTTTTTGAAATATCACATTGTTTGGTATGGTGATTTTATTCTTTTTGGTTACACTGTTTGTTCATATGTGCTGTCATCAGGATTTGCTTTAATTTGATGACTAATTTTCTAGAGATGCAGACAATTTGGATGTACCAGTTCGAATATATCTAACATATTGAACAAAAATTAACTTTTTTCCACGTGAGAAGCTAGCACTAGCTTTGCAATTTTGACATTTTGAAGGATTTCCTCTTGATTTGATCAGGACGAAGTCGTTTCTTTTCCACTGTACACAGAGGCAATAAAATTTGCTTTTCATGAGGAGAACATGGTCTGCATTGCTGTTTGTGCTTTGACACTAAATGTATATCATGGTGAGTATATATTCTTGTACGCAATAATTCTGAGTGGAACATCTTCTCCTTGCACTCTGTTACAGTGGCATGTTTTGCGGCTTTTAGCTCATGCCAAGTATTTCTGGATGTTTTGTACAGTGATTGTTGGGATATCATGGCAATCTTCTTTTAGTGCTGAGTGTTTCTTTAGTATTCGGACATACCTCAGTTGGTTGTCTTTGTTGGATTCTTTTTTGATGCCTTCATCTTTTACAAACTCCGTTGGCCACTATTCTTCTTGTGCTTCTAGGCGTTAAAGATGTTTTTATTGTTACATTGAAATGTACAAAACTCAATGCTGGTCCAAATTCCAGTCACTCTGAAGCTTTGGAGCTCAATAGTAACTTGCCAACGAAATGGCTAATGATTCTTTGTTGGAATATTTTAATGTGATACAACTTCTAGGTTCTACAAAATTGGTGCAAGTTGAATGGTCATTTTCTATCCTTGGCATGATATTATAGGTCAACCTTAACCCTAACCTTTAACTAAGTTTTTTCCACCCTAGGTGGGTCGGTTAGCGGATACACGAGGACTTCCTATTAGGTCATCCATCCTAGTACTATTCTTGCCCATACATGCTTAAGAGACATTCTGTTGTCTAATGTGACATGGCTGAAATGTTGCTAAGGAAGGTTTTCTAAAGTATATGCCTTCAAAGTTCTGATATGATCTAGTGCATTAGTGTACGAAAGATTGCAATCCTTGCTATAGGATCGGAAAATTTAAACTTCTCATGTACCTAGCACAACCCTCCTTTGTTCGGGCTTCAAATTGACTATGTGAGGGTGAGCTCTCACCGTAGGTGGAGTTAGGCATGGCATTGCAGTTATTTGGTAAGTAAATTCATCTTTCCTTGGTAAGTCGGTTATATGGTCATTATATGCTTTCAGCCTGCAAATATGCGGATGACTTACTTTCTAATTTTTTCTTCTCTTTGAAAATGATCCTACATTTGGCGCATGTACAGTTACACCTTTTTGTGTTTTCTTCAGTTGGAGATGAACAAGTGAACAGATACATCACAGGTCCAGTTCTGGGGAATTATTTTTCTGATTTTATCAATTATTTCAAAAAGCAGTGCATAAAGTTAGACGCATGGGTCTCTGAAGCTTCCAAGTAAGAAAAATGTTACTGGTCTTACTGAGTTATGTTTACTTTGGCTTTCTATGTTCAACTTCCATGAGATTTATATGGAGGTTTTTTCTTATGCTTTTTTTGATTCAACATGCCAAACATAAGCATTAGGTTTGGGTTTGATTGCTCTCCTCAACGTGATATTTGGAGTAACCATTATTACGTTTATGCATGCTCTCATGTGTTTGTAATTAATGGAAGCATATAAGCTGTTAGACCTTACCATTCACTATGATGATGAATGCCATCTAGTTAGCTCTTTGAGTTTCCGTGATGCTTAATCGTTATTCTTCTTTTGTCTTTCCAAGTCTGCATTTTTAAGTTGACGTTGAAAGCCACTTTATGTTGCATGGATACGGGTACTGTACCGGTACCCGGTATGGGTACGGGTACAAGGTACGCAATTTTTTAAAAAACTAAGGTACAGGTATGCCACTATTAAAAAACATAATAAAAATAATAATTTACATATATATATATATAATTATATATAAATCATTCTATATTTTAAAGAGCACGTGCTTGGCAAATAAATATCAAAGTCATGGAGGTAACCAAAGAATAATAGCTACTAAAATGCATAAAGAACTCATCATGATTCAAAAATATACAAAAAGAACCTTTGATTAAGCTTGCTTTTGATGTCATATTGGTTTTAAGTGTTGATACATCTTAATCGCATATCATATTGATACAGAGGTATCCAAGACTGAGAACCCAACTGCTTCCATAAAGACCAGTGGCTTATATATGTATATATATATATATATAGAGAGAGAGAGAGAGAGAGAGAAAGAGAGAGAGATCATGAAAAAGTCATGCTTGTGGCTTTGTTGCAGTTCATCATCTGCCACTGCGGCTGCATACCGCATATGTATTACGCGGCACATACTCAGTTTCAGACAGTGTTGTCTGACGCGTATCGTATCGTGTATCGTTGGGCTCCACGATACGGGCGTATCGTATCGTATCGTACTTTAATATTAAAATAATACAAAAATTAATTATTTAATCAATAACAATTAGTAAAAATATGAAAAAAAATAAAAAAAATTCAGGAAAAATTTGGTAATTGCTTTAAATTCATATACTGTAAGTTTAGTACAGATTGAGCATTCAACATTGAACAATTGCATCTCAATTTACATATTTTGAATTCAAAAAATGAAATACACATTACAGACACAGTTACATTTTACAACTTGTAATCAAGATCATCAACTAAATAATCTTCATCTTCTCCTTGTTGCAGATCCTCCTCATCATCATCAGCGACACCTTCTTCTTGAAAATCAAATTCTTCATCTCCTTGATATTGTTGTTGCGCTCTTTCCAAATTAATCCAAGCAACGTCTTCTTCAGTTAGGAGGGCATTTTCTTCAGTGTCTTCCATAACCCAATCTTCTAATATATCAAAATTATCCAAACTTATTGGATCGAAGTGACTTTCTTCTCTATTTACCTTTTTTAATTGCCTACGACAAACAAAGATAAACAATTAGTAAATAATATTAACAATTGAAGACTGAAGTTAAACTATATTGAATTAAAAATTTGAAAGTAATACAACATTACCTTTCACAAAGGCGCATGTTACAATGAATATAAACTAAATCATTTAGTCTTTTGTGTTCCAACCTGTTGCGCTTCTTTGTATGGATGTGTTAAAAAACACTCCAATTTCTTTCACAACTTGTTGCACTAAAAGTTTGGCTTAAGACTCACTGTAAAATCTTTAAGGTTTGGACAATCAGTTCCAAACCTGTTCCACCAAACATCTGTAGAAAAAGACAAACATTATAGACATAATCCACAGTAATGTAAGATGAAACTTAAATATGAAAATAAACAATTTACCTGGACACATCGTACTGCGGTTGCAATTCAACAGGCAAACCCAATCAAGTGAAGAGCATTATCATATATCTCTATCTCTCGATGTATCGCATCTGCTATGCTCTCATCAGGGACTAATCTGTCGATGCATTCAATGATTTCTCGATTAACCTCACCATCCCTTTTGAAGGTTGCTGAGTACCTCAATGATGGGTTTAGATAGTAGGCTGCTGCATGAATAGGCTGATGCAATTGTTTATTTCATCTACTATCAATTATTTTCCACACGGGCACATAATCTCTTTTTTTTCCATTAAAGTTATTTCTGATTGCTTCTTTTGCCCTGTCCATGGCTTCATAAAGGTAGCCCATAGATAGTTTCTCCTCGCTGTCAGCCAATCTCAAAACTTTCACTAAAGGACAAGTAATTTTCAATAATCTGATACATGCATTCCAAAATGAACTTCTAAAAACCGTTTTTGCAATCTTATTAAACTTTCTGTTCCTTCTGTTTTGAGGCAACTCTGCAAATTGTTGCCACTCATCTGAGGAGAACATTCTCTTTAAAGCTTGCTTCTGTCTCACAATACTCTGTACAAATAAGAAGTTTATTGCGAACCGAGTTGCAGCTGTGCGAAGAAGCTCTGCACCTTCTGTGTATCTCCTCATCATACACAAAACAAATGCATGGTTGTAAATGAATTTTGTAATATCTTGGCAACACTCAGTTGCTGCCTTTGTTTCATCCATCTCACCAATGTCCTCGAGGATGAGATCTAAACAATGGGCTGCACATGGTGTCTAGTAGAAAGTCCCATAAATATCAGCTAACTCCTTCTCGACTGCTTTGTAGTTAGCTGCATTATCTGTAATCAATTGGACTACATTTTCTAGCCCAACCTCCTGTATAACCTTATCAAATTCCTCTCGTAGGATCTCTGCAGTGTGCCTCTCCTCTGACATATCTAGAGATCTCAAAAACATGAGTCCTTTAGGACAATATATAAGAAAGTTTAGCAATGTCCTTCCTCGCCTATCGGTCCATCCATCTGCCATGATAGTGCATCCTGTTTCCTTTCACGATTGTCTCAAAGTCGAACAATATTGTTGCACTTCAATGATGGTCTGATCTAATATCTTCCCTCTCAACTTTTGATAAGATGACATCCTGTATCCTGGACCAATGTTAGCAATTGCATCTGCCATTGCTTGAAAATGAAAACTTTTTGCTGCATTAAATGGAATGAATGCATCATAAAACCATCTGCCCACTACAAGGTCTGATTGATCATGCAGTTGTTCTGAAGCCATAGCAGTACGAATTCCTGGCTAAGTACCAGGTGTAGTGGAAGGAGGAAAGAACGAATGTATGCTAGAAGAAGAAGCTCTTCCTCTACTCCTTCTTGAACTTCCTCTTCTGCCACCTCCAAAGTCTTCAGCTGCAACCCTCTTTCCCCTGCTAGGTGCTCGCGAACTGCTACTACCAATATCTGTTATAGCATCTGAAGGCAAATTATCAGTGAATCCAACTCTAGTGGCAGTAGCATCATCAGCTTCTTCACACATCTGGAAATCATCCTTTTGTTGTCTCCTTTCCTTTATGCTCTCAATCATCTGCAAGCATTGCTATTTAATACCTTCTGGCACACTTCTAACTCTGCCTGTGCATGGTGCAACTTCTTTCTTGGTTCCTGCTAGGTGGTGTTTCAACCTTGAAATTCCACCACTAATCACCTTTTCATAAAATAAACATCTGATTTTTAACCTGAAACCCTCAACTGGTATACCCCACTATCATGCCGGATCATCAGACCGATAATGGGAGTCTCTACCACCCCTTCCAGCCATCTCAATGGAGTACATTAATTCAAACAAAAACCTGAAAATAAAAGCAGTTTGTAAATCCCCAATCTTCAAATAACACTCAAATGGAGTGTCTCCCACTTCATGAATGCAATAAAAATCGTATACAAACACTTAATAACTTCATATTTTATCATTAAAAAAAAAAAATGAAATAACAAAAAAAACAACAAATATAAAAGGAAAAGATAGAAAAAACATTCAAAATATACCTAAATCCGAGTTTGAAGGCTTGGACGGACACCGTAGGGCACGATTTTAGAGCTTTGAACACTAAGGAGGCGAAAACCGACTCTTTGGGAGCTTGAGGAATCCAAAAGGAGAGAGGAAACCCTCAAAAAATCGCGGGTTTCTCTCGGGCAGGGACCCTTTATAAGGGTCCCAGGGCGTATCGTGCGATACAGCCCATATCGCACGATACGGTGCGATACGCCCGTACCTGCGATACGGACCCCCATATCGTATCGTGGTGGCCCACGATACGATACCTATCACACCGTATCATACGATACAAACAACATTGGTTTCAAACCTCTTATACTGTTGGAGATTGTAGCGCTGATGGACGCACTCTGTCAATCACTCCATTGTCATTCTTAGAAATTCATGTATACATGCTTTTCAAGCATGAAGTGGCTGGAACAACTCAAACAAGAACCACAACTTAACTTTGTGAAGCACACGTATCGGTACGTACCACACGTACCGATACATGTACCCGTATTGGGTACGTACCGGATATGGGTACGTCAACCAAATTGACGTACCCGTGCAACATAGAAGCCACTCAAATGGATTTTAAAGAAAAGGACCTTTAATTCATAAGAGCATAAGTGTAACAACACAGCTGAATATAAAGAGCCAGTGGGCTTTGTCTTTTGAGTTCACCCTTTTGGTTGACAAGTTAACAGTGAATAAGCTACAGAATAAACTAGGTTGTCTCTAATGGTTCAAACCAAAAATGTGACTTAATGTCTTGCATTACATACCTATTTCATAATTTAATGGATATTTTATCCCTAAAGGGTGTTGATAGTGTTCCTCATAGTTACCCACCATGCTATACTAATCCAGCAATGCTGAAAATAATTCTACCTACAGATGCTTCTTAACGTCTGCAGCGCCAGTAGAGCACTTCCTTTTAGATGATGCTCCTCAAATTGATTCCGGTGCAAGACCAAGGTGCCCAAAGACATGTTTGGGAAACTGACAGCCAGAAAGTGTTTAGAAAGTTCAGCCCTCTCTTCATTAGGTTACACTTTGTAAGAAAGATCCCCTTCAATCGAATGTTGAAACATCAAGCTAGTGTTTTAGAACTTGGGGTTGGTTGTGGACTTTATATGCAGTGATTATGGAGTGGGTTTATGTTCCCTCCAATTTGCGTTTGTAAGAGGTGACAGAGGACACAACTTTCTGATGGCAAGTTAAGTGTAGCATGTCTCTTTTGTCTAAGACCAATTTTGTTTCCATCTATATGCTGAAATAGGTTAAGCTTGTGGATCAGCTCAATATCCTTGCATTTACCATCCCATCCTGACTTTGGTTCTAGCAGTTCCTAACTAACATAGTGTGGGAACCAGGAACCTAGGTAAGCTGTATAGTGTCAGTGTATGCGAACTTCAAGATAAGTTGTATAATGTCAGTCTCTGCCAACTTCAAGATAAGTTGTACGGTGCCAATGTCAGCAAACTTCAAGTCTTTGAGACTTCTGAAGTCCAAAATAGAGTGCACAATATCCTAGCTGCGAAACACAAAAATCTTTTAAGTTCCAGCCAGGTTTTCATCCTATCTTTCACAAAAGATCTTGAATTATAAAATTTCCTTTTAAGCTCACGTACAATAGTTCTATGAATGAAGCATTTGAAAGTCAAGATTGAGTTGGTACCTGTTCAGTAACTCTGAAAAAACAAACTACGGAATCCAAGTTCCACTCATTTTGATTCATCAACTCCTTCCAATTAATTGCATTGAAGTCCCGAATGCTTATTGTTTCCTGACAAACATTATGTGACTTGTATTACAGGAATCCTGGATCTGCTCAAGCAACCTCCAGTGTTAGTTCCACAGTCGATGAAATTGAGGACAATCTTTACTACTTCAGTGATGTCATATCTTCTGGCATTCCCAACCTGGATAGATTAATAACAGACAATATCTTGCAGCTTTTGGTTTTTCCATTAATTCTGCCTTCTATTAAAGTGGACTTCGCTGATGTAAGCACGTGCTGGAGGTTTTTATTTGTGTGTTCTTTTCTACTGATTCTTAAGTGTCACTGTTATGGAAGCTAACTATCCAAATTTTTATTGTTTAATTTCAGGTGACAGTGATTGGCACTGCAACATCTTTATTTTTACTTTGCAGTATTTTAAGAATAGTCAAAACTAAAGACTTAGCTAGTTGCGTGGGTGCTGCACTTTTCTGTGCACCTGAAGTTTTTATCCGGTTGGAAACAGAATTAAATGGTGACACACAGCAACTCAGGTTGAAGCACGGAAGGCTTTATGGAAATGAAAATGCAGAATTTGCAGAATTTGCTGTACAAAATCTTTCTTCTGCTCATATAGGTTCTGCCGAAGAATTTTCCTTGTTTCATAACTGTAGCTGGAGAAATCTAGCTCTAAGGTGAGACTGTGTTATTCTGTTAACGAAAACAATCTCTTCGTTGAAGGGGAATGCAGTAATAAATTGCTTTATAGGTTGTCATTTTCTACCTTGCTGAAGGACATAATTTGAAACTTAATTTTGTCAGGATTTCAACCATGTAACTGTTAGTCTATTTAGTATACTTCAGTATATCGATGACATATTAGGCTACTGCTTCTTGGACAGGCTTAGTATTTTCTTTGATAGGTTAGTATTTGTCTTCTTTTTAGTATACCGGTGACATATTAGGCTGAGCTTTTTGGACCTCATTTTTTTAAAAGCTTTTCTGCCCAGTCATTGCAACTTGTGGTTAAGCTTAGTGTGCTTTACTTGGAACCCCTGCTCTTGTATTTTGTTATAAAGTGTACATACTAAACTCGGACGATTTGGATTTGTGATCTACTTCACATGATATTGACTTGGTGGCTTTCTTTCGAGTTAAAGCACACAATCTTCATCAGTTGTCATTGCATTGTAACCCTTGCACTGACTTAAGAGACTCATTCTTCCTCAGTCCTAGTCACTGCCATGTAAACTCCAAATGGTTTAGCACTCTTGTCATTCCACTTGGCTTGTCAGATGCAAACCTCATTATGACATTCACTTTTCATTGTTATACCTGAATTACTGTTAGAAAACGGGCCCAAGTGGTCCGGCCCGGGCCAGCAGAATGATGTCAATTGCCTAATATGGCTAATAGAAAAGGTTAGCCATATTAGGCATTTTACTAGCCATTGGGCTATCTTCAACAACCAACATTCAACTACTGGCTTTCTCTCTTATTTCTCTCTCTAAATACTTATCTTGTATTGAATAAAAGTAGCCTTATGTGGCTGATTGTATGAATTATCTTAATAAAGTTTGATCTAGCTTTCTCTCTTATTTCTCTCTATAAATACTTATCTTGTATTCAATAAAAGTAGCCTTATGTGGTTGATTGTATGAATTATCTTAATAAAGTTTGATTCGTACATGTATTTCTAACATGGTATCAGCGCCTAAATGACAGTAGCGATAGGGCAGCGACGAGGAGGTTGGATGCTTATGCAGGATGCAGACGGCAATTTGAGGCCCAACCCGATGGTTCCATCGATTAGTTTGGCCACGAGTGATGGAGGTGTGGTGGAGCTTGTCAGTTGGCGGGATGGCTGGTCGATGATGGTTCAGGCGAAAGCAAGGACAACGAGGAAGTGGCAACAATTCTGCTAGAGAGTGAGGCGAATGGGCATCAATGCAGTTAGGCCAACAATATAGGGTTGAGATGGTTGCCTAGCGGTGGTGGCTAGGTAGTTCGATGGCAAGAGGTACGGCCGAAGAGGGGAAAATAGCAGGTGGTTAAGGGTAGTTCTTGGCCGGTGGTTTTGGATTAACTTGGTGGCTAGGTGGATGGGCGATTGTTAAGGCACTCACTAGTGGCATATTGAGGGGGGTTGTGAGGTAGTTTCGGTGCTTGAGAAGAGATAGAGGATCTTTGTGGGAGGCGGGTGAGTGCATGGAAGGTTAAAGGTGGAGATGCATACAAAAGGGGAACCAAGGTGGTGTTAGTGGCGATTAAATGGTGGAAATGGTGGTTTGGATGGTGAGGTAATTGAGGCGAGATAATGATGGGGGCAATGGGGTTATGAGTTATAGAAAAGGAAAGGGAAGTAAACAAAGATACATATATTAAAGTAGAACTCTGAGGCAAAGAATTGATCGACAATAGGGTTAGGGCAACAAGAGAATGAAAGAAATGCAGGGCGATAAAGAGGAGGCGGTTGGGTCAGTGGTCGACGCTGCTGGTTCTGGCTAGATGAAAGGGTGACTTCAAGACAACAAACAAACAATGATGGTGCAGGTATTAAAGAATATGCTTTTAGTGTCAGTTTTAGTAATTTTTGATGTTTTAGGTATTATTATAATTGCCGGTAGTACTAAGGGCATTTTTGTTATTTTATATTTAACATCCCATTATATAAGGGATGGATTTCTTGTATTAAGGTTAAGAGATTAAGATTAAGAAAGAGAGAAAGAGAGGGGGGGGGCGGCCTCCAGTGGAGGGTTTCCCCCCTTCCTCCTATCTCTATATTTTTCTTCGTCATTCTTGTTGTTTGTGATATTCAATCTCTGTTGCGCTCCTACGTTTTCTAACATGGTATCAGAGTTGTTCGGTTGATGGGAGCAACGGGTAGTGGTTGCGAATGTGCGGCAAAGTGTTGAGGTTGATAGGAAAGAGCATAAACACTATGCGTTGCTTCAATGCGCTTCTTTTCTTGCGATTTGTCGGACATGGACTAGGGTTTCCTCCCAATTCTCGTTTCTTCGTCCGGCAACGGATCTTTGGGTTTCTTTGATCACTTGCTCTTGGTGTTTCGATTGTTGATCTTCGTCGAATAAATACTAACGAGTGAATTAGAGGGGCGGTGCTGAGGATTCTTTCGTCAGTCATGGTTGGGGCCGTTCGAGAAAGAAGACAATGTGATGGACAAGAGTTTCGATCGCGAAAATGAGACTCTGGAACAGTGGAATCCTTCGACGATCATTTGCTCGAGAGATTCAAAAGAAAATTCCAGGAGTTGTTCTCCCTCGGCTCATGGAAAATCAGAATCTCATGGAGTGTTGGTTGTAAATCTGATTGGTTCCGAGGTTGTTGAACATCTGATCCATGAGCAATCTTCTCTTAGATCTCATCATGATGAGGGTTGTGAGTCCGGAGCTTTGGCTTCTGGTTTTCGTGCGGTTTTAAAGAGGATTTGAAACTCCGCTCATGTAAGAGATCACCCTTGCATTGTCGGTCTCAAGCCCGAATAAAGGAGGAGGGTTGTGTTGGGCTTCCGACAGCCAGCGTAAAACCTCATCGGATTTTTATAACATGGATTACAAAACTTATGAGCATTGCTTTGGGGCGTCCACGCCTAGCGACGCGCCGTAGAGCCCGAATACAGTGATAAGTAAGCAAGGACCACTATATTTTCGCCCGAATATAGTGAACCAATTGCAGAGAGGGTTCTCACATCATGGACGGGTGTGGGTAAAGAAGTTATTCCCGCTACATTATCACCCGAATGTAGTGAATAATTTTCAAAGAAGGTCTTCGCATTTTGAATATGGACGGATGCGGGGGGTAAGGAAGCTAGTCCTAGATAATAAGATTCGTATTGGTTCTTAGAATATCGAAACATTATCCGATAAGCTAATGGAGGTGGTAGATACTATGATTCAGAGAAAGATTCATATTCTATGTTTACAAGAGACAAAATGGGTTGGAGAAAAAGCAAAGGAGATAGAGGATACAAGTTTTAAATTATGGTACTCAGGTAAAGAAAAGGCTCGAAACGGAGTTGGTATTATCATAAATAAAGATTTAAAGGATAGTGTAGTAGACATACAACGATATGGTGACCGAATCATGACGTTGAAATTAGTGTTAGGAGCAAAGGTTTTGAATATAGTTTGTGCTTACGCACCCCAAGTAGGACTAGAAGATAGTATAAAGACACCTTTTTGGGAAGAGTTAGATAAGGTGATTCAAAAGATTCCACAAAGGGAGATGATTTGTTTAGGAGGAGACTTAAATGGACATGTTGTTAAAGAGGCATTAGGATATCAAGGGATTCATGGAAACTTTGGTTTTGGAGATATAAATGAGGAATGTAGGGAGATTTTAAATTTTGCTATGGCATTTGATCTCTTTATAGTCAATACAATCTTCAAAAAATGAGATGAACATTTAATTACTTATAAGAGTGGCTTATCACAAACATAAATTGATTACTTTGTTTGTAGAAAAAAAGATAGAGCGTGTTGTAAAGATTGTAAGGTAATTCCAGGAGAAAGCTTAACCACCCAACATCGACTTTTAGTTATGGATTTACAAATAAAAAAATGGACAAAGAAGAAAAGAGTGCATCGAGCTATTTGGACTAAATGGTGGAACCTCAAAAGCGAGAAAGAAGATATATTTAAACAGAAAGTCCTTCAAGGAGATGTTTGGAATTATGTTGGTACACCCTGATATGTGGAACAATATGGCTATGCATATTAGGAAAGTGGCGAAAGATGTGTTAGGGGTATCTAAGGGAGGTGTACCGGCAAAAAAAAAGCTTGGTGGTGGAGTGAAGTAGTACAAAATAAAATCAAGGTAAAGAGGGCATGTTACAAATTACATTATGCTAAGAAAACTAGTGAAACTTTAGAAGCTTATAAGAAAGCAAAGAAGGAAGTGAAAAAGGCCGTGAGTGAAGCAAAAGCTAAAATTTGGGAGGACTTACATAAAAAACTCAACTCAAAAGAGGGTGAAAGAGATAGTTTTAGGATAGCTAGGGCTAGAGATAAGAAAACTAAAGATCTTAATTATGTTAGATGCATCAAAGACGAGGATGAAAAACTTTTAGTGGCAAATGATAACATAAGAAATAGATAGAAAAACTATTTTTATAATCTTTTTAATGAAAATAAATATGTTAGTATTAGCTTAGGAGAGTTAGCCAAATCAGAAAAGTATATAAACCACAATTTCTACCGACGTATTCAAAAGAATGAAGTTAAAGAGGCTCTTAAACATATGAAGGGTGGTAAATCGGTAGGACCAAATAATATTCCTATAGAAGTTTGAAAAATCCTAGGAGAAATTGGAATCACTTGGCTCACAAGACTATTTAATGAAATATGGAAAAACCAAAAGATGCCCGAGGAATGAACAACAAGTACACTTATACCCATATATAAGAACAAGGGAGACATTCAAAATTGTACGAATTATCGAGGTATCAAGTTAATGAGCCATACTATGAAATTATGGAAAAGAATTATCGAACGTAGGTTAAGACAAGTATCAAGTACAACAGAGAAACAATTTGGATTCATGCGAGGCAGATCTACTATTGAAGCGATTCACCTTTTGAGACATCTTATGAAACATTTTAGAGCAAAAAAGAAAGACCTTCACATGATATTTATTGATCAAGAAAAAGCTTATGATAGGGTACTGAGGGAGGTTCTTTAGAGAACTTTGGAAAAAAGAGGTATCCCATTGACATATATTAACCTTATAAGAGACATGTATGATGGTGCAAAAACATGTGTGAGGACTCAGGAAGGAACGACAAACTTCTTTGAAGTTAATATTGGGTTACATCATGGAT
Source organism: Brasenia schreberi (assembly GCA_036023115.1). NCBI lineage: Eukaryota > Viridiplantae > Streptophyta > Magnoliopsida > Nymphaeales > Cabombaceae > Brasenia > Brasenia schreberi. Next base: position 33,311,055 of record JAYKKT010000090.1, on the reverse strand, counting down.
CAACTTTAAGTCCATATTTATTTATAATGGTGATGGATGAGTTAACAAAACATATTCAAGATGAAGTACCTTGGTGTATGTTATTTACAGATGACATTGTATTAGTGGAGGAGTCTAAGGAAAAAGTTAATAGAAAATTGGAACTATGGAGAGAAACATTAGAAAGCAAAGGTCTCCGACTTAGTAGAACAAAGACAAAATATATGGAATGTAGGTTTGATCATTTGGTTACCTCAGAGGACATAGAAATTAAAATTGGCACATATTACATCCCCCCAAAGGAAAGTTTTAAATACCTAGGGTCACTTTTTCATGGTGATGGAAGAATTGATGGAGATGTTACTCATAGAATTAATGTTGGTTGGTTAAAATGGAGAGGAGCATCAGGTATTCTTTGTGATAAGAAGATACCATTAAAGTTAAAAGGTAAATATTATAGAGCATCAATTAGGCCTACCATGTTTTATGGTTTTGAGTGTTGGGCAGTTAATCATCAACATGTATAAAAGATGTCTGTGACAAAAATGAAGATATTGAGATGGATGAGTGGTTATACAAGAAAAGACCGTATACATAATGAGGTTATTAGAAACAAATTAGGAGTGGCACCATCAGAGGATAAAATGAGAGAATATCGTTTAAGATGCTTTGGACATATAGAAAGAAGATCAAAAGAAGAACCTATATGAAGGTATGAAAAACTAAATTCTGAAAGTATTAAAAGAGGTAGAGGATGACCACAAAAGTGTTGGAAAGAAACAATAAAGAATGATCTAGCTTATTGTGAGTTAACTGCTAACATGGCACACAATAGGGATCTGTGGAAACAAAGAATCCATGTAGCTGACCCCGTCTAGTATGGAAAAGGCTTAGTTGTTGTTGTTGTTTAAAGAGGATTTGAAGAGGAAACTGAGCACGATAACGGCGTAGGAATGGGATAGCATCCCGGAGATCGGCAATTGCTCACTGCGGAATAATAAGATGTGATTCGAGAGCTTCGTCCCTGTCCTAGACATGCTGCTGGAGAAGGTGAGACAAGAGAAGGAACAGGTTATGACACTTGACCTGAGGAGCTAGGCTGCTGGCGGGACGGAAATGGGTGCCAACCAAGATCATTAAGCTCCTCGAGAGAAACGGCTGCCATCGTCACAAGGAGAACCCGTTGCCGTTCTTGAGGGTGAAAAAGCTCTCTGCAAATGGCGTTCGGCCTGAGAGAGCGTCACCTTCCGGAGAGAGAGGGCTTCAGTCCTCTGCGTGTGGCAGAGAGAGACGGGGATGCGTTTATATTCACGTGGGTCGTAGATCCGGTCTTGGATCGAGACTCGTTCTATGTTAAATATGAGATTCGTGTTGGACTGGATCCAAACCCGGGACTATGTCTAAATCTGATTTGGTCTTGCTTGGTATTTGGATCAGAGTCCATCTAGGTGTGCTCTTTCCAACTTATTTATTTTTAAATTTGTTGGATCAATTGTTTGGCATTTCATTTATAAGATAATTTGTTTGTTGTTTGTTAGACAATAAGTTGCATCTCTTTGTACGATTAAGGTCTCCATATTGTGGCTATATGTCACTTTTGTTAGCTTTTTGTTGAAGACCTTTGTGATTAAGGTGTTTCATGGCTATTGGTTGGAGTTGTGATTTTGGTAACGTTGAGGTTGCATTTTTATATAACTAAGATCTCTGTGTTGTGGCTATATGTCACTTTTGTTGGCATTTTGTTGAAGACATTTGTGATTAAGGTGCTTCATGTTGTTCGCTATTAGTTCGAGACGAGTAAATGTTGAAAATGCACTCATTATTATCTTGATAACCTTGTGCTTAATAAAAGTATTTGAAAATAATGAATAAAAAGAGTTTTGCCTTGAGTATTTACTATTCATTTGCTATATTTTGAATATTTTGTGCAACAACAACAACTAAGCCTTTTCCCATACTAGACGGGGTCGGCTAATTTTGAATATTTTGTGCGAAAGATAAAGATTGCATTCAAAGAATTTTTGTTTTTTTAAGACAAACATTTTATGTTGAAAAGATTCTTTGAAAATATTAAGTTGATTATAAATCTTTTTGTATATATTTAAAATCTTTTTTGATCATCTTGGTGGATTATCTTATTCTTGAAATCATAGAATCACGTTTGAGATTGCAAATTATTTAAGGGTCTTGGCATTTGATTTATTTCGATGGTTTGTGCTTAGCCTTAAAGTTTACTTGATTTGGATGGTTTGAGCTTAGCCTTAAAGCTTGTTTGATTTGGATGAGTCGAGTTTGTCCTTAAAAACTCGTGTTTGAGCTTAGCTTTAAAACTTGTTTGTTATAAAAAGGCCTTTTTGTGATATCATGAGTTTGTGGTGATTCATGAAATTAATTGTTATATTTGACAATCCTACTTTGATGATCAATATTTTTTATTAAATAACTTCTTTAAAAACATAGGTTTTCATGTTTGGAGTTATGGAATCTTAATATTTTTATTGAAGATTAATTCTATAAGTTTTGTTATAGGTATGTCTTAAGGTAGATCACAAGTTTGAAGCTTCGAAAAAGATTTATGCAGTTGTACATTCTCTTTTTAAAACAATCAGTGCACGTTTACACAAAGAATTGAATCAAACTTTTGGTATACACAGCGTAAGTTTGAGGGGTGTTAAAATATAGTAGGGTTGGGCCAATGACCCAATAGGACCCATAAGTTTCTATTTGTAATCAGGTCTCAGTAGAGTCAGGCCACTCGGGTTAGACCATCAGCACCAGGGTCACCTGACATCAGGGCCACCTGGCACCAGGGCCACTAAGGGGGTTCCAACGGCTATTTTTCTAGCCGTTGGGCTATCTTGAGCAACCAACATTCAGTTGTTGGCTTTCTCCCCTATTTCTCTCTATAAATACTTATCTTGTATTCAATAAAAGCAAAGTCTTATGTAGCTGATTGTTGGATTATCTGAATAAAGTTTGATTCATACTTGTATTTCTAACAGTTAACATCTTATGCTTCATCAAGTGACATAGCAGACAAAACAGCTTACCGTAAAATATGTCTTAGAAAATCTTGGTATGCTTTTTTTGCATGCTTTGCAGCAGTTGATAATGATATAGATCAAGTGATTCTTGGACAAATAATGGTGCCATTGATGATTCTTCTGTTTTTTCCATGGGAGGTTAATGAATCTTGTGTTCTTCCTCTGAACATGCAAGTAGTAGAGTGGTAATTTGTTGAATAATATGTATATTTGCTGCCACCCACACAACGAGGCTCCTAAATTAGTTAAGCTTTTCAGAGCAGGAGTTCGAAGGTGATACCCAAACGGACCACGTCGTCCATATCTGGGATTGGCTTCTGTAATCCGTATTCGCTGCAGAAAAATGCTATTTTTTCCCGCCGATTGATATTACAAATTCCAACGACCTTTCATTCCTATAAAGGGCGTGTGGCACATTATTTGTGTATCACATAAATGAGGCAGAAACTGGAGACAGCAGGGGGTATTTAAACGCTAAAGTTGGTCAAAACGGTTCTGTGACTTCTGTCAGAGTCCGAAGGCATATAATTATTCCCCTGTGATGTTTAATTGTTTATGACCATCCAGCCCATTATTTTCCAGTTCTATGCTTCTAACATATCTAGTTCAAGGAAAAAGTAAATATTGGCATGGACCTTAGGTGGTTGAAGATGCATAGGGCCAGGCTGTTCATTTAATTCATCTCACGTTTTACGAATTTTGTATATTTAGTTAGCTACGTTTACATTGTATGAGTAGTTTGACCTTATCTTTAAAAGGCATTTTAACATGTAGTTGTATTTTACCTCAACAAATCCTTTTACCAGCTAGAAGCACGCTGCTTGATGCGGGTAAAGTTGAAGTCTAGCGATACTGAAGAGGAAGTGTAATCTTTGACCGTGGAGCTCCAGCTGGGGGCTAGTGCTCCATATTCCATATAGAAATGCTACGCTTTTGCAGCTTTTGATTTTTGTTACTAGCAAGGCTGATTCCTGTAAATGTCTGCTCTCCTTCATGGTTCCCTAATGACTGAAATGGAATATTTTCTTCAACATACAAGGTCATTTTATTGTTGGTTGTTCTTTTTCTCTGTATGAAACTAGGAAGAGCTGTGGTATATTTGTTTTCATATCATGCACATGCAGAATCTTTTCCTGGGGTGTGATCTTAATATTGCAGGTATGCTTATCGTTTGATTTTTAGATTCTCTCTCAAGTGTGAAACTGTTTCATGTAGGGAGATATTGCTGTCATACATGGCTAATGGAGGTGAAGTACAAGTCCTTGGTTCTTTGAGTGTATTGGGTACTCTATTGCAAACAAAAGGTTGTAGATATTGGTTTACAAAGTCTTTCAGTGGCTACTGTGTCATGCATTCATTTGTTTTCCTGACACATACCTGTTTTTTTTTATTGTAGAACTTGATGAGTCAATGCTAGATGCACTTGGTATTCTGCCCCAAAGAAAGCAGCATAAAAAACTATTACTTGTAAGTTAGTGCATTGTTTGATTTGCTACTGAATAAGAAACTTTCTCCAGGACGAGTCTTTGCCTCAAACCTTGTCGTGTCTGTGTCATATGACACCCTGCTGCAGCTAATTGTCCAGAATAACTTGCATTCTTATCACTCTATCAGCTGCAAGGTTCATACGGTGGTTAGACTAGTTACCAAGATTATGGAAGCTCAAAATTGAGGAATTGATAAATCTTCAATCAGCAAGAGTGCTTCAGAGGACACATGGTCTAGAAAGTGATAATTCCACTGTGGATGACATCAAATGAGAGGGAGAATCAGAGGACTTTACCATCTATAATGAAAGAATACTTGATGTCATTCTTCTTGGTCATTTTCCCTTTTCTTAGGATTATCCATCATGAGACCCTTTGTTGACATGGAAATTATGTTAACAGCATGGCTCTTCTGGCACTTCTCAAATTTGGGAAACAGCTTAGTTTTCAGTAGAGATTAGTTAGACACTTTATGCATCTATTTAGATATTTCTCGGCTACGGTTAGGATGGCTGTAATCTCCTGTTAGATCATGATGGTACCTAAAATTGTTTTTACAGTGAACGAAAGTCATGGAGATCTAGACGAAATTTCCTATTCTATTTTTTGGGCAAAGAAGCGAAGGAAGAGCAATCTACAATTTTGATCTATTGCATTACTTTTTTCTTTAGGTGAATTATTATATTATATGCAAGCTTGTCTCAGTACTGAGACCCTGCTTGAAGGACTATTATCTGTAGATATTTTATCTTGCTTGATGTGTCTGTTAATCTGTGATACTGTGAATGAATTCTGATAGAAATGGTGATTCTTATGAGAAAAGATTTTCTTCTTTCATGATGCCATTGTCATTATAAAATGCTTACGGAAAGTTTTGTCCCAGCAAGCATTGGTGGGTGAGCCATCCGGTGAAGATCAGCTATTCTTGTCTGTAGTTAATCCAATGAGGGATGGCACTAGTAGCGAGCTTGATATATGCCTGCAAAAGCTGAAGGTACTATCCCGCTATTTCTACCTTTGCTGCTTTCTTTCCTTTCTTAGTTTCACTTGCTTGCCCTTCAAATGCTAGGAAGCACGAAAGATGGAGGCATTTCATGTTTTGGAACGAAACAAAAACTCGAAAAACATGAACAACTCGTTTCATCCACCTTTCAGTTAATAAATACATTATATATTATAAAACCACAACCTCCATCACACGTTCTCTTGTAGATTAGCTGGCTAGTTGAATCATGTTAAACTGTGCAGTATGTTAGATTGTGATCTAAGTAAAAGAAATTATGCCTTTTTTGGCTGAAATGGGAGTGAGTACTTCCTAACATTATCATCACGGTTGTTTCTCAGGAACCCTACTCTTTGTGGTCAATACAATCTTCAAAAAACGAGATGAACATTTAATTACTTATAAAAGTGGCTTATCACAAACACAAATTAATTATTTTATTTGTAGGAAAAAAGATAGAGTGTGTTGTAAATATTGCAAGGTAATTTCAGGAGAAAACTTAATCACCCAACATCGATTTTTAGTTATGAATTTATTTGTAAAAAGTGGACAAAGAAGAAAAGAGTGCATCGAGCTATTTAGACTAAGCGAGAATGAAGGTATATTTAAACCTTCAAGGAGATGTTTGGAATTATGTTGGTACACCTTGTGATATGTGGAACAATGTGGCTATTCATATTAGGAAAGTGGCGAAAGATGTGTTAGGTGAATCTAAGGGAGGTGTACCAGTACAAAAAGAAGCTTGGTGGTGGAGTGAAGTAGTGCAAAATAAAATCAAAGCAAAGAGGGCATGTTACAAATTACATTGTGCTAAGAAAACTAGTGAAACTTTAGAGGCTTATAAGGAAGCGAAAAAGGCCGTAAGTGAAGCACAAGATAAAATTTGGGAGGATTTATATAAAAAAGCTCAACTCAAAAGAGGGTGAAAGAGATATTTTTAGGATAGCTAGGACTAGAGATAAGAAAACTAAGGATATTAATGTTGTTAGATGCATCAAAGACGAGGATGAGAAAATTCTAGTGGCAAATAATGATATAAGAAATAGATGAAAAAACTATTTTTATAAGCTTTTTAATGAAAATAAAGATGTTAGTATTAGTTTAGGAGATTTATCCAAGTCAGAAATGTATATAAACCACAATTTCTATCGACGTATTCAAAAGAATGAAGTCAAAGAGGCTCTTAAACATATGAAGGGTGGTAAATCGGTAGGACGAGATAATATTCCTATAGAAGTTTGGAAAATACTAGGAGAAATAGGAATCACTTGGGTCACAAGACTATTTAATGAAATATGGAAAAACCAAAAGATGCCCGAGGAATGTAGAGCAAGTACACTTATACCCATATATAAGAACAAGGGAGACATTCAAAATTGTGCGAATTATCGAGGTATCAAGTTAATGAGCCATACTATGAAATTATGGGAAAGAATTATCGAATGTAGGTTAAGACAAGTATCGAGTAAAACAGAGAACCAATTTGGATTCATGCCAGGCACATCTACTGTTAAAGCGATTCACCTTTTGAGACGTCTTAAGGAACATTTTAGAGCAAAAAAGAAAGACCTTCACATGATATTTATTGATCTAGAAAAAACTTATGGTAAGGTACCGAAGGAGGTTCTTTGCAAAACCTTGGGAAAAGGGGTATCCCATTGACATACATAAACCTTATAAGAGACATGTATGATGGTGTAAAAACATGTGTGAGCACTCATGAAGGAATGACAAACTTCTTTGAAGTTAATATTGGGCTACATCAAGGATCAACTTTAAGTGCATACTTATTTATAATGGTGATGGATGAGTTGACAAAACATATTCAAGATGAAGTACCTTGGTTTATGTTATTTGCAGATGACATTGTGTTAGTGGAGGAGTCTAAGGAAAAAGTTAGTAGAAAATTGGAACTATGGAGAGAAACATTAGAAAGTAAAGGCTTCCAACTTAGTAGAACAAAGACAAAATATATGGAATGTAAGTTTGGTCATTTGGTTACTTTATAGGACATAAAAATTAAAATTGACACACATTGCATCCCCAAAAGGAAAGTTTTAAATACCTAGGGTCAATTTTCCAAATTGATGGAGATGTTACGCATAAAATTAATGTTGGTTGGTTAAAATGGAGTGGAGCATCAGGTATTCTTTGTGATAAGAAGATACTATTAAAGTTAAAAGGTAAATATTATAGAGCAACAATTAGACCTACAATGTTTTATGGTTATGAGTGTTGGGCAGTTAATCATCTACATGTACAAAAGATGTCTGTGACATAAATGAAGATGTTAAAGTGGATGAGTGGTCATACAATAAAAGACCATATATATAATGAGATGATTAGAAACAAATTAGGAGTGACACCAATAGAGGATAAAATGAGAGAATATCATTTAAGATGGTTTGGACATATAGAAAGAAGATCAAAAGAAGAACCTATAAGAAGGTATGAAAACTAGATTTTGAAAGTATTAAAAGAGGTAGAGGACGACCACAAAAGTGTTGGAAAGAAACAATAAAGAATTAACTGCTAACAATGCACATGATAGGGCTCTGTGGAAACAAAGAATCCATGTAGCTGACCCCGTCTAGTATGGGAAAAGGCTTAGTTGTTGTTGTTGTTGTTGAAAATGGTGATTTTTGGGGGCATACCTATTCCTGCATCCTTTAATTCCACTTTGTCAGATGTAAAAGAACTCATGCGTACAAGTCAGTTTACATCGTCAATTATTTTCTACAATTAAAACACCTTTAAAGGTTTCTGTTGAACCTGATCCATGGTTTACTTTATTTGATCTGGTTTTGCATTATTTATTGGTGACTCGTGCATGCTGGGCTCATGGATCAATCTCTGTCTTGTTCACACCCACATCCAACAGTATGAACATATTTATGTAGCTTTTTATTCCTTGCACTTTTTTATTGCTAGGTTTGGATGCATTATTTTAATTCCAAATAAACTCAAATCCAAAATTTCATCTGTTAACTTCATTTAGGTTAACATTTTTTATTGATTGTGGCTAGGAACGTAATCCCATAAATTCCGCATCTTTCCATCTGTGTCTAAATGTGAAGAGCTATCTGCTTATACTACACATATGTAGGTCAGGTTTTGATTATTATATCATGAATGTCCAAAAAGGCTGAGGCTGTGTATGTTTTCAATAGCACATTGACAGTACAACTAGGTAGCAATTTATGACTGCAGCTTGTAGAGTATTCTTTTTTTCCTGTTTCACTTAATTATAAATAATATTTTGTGTCGTATTCTTGTAGGATGAATATGGTTTATCATTCTCAACTGATGATAATGGAACAAATCCCCAGAAGCATCGTTCTCAGGTTTGTTTTTCTACCGCTAGTTAAGATTTCCCATTCCCAAGTACATGCATTTTACTTGTGGAAAATGTAGCTCCTTGTATAATACACTAATATTGGAATAGAAACATTGCTAGATTCATTACGAACAGCAATTTGTGATTCAGTAAGTTGTTTGGTTCTTTCAAGCATATGCGCAGCAGCTGCTACATATTTCTTGCATCATTGTTAACATAGTTTCATGTTTATTTGCATCAGAAAATAGGTACAAGAATAAAAGTGTTCCTATTGGTTCTATTGATAGTACTTATAACAGCATTCTAAGATGGTATAGCTGCAATACATTTTATTACAATTTTTTTTGCATGTAGCGATGCACTCAAGCCTATGTAAGGAATCACCCTTGCATGGCCGGTCCCAAGCCCGGAAAAAGGAGGAGGGTTGTGTTAGGCTTCCGACAGCCAGCGTAAAACTTTGTCGGACTTAACATGGATTCTACCAAAAAAAACAAAGAATCCATGTAGCTGACCCCATCTAGTATGGGAAAAGGCTTAGTTGTAATAGTAGTTGTAGTAGTAGCGATGCACTCAATACGTTACTTCCACTGAAAGTTGGTCATGGTACTCAGTAATACATTAGGTATTGAATTATCTAAAAAACCAAAGCTTTAACGAAGATTGATCCTATCGTAGATCATGTGCAATCACAACTTCAGAAGTGTATTACTCTGATTGAGTTGGTAGCTAATATAGTCGCTTTAGAGGCCTTATTGTGACAATTTCTCTTCATGGTTAGGTGCTCGATGCATTAGTTCTGCTTTTCAATAGGACAGATATTTCAGCTGAGACATTGTGGCATGCTGGGTGGCTTTTGCGTCAGCTACTTCCTTGGGGTGAACATGAATTCAATGGTGAGCGCCAGAAGCTACTCCAGGTAATAATCAGAGGAATAAAAGATTGCAGTTTCAAATATGGCCTTTCTGTTGTCTTCATAGCACGTTCATTTCTTAACATTTTTGGACCCCTCTTAGTGCATGCTATGAAATTATTGGAGTTGATTTCAATTCTGTAGTTACTGAAAATAGCAATATCTCAGGCTTTAACAGTCTGAAATTCATCTGTTAAATAATCCATGTAGCCTACCCCATCTAGTATGGGGAAAGGTTGAGGTATTTTTGTTGTTGTTTAAAACATCCTTTGTGCACATTGATGGCATGTTTCCTGTAATGTCACCTTTGAGAGCTTTTGGTTAGGAAGGTTGTTATATCTTAAGGTATTTTAGCAGATACAATTTGCTCGTAGTTCTTGGGAAAAAATAATGAAGATGATTGATGGATGATTAATTCTTATGGCTTTAGGTGAAATTCAATGAAGATTAGGATGGTCTCAAAAGCGTTTTCAGTAGTTAAACGTCTTCTTGTTCGTGCAGGATTCATATGAGAAGCACTGCAACAATGTCCTTAAGGAAGTCAAGCGTTGCTGGTGTGATTTGCTGATGGAAGTCATCATAGAGGAATGGAAGAACTGCAAGAAAGGTATGAACTTGGCCAAATCATAGTTTTTCAATAATTGTTGTTTTGGGATTGATTTCAACTTCTCTTGTAGCTATTGAGGTTTCATCTCCACAGAAAGATCTAAAGAGTGTTATCATGCCTCGTCAACACATCTGCATCAATGAAGGTTATCTCTAGAAAACTTTCCGAGTGTTGAAGTATCTGTATGAAGTTTAATTCTAAGTTCTTACACGTACACCAGTTCATGGTTCCTGCTGGGCTGTTACTAATGCCACATGGACTTGGCCATTTTCAGATGACTCATCTGCTGGTGGTGGTGAGAGAATGTGTGAGACAGTAAAGGTAATCAGCTAGGTAAATTTTTATTTTGAATAACCCTGGTCTTATGTCAACAATTTGTTCTATCTGCATCCAAGAGAGACATATATTTCTATTATTGCTGAATGGATGCATGTGAAAATATATTTGCAAGAGGTTAAGTATATGTTCAATATGCCATGTCATACATATTTATGCATATTAAAATTTCTTTGTAGTTTGTAATTGCTTGTACTTTCTGCATGTGCAGGTGTTCGTTCTTCATCACCAACTGCGAATTTTATGTTATGGAGGAGCTTTGCCCGATCAGCCTCAGGCTGGCTCTCCAAAGAGTTTCACTATGGAGACCAGAGCAACAAGATCTGGCCTTGATATTGTGGTTCCAAGTCCA